>CAOLHI010001637.1:0-351266 GCA_948474755.1 Ctenosaura bakeri | reverse complement strand
CTTCCTGATTGCTTCTCTTAGACAGTATGCTATACCAGCTCTAATACACATGTATGGAAAAATATTGACTGTCATTTTCAAGTGTATATCAAGTTCAGGTGTCAGTAAAGAGGAGTCTGAAGATGACTCCTGAGGTTTGAGAAAGCAGAAGAAATGTTCTAAGTGTTTTAAAATCTCACAGTTTTCCTACCAGTGGTGATCACTCAACAGATTGACTCACAGTGTCTAAATCACTTAATGTTTTCAGTATTAAATGACTTTTATGCTGTTTGTTTTGCATATACACGTGGAAGTGCCTGACAGTCGGTTATAAGCCACTGTCAGATTTTTCAGTCCACTTGCTTGATTCCATAATTAAGCTTTGCATGCTCATTAAAGATGAAAGTGAATGTTAACTGATGTGAAAGCTCTTCCTGAATACACTGAATTACAAAAATCCTACAAAGCCTCTGTTGCAGTGCCAAGCTGATGTGGACATCTGCCAGATTTTTCAGTGGGTCCCACCAGGGCATGACACTTTCCAACTTGACATGGGATGTAGCTCTTGCAATCTCCAGTTGAAAAGGGATTTCGACAAGGAAAACAGAGGCTCTCTCACAACATTCTGATCTGTGAGACCCCTGTATTATTTTTAGCTGTTCAGTTTTCTATATCAAATATTTCCATTGATCTACTGCAAAAAGAAAAAAGAAAAGAGATTTTCTTTAAAAACAACAACAACACTATACAGGATAGAGTTGGTCTTCCATATCCTACGGATTCTGTATCCATGGATTCAGCCAATCACAGCTTGAAAATATTTTTTTTAAATTCCAAATAGCAAACTTTGATTTTGCCATTTTATATGAGGGACACAATTTTAATACACCATTGTTTATAATGGGACTTGATTATTTTGATATTGAGGGAGGACCCTGGAGCCAACTTTAGTGGATAACGTGGGCCCACTCTACAGGCTTCCTCCCTGCAATTGGAGGTATGGAACAGTCCTTCGCTGCAGTCTTGAACTGGAGCATGTTCTTATCCCATGCATTTTATATGGACGTAATGTGTGCTTCTCCACTCAGTTTCGGTCAAGAGTTTATATGTTTATTCTTTTGGATGAGCTTCCCCAAAACTGGTGCCTTTCAGATGTTCGGGCTGTAACTCTCATCAGCCTCTGCCCCAAATGACCACTGTTCAAGGACGATTTGTGTTGTAGTCCAAAACATCTGGGACAGCATCAAATTGGCAAAAGCTGGCTTAATTCAGTGCAAGGTTTAGAGAATGGTGATTGTGAAAGTAACTGGTACAGATGTTTCAAAACTTATCAAGGCATACGGAAAAGACCGCCTAGAATATTTGGAGACCACTGTTATTACAGTATGCTGTATTTAAAAGGCTTAATGATCACCTAGGAACTATGACAGTTTTTATATTGTCACAGAGAGGCATTTTTAAAGTTCATCACGCTGAGCTGCTTTTTAAAATTGCATAAAACCAGTAAGCTCAGGACTGCAATGTTAGTCACACTTGCCATGCAATCTGCCATGCTTACATAGAAGTAATTCTCACTGAGTTTGCATTTCAGCATTCGATAGAATTTATAGAGTTCATTTGGACTTACTTTCAATTAAAAAACAACACAGGGCTGAGCTAAGAGGGCACTTGCACTTCAAGTTCAGAAGAGCTGTATTTTGTCTGGTGGCCAAGCACGAATGTACTAACTTCTGTATGGTTGTGCAACAAGCCTGCTCTATGAGAGAGTTGGGTCGCATTGTATAAAATGAGAACAGCAGGCACACAGTCCTGCAGATGTTGCTAGAGTGCAGCTCTCATGAATCCCACCATTGGCTATGCTGGCTAGGGCTGATGGGTATTGCACTCCAACAACATGTCATCACCTTTGGTATAATATATTTTATAAGGTCATTGTCAATACCATGTTGCAGTACAGAACGTGAAACATTTATACTTTTTGGACTACATCTTCATTAACATGGGTACCCCAGACTTACCTTATGGGTTTGCAGCTGTGTAAACAGGAGATGATCAAAACCAGGGCAGAAAATGGTGCCGTTTGCTGAGACTTCTTTCTGGGCAAGGGTAGGAGCAGCTGGCCAATCAGAGGTCACGTTGTCTGGCTGCTGTGGGTGGGTTTTTCCAGACCAAACCAGCTGTTGAAGCCTTCATTCATGTCCACCTCCATCTCCCCAGAGGAGCTCCTGCATTCTAACCAGCTTCACCACCCTTCTTTCCTGTTAGAGAGCTTTTGACTATTTTGCTCATTCATTATGCTCTGGTTTATATTTGCTGTGTCAGAACTTCCAGTGGGTTGGGCAAGGGGCTAGCTAAAATTGCAGAAGATGGCCCTGTATGCTCATCGTCCAGGGTGCTAGGGAGTTACCTTAACAAACCACCAAAGGATACATCCAGCTTGGGAGGGTGTCTGGCTTCAGCCCAGGTGGCAGAGGAATCATGCAGTGGCTTTCACCCATGTGGAATCCAGATTCTGTCATCCCAGGTTACTTCCACCATTCAGACAGGGAGGGAAATGGCTTATTAGCCAATAGATGGGTCGTCTGATTAATAGATCTGTGTCCCAACTTTTTCAACCGTAATTAATAAAAATAGTGGCAGTTTTTTTTATTCCACACTGGAAATGCCTGTTTACTGAACTGTGGTGCCTTGACTCACCACTCGCAGCTGCTATCTAGCGTCTAGGTTATGGGAATTATAGTCCAAAAAATCACTTTCTAGAGCTCTGGCAATATTGTCTGCAAACAGGGAAACAGAAGCAGCCTGGCTGTACCTCTCCTTTCACTGCTTCTTGGGTATATGAGGAAAGCCTTGCCTTGTTTTTCACCTCATGGATACAGTCAAACATTTTCTTTGCTTTTAAACGAAATGACTGCCTGGAACCTTTTCCTAAGCCACTGTAATTTTTTCCTTTTCTTTCTTTCTTTCCCCCGGATAACACTTCAGAGAATTTCCTCATATGTGTCTGACTCAAGGTTTGTTTTATTTTTGTTTAAGGTCAGAACAGAAATTATCTGGCGGCTGATCTGAAAGTAAGCCAGGGCAAGTTTATTTTCTCTAGTGGGGCTGACACTTCAGTCTGAAGAGGGCAAACAGGTTTCTGTGTCCCTGAGCTTTGGAAATGTATACATGAACAAACATGCAGAAAACCCGTAGCAGTGTACACAGCATGGTTAAGTCACACACAAATGGAACTGTGCAAATGTGCACCAAGATGTGTGCTGCTCGGTGTTGATTTTGCCCTTGTCTGAATGAGAATCTGTTGAGAGTGACTATGCCATTATCTTTCTGAACAAGAACAAGTCTTTCCCCTGCATGCAGCCTTTCAGCTCCATAGCCTTAGCTTCCTTTGTTTAAACTCAGATATCACTTGTATGAGCCAGTGGGGTGTAGTGTCTGGGTATTAGACTCCAGGAGACCAGGGTCTGACCCTCTGCTCAGCCATGGCAATGGCAAATCCTCTCTGAATAAATTTTGCCAAGAAAACCCTTTGATGGAGTCTTCCTAAGTCAGAGGTGGCTTGGAATCACATAACAACAGCAACCACGTGTGCAATGGCACAGAGGTGTTTTGAAATTAAATAGATAGGTAATTCAAAATGCCTTGATGACTTAGAATGTTGGAGAGTCCTATAGCATCTTAAGGACTAAGTATTTTTTTACTGCATGGTCTTTCCTGGGTTGGATCTCTCATGAATGTTTTATGCTGTTATATATAGGTGAGTCTTCCAGGTGCCTTAGCACTCTATGTGGGCATCTAGGCATAATGTGTATATTTTGCTGCAACAAATTAACATGCTTTCCACTCTGATAAATCAAGTCTGTCTTCTTTCCCAGTTTAATTTAAAGCTCCTCTGCTCAGAGAAACCTCTCCTATACTGCATGGCATGATCCTTGGTTGTGCAGCTAAATTGGTGACTGTGTGACAATATACGTACTCAAAGTGATTTGAGAGGCTGAAGTTCCTTGCTGTTTGGATTGTCCGTTCATTGTCCAGTCACAAGGGCCATGGAATTATCAAGTCTAGAGGTAAAACTGCTTGGTATAGCATGGCTCTCAGCTGTATGGTTTAAAGCAGAAGCCATCCATTAGCTGTTGAGATCTATTAACAGAAGAAACAGAAGAGATAATAATGGCAGTATAGCATGGAGGAGAGAGTGAAAGGAGTGTTCCTTGAGGATGAGAACCTTCTAGTGCTTCCTACTTTCCCTTTGCCCAAACAATGCCACTCTTTAAAATTAAAAATACACATTTTAGCAGCCTTCAAAGAAGTACATATTTAACCCAGAGATGAACATAGAAAATGGATTTACACTGAGTCACACCATTGGCCTTTCATGCCAGACTCGATAGACACTGAAAGGCAGCAGTTGTTCAGCATCTCAGATAGAAGTCTTCTTCACCAGATCTTCTACATGAGATCCTTCTGAAGGGGAGGAGCCACAGGTGGAGCACAGAATGACTGGTGTTAGAACAAGCATGCTAAAATTCATCTGGGCAATAATTTGTTCATGTTTATCATTCTAGTAAATATTACAAACATTAATTCATTGCATAAATAATTAGTAGCACAATATGGATGTATTACTTGTTAGGGAGAAAATCTATTAAAATTAAGGAAAATGGTAATGTAGGTCTATTATTTTGAAGATATGTCCTGAATATTATGAGCAAGGGGAGAAGTTTGTTCTTTTCTGAAAAGGCCAAAAAGCAGCCTTCTATGTAGTGTGTGAGTGTGTGTCTCTCTCGCTCTTTCTCTCTCCGTATGTGCATACACACACACACACAAACACATGTATGCACACACACACATACAGCTATCTCCTTGAATCTTATTTTTCTTAGCCTTTGTTATTTAGTTGGTGCAAATGTTTCAGCTACCCATTGTGATGTTGTCAGGTTACCAATGTTAAGGCTTATTTGAGCTCAGTGTAATTCATGCTCATGCCGTGATTTTGGATTATCCTTTGATAAGGATAAAGCTAGTAAGGCTAGTTTTAATTTGTACAGACTGTAGGATAGTGGCTGGTTATTTTTACTGTTATGTCCTGCAATCACATGCAGAAAAAGAGCACCCCCTTCTGTACATATGACTGTGTCTATAATTTCAATACAGGCCAAGTTCTGTCTATTTCCCTAGGCAACCACTCACTTAGGTGGGCCAGGTGGGGCTTTCTCCACCAGAAACCTAAAATAACCTGAAGTGCATGCTCCCCTGGAAAGGATCAGCTTGATCCATCTCAACATCAGCTTTCAGCCATTCCATATATCAGTCAGAACACAGAACCCCTAAATGTCCCATGTGATTTCAGTGCACAATGGAGGGAGAGAGCTTGCACCTGCTCCTTTCCCCCATGGGTGGATCATTGCCTTGGCATGTCTCTAAAATAGGCCAGACTTGGAGGGATGAGGAACCTTTATCTCTCCAGCCACTGAGAAACTACAAGTCACATTGTCTGTCACGATTGATCTGGCTGTCAAGGAATGATGGTAGCTTTTGTCCAATAATACTTACATGAACACATGTGTCCCAGCATTGCCACAGTTACTTGGTTGGCACAGATGTTTCTACTGTCTACTATTATATTCCTAGGACATTGGCCTGTTGTCTGTAGCACCATGAAGAATCATATCCCTGCTGTTCCTATGCCACAGGCCTTTTTGTGCACTGCTGTATGTTATTCCTGTGCTAACTGCTGAGAGATGGCTGAACTTGTATAGCTCAAGCAGGCATTGAAGAGAAGCTGCTACATTGCTGGAAGCATCTGAAACAGAGCCCGGCTCCAAAGTAAGAGGGGGCCATTTGTAATAAAAAAATGACCTTCAGGCTATGTTCCCTTGAAGTAGGCTGATCAGAAGAGACAAGGCTACAAAATACAGAGCAGTCCTGCCTGGACGATGCCAGGAACAATTTTGGAAGGAATGTCTGCTGCTGCAAAGCTAAACAACATGACCATGGTAGAAGTTCTTCTGTGTGTATGCATGTGTGTTGCAATGTACCAACTGTGGTAAAGCACAGAGGGGTGGAGACCTTTGTCTGCTTGACACCATAGCTGCCTCTGGCACTTGCTACAGGTACATTTCCTCTAAAGAAACTGATGAGATTCTGCCCAGAATTTGGCTGGCATCTACCCCACTTCCAGAACTGTCTGTGGAAGGTAGGCAAGAGCGACCTACCAACTCTGAAAAGTTGGTGCCTAGCTTCCTTTCTTTTTTCTTCCTGCTGCCGTTGCCTTATGCTGGTGTAGTTTTGATGCCGTAGTGTACAGACAAGATTCTGGCCTAAGACAAAATGAAGCACTGTTGTGCATTTGAAACACATTGCATTCTCAGAATCATTTTTTTCTTGGTAATAGACAATTTAACAAGCTCAGCTGTATCGGGAGAACGATCACATCCCGCTCAGCTTCCATGTGTTGCAAAGCTAAACAGAGGTGATGGCAGGGCAAAACAATTTTGGTTTCCAAATCTGGATGAAAAGAGTCATCACAGAAAAAAAGTGGTTTCATGAATGTTTTCATGGAGTAAGAGCTTTTTTTTTTCTTTTTTTTTAAAGAATTCTGTTAAATACCTTCTGGAAACCTCAGGTCAACAATGTGATAAAGCAAAATGATTGCTTAAATGAGTTTCTTGAGCAGGGAATAAGGTTTCTTCAAAAAAATCTCCCATAGTACTTATTGAATAGTGGAGACTGGTTCTGTCACTTGCCCAAATGTTGTGTGCTGGAACCATCTGCATTACGTGCACAATTATGCTTCTTTGCCACAGTGCAGTGCACAGAATGTATGAGATAACTGGATGAAGGAGGGCACAATATCTGGCCTCAATATCTACCAGTTACGAAAGAGACCTTTAAAAGACAGGGCCCCTTCACTCTACATAATTATAGCGCTATGATTCCACTTCAACTGCCATGGCTCCATCCTGTGGAGTCCTAGGATCGGCAGTTTAGGGAGGTGGCATTTAGAATCTTTAGCTAGAAGATTCCTCTTCTGCTTCGCCAAATTACAAATCCCGGGATTCTGTAGAATGCAACCATGGCACGCAAAGTGACATCATAGTTCTGTAACTGTGCAGTGTGAAAAGGTCCATCCTTCAATTTTAGGTATTACCTCACTCTGGAGAGTAACAATGTTACTGTTTGTTTAACTTCTTAGAAGTTGTTTTATGGGATCTTCGAGGCATTGGCCATTATGGGTGATTTTTTTCCTTTTTAAAACGTAGCGAAAGCAGTGTATTATTAGCGTGTTAGTTTTGAAGTAACAATTAATGTATTACTTTTGGGAGTGGGGGAAGATAAGTACTCATTTCTAATGCATAGTTGTTGTTGTTGTTGTTGTTGTTGTTCATTCTCCTGTTCATATTAATTTAACCATCTTGGCCATTGAACTGAAAATGAAGTCTATGCAATCTGGGAGCTGGGAACCACCTATGAAAGCTCACCGAGGACCTTGGTACTTTGGTAGCATGTTTCTAAGTAAATGTTTGTCAAAAATACGTTGAAGGGAACAGAAATGGCTGAGGTACCATCAGCTCCAATACACTCAACTAAATCTTTGCCTCTCTGTATTTATGAGCCATATATTTAAGAAATAAATTAAAGCAATTCTAGGATTTATTAGACATAGAGAAGGAAATGTGACCATAAGACCCAATGTGCATCTTCTTATACATGGTACTGCTCTGATATAATGCAAGTCATGAGTAGTTCTATAGCCAATTTTTTTCTAAATGCAAACAGAGTAACAAATGATAATTAGAACACATTGAGAACTAGTCCTTTGTGTCCATTTAGACTGAATCAGTCCCCAATATCCAATTTAATTTCCCTGCCACATTGGTTTGTTCTCATTTGCAGTTCTCTTGTGGTTGCTATTCCGTCTTTGTTATGTCTCTGTAATAGCACAATCCATTTCCTCTGGAACAATTTCCATCATTACCTTCTCATATAGATTTTCTATCATCTTTTCCAGTTTTCTCCTTCCATTTACCATGCTGTTTTTCTGCCTACAGGTTTTTGCCACTTATTCTTCCCTCATAAATCCTCCCCACCTGGGGTTTTGTTTGGCTTAATGTGCAGTTCTCTCACTCATCTCTGCCATGTACCTAGTGAGAAGTGTCACACCTTCATTGATTCATGTCCATTAACAGATAATTCACATGGTGGCATTTACAATTCTCTTTCTTCTCTCTGTTCACTATTTGTCATACTATGAGTATTTTCCCAGAAAGACTTGACACTTGCATATTTTTTAACTGCAAGCTGCTTACACATTTATCCAACTGTTTCTGACTTCAGACTGTTTAAATGTGCCTTTTCTTAAAGAAGGTTACCATATATGCTTTGACCCATATGCCTAGTGCTGATTCTGTATTATTGCCTTTTGCCCCAGTACATGATTCTCGATACTGCCTCTGTAATTTTCTATCTTAATTTGAATGGTCTAATCTCATGCTTACTTCCTTTTATGTGCCTGTGTTTCTCAAAGAGATTGGTTCAATGTTTTACCTTCTCAGTTAAACATTAAGAAACCAGCGTATCTCTCATCAACACAAGTCTCTGCTGATAAACACGTCCTGATGAAAGGCATCACTGTGACATCAATTACTTTAAAAATTGCACTACTGACTTTAAGTGACATGTAGCAAATCGAATGACACTCACCAGAATGGAATGACAACATTTTAAAAAAATGCCAGTGAGCTCATGATCAGCATTAGTTATCAGAGATGGGTATTTGTATCTCTACAAATACTGAGTGAAGTCACTGGGAACTGAGGATGCTTGCAAGGCAGAATTATTTGCAAGGACCAGCTCTACCATTTGGTAAAGTGAGGCACTTGCTTGAAACACCTAATTTCAAATAATGTGAATGAGCAGGAAATCTTCTATTTTACTGACCAAGATGGGGAGAGGTGCTTGTGAGATTTTCTTCCTCCTATGTTAAAATAACTTGGCTGGCACTTGACTTGAGTCTGTAGTGGAGAACACTATTTGCTCTTCCACCCGAGGCAGCAAGATGTCTTGGATCAAACCTAGTTGTTTGATATCAAGGGTCTGAGGAGTAAATAAAATGTGTTCTAGATGAGATATGAAAATGGATCTCTTACAGTACTGTTTTTTAATCTATGGCCCTTTCTGCACGAGGCGAGGGAATTGCTCCATGCCGTTACCTACCGCCTCTTCTGGGGTCCGAAGCAATGTGGACTGTCCCTGAAGCCCTTCCGCAGGCCTCCTCCTTGATCCAGGGCGAATCGGAGCAGTGCAAGATCTGTAGATCCGCACTGCTCCGGCTTCGAAAATGGTGGCTTCCGGCTTCCAAAATGGCGGCTTCCTGTTGGTCGTGGGTCCCAACCAACTGCTGAAGCTCATCACGCCTAAAGTCCGCCCTCTGCAGATCGCAGGCTCACATTGGTATGAGTCTGCGAATCTGCACAAGGGAGCAGGAATGCAATGGCGCATTCCAGGAAAATAAAGACCTGTTTTTTGCGGTCTTTATAAAACACGCTGGGGGACCACTTGGGATCATTTTGGAGCGGACTGAGGTGCAGATCTCCAGTAAGTAGTCCACTCCTAGTCCGCTCCAAGATGCAGATGACCTCCGTGAGAGGACGCACTGCCCTGTTCTAATTGCCTGGTGCGGAAAGGGCCTTAGATATTTATTATGATCTAGTCTTGATCATTCTGTCAGGATCCCTTGTGTGTACACATCCCATATCATAGCAACATGAGTGTATAAGATTAGGAATGTGCTCCACAGAGTGACAGTTGGGTATAGATGAGAAGGAAGTGGTCTAGTTGAGAGAATCAAAGGTCAGCTGTCAGAAGTGAAGAACAGCAGGGCAGCAAAAGGAGCAGCAGCAAAGAATCTGGTTCCAGTGTCAGCAATTATTGTAAGGAAAGGTTGCAAGAAGACAATCAGTGTTATAGGATTTTCCAGTATAGTGCTTGCCCACCGTTTTTTCTCTTGTGTACCTCTTGTCAGCCCATTTCCATAAATTGTACCCTCTTTACCATGTCCTTTCTTTGAAGGCTAAAAAAAAGCCCCATCAAAAAGCTTCTGTGAGCTCTGAGGAGACGTCTCCACACCTCAGAAGAAAAGTCAGGGTGGGAGATGGGCCTCTCCATCCCATCATGCGCTGTTGCCCACCTAGACATTCTCCGCAGTTTGCTCCCACTCAGATACATGGAGAGGAGCAGCTGGTACTGCATGTCCATCCCTTAGATTCAAGGTTGAACTGGATGTCTCCATTAGGCATGTCTCTTTGTGGAAAGGGACACAGGGAAGAAGGAGAGAACAACGCATGTGCAAAGAAGTCAAGAAGCCACCTAGTTTGGGTGGGACTAAGGTTGTGGTAACTCAAATAGAAGGCTGTTCATATGTGTGTTCATATATATGCGTGTGCATATGTGTGTGAGAAAGACATACTTTTTTAAAAAAGTTTGTGGGCCAGTGGCAGCTGGAAGTTCATCTTGTATGTCACTCTTCTCTTTATCTCTGTAATTTCTCTACCCCCATCCCTTAAGGTTCTGGGACATGAATGCCAACACTGTGGGCAACCAAGAACCACATTGAGTTGTGATGTCCTCCAATAATGGCTTTTACTTTATATTTTTTTCCATCATTATTCAGTTTTTTCTCCTCATAGCCCTAAATGTCCTTGCCTGTGCCCCTGGGGGTAAAGGTACCCCAGGTTGGAAATCACTGTTCTAATGAGTTACAAGTTGCTCAGACAGAAAAGCAAATCTGCACCCCAACTGAGATTCTACAGAGCCAAGATGAAGTGCACTGATTGCCTAGGTTGCCCAATGGAGTGCTGGGTCATCTCTCTGTAGCTCTTTTTGCATGGTATTTGCCATGCGAAAGGGTCTCCAGAGCATCGCACGATTGCGAGGAGCGTTTCAGATGACATCCTCGCAATTGCGTGACGCTGCCGGGCCCGGCAGGTGCTGATCGCGCACTATTTCATTTTTGGCTTGTAGCCGAAAATAGTGCATGATCGTGCATCGCTCCAAGGCCCCATGCACGCTTACCTTGTGTGCGGAGCTCCGGGGACGTGGCCCTCACACTTCCTCCCCTAGTGCAGCCTGGGAAAATACCTGGCTGCGCTGCAGAAAGAAGAGGCAGAGCCCTTATGTTGCCTGCCGGCCAGCAGGCAGCTCCTGCAGAGCTGAAGCAGCGGGGATGCAAGAGCCTCTCACAAGAGGCTGCTCACGTGATCCCCACACCCCTGCACCGGAAAGAGGTAAGGTGCAGAAAGGGCCTATGTGATGCCTGTAATGTTGCCTGCAGAGTGAAATACTCTCAACTCTTCAGAACTCTTTAGAAGTGTCAGCAGTCACAGTGGGAATGTAGTAGCTTGGCAGGGAGTCCTAGGTCAGGCATGTGGGGTGAGAGAAGAGAAGGTACTCTGAATCTGCTTGGATTGTACCAGATTTTGGTATGGATTATAGCCTCCTGAAAAAAAGGTTAAGAGGTGACATGATAACTCATGGAGATGGAGCAAACCTGTTTTTTGCTGCTCTGGAGGCTACGACATAGAACAATGGCTTCAAACTTCATGAGAGGAGATTCCATCTGAACATTAGGAAGAACTTCCTGATGGTAAGAGCAGTTCAACAGTGGAATGCACTGCCTTTAGAGTGTGGTGGAGTCTCCTTCTTTGGAGATTTTTAAACAGAGGCTAGATGGTCATCTGTCAGGAATGCTTTGATGTTGTATTCCTTCATGGAGGTGGGTTGGACTCAGTGGCCCTTGTGGTCTCCTCCAGCTCTGTGATTCTATGATTCTATGAACTGGCCTTGTTGGGTTCTGGAAGCTGTTGTTTAAAAAATAACGTTACCAAGTTATGGCTCATATCACACTAACTGTACTTTAATTAAACAATTCAATTTATTTACAATCTATTAAGAAAATATAGATAACAATTGTATACAATTGCAGTGAATTCAAATGAGCAACTGGTCTACTCCCTCAACTGATTTAAACAAGTGGCTTATCTTATACACTGCAGCAATAATTGAGCCTGAAGTCAGCATTCTGTCTTCATACCTACTGGACAGATAAACAGAACTGACTTCATGAAGCCTTACTAACTAACACCAGTTGTAGATCTCTTGTCCAGGAGTTGGTTAAATATTTAGGAACTGTGCCCATGAAAACAGTGCCCACTGGCTTGCTCTGCATCTGAGTGCTGGCAGGGAGGAAGCAAAACAAAATGAGACATTTGGGGCATGTTTACGAATTAGTGCTCAGATCACGCTGGCACCTGCCTTTCCTCAAAGAGACTTCAAGACAGTTATCAATTAAAACAATAAAATGAGCAAAATAATATAAATTAAAAACTTATAAAAAAATAAACAGCAGAGGTTAAAACAGTTATCAAAAGGCGTAGGATAAAAACTGAAAGAGTTTCCAGCAAAATTAAAACATTTGAACAAAACCTTTCCTAAAAAGGAAGATATTTATAATGTTTCAAAATGTGTTAATGTGAGGGTAGGGAAATGGGGGTCACATGCAGCCCCCCCCCAGGATCTTTTCATGGCCCTTGATACCTCCAGAATCCTCAGACGGACCTTTTCTCCTTTTAAATAGATCAAAGCCCCACTGCCTACTACTTAATATCAAACCGTCTTGTACTTCTACCCCCAAAAGGTGAATCACTGCTCCTCAGGCCTTCAGGTGCAACCATTTACCCTCTAAATAGTTTGCAAGGCCTTCCTGTACTGTTACAGGAATACAGGAAGCCCCCACCTTTTGATGCCCTGTTTTCTGATGGCTCACTCTTTCAGTGCTTCCAAATTAAGGATAAATTCTATTAATTTGATGGGGGGGTGTCTAGTTTTTCATCAGTTCTTTTTACTACAGAGGCTTGCTTGGACCCCTCTCATACATGTGCTACTTGGCAGAGGGAGCTGAGAGGGGGAAGAGGCACTAAGCTGGTTTATAGAGTTTGCAAACAGCTTGGTTGGTCCCAAGTGAGCCTTTGTAAGTCATTTCTGATCCCTACAGTACGGCCCACGGGTTCTGCTTTTCAACCAATTCTGTTTTCTGACAATGCTGTGGTCTGTAACCTGTCGGATATGTGGGGGAAGCCACTATCTGTTTTTAAGACTCAGAAGTGGATTTCTGGCTACTGTGAGTTGTTTGTTTTATATTTTGTTAATTCCCCTTGGAAGGTTCCAGTTTGTCTCACAGGACCTGGTGCAGTCACCCATCCCTGCACTAAAGAGTAGATCAGAAGTGGATGAACTACAGCTTTAGGGCCACGTGTGGGTTCTCAGTGACACTTCCAGACCCCTCCAGCTGCCCTTATTCTACCCTCCCAAAGGTAAAATGCCTTTTCTTCAAGCCTCTGGGAGTGACAGTTCCCTTTAAATAGGCTACAGCCTCCACCACCCCTATTGGTACTACTTAACATCAAACAGTGCTGTACTTCTGGTCATTTCTAATGCTGCTATTGTTGTTATTGTTGTTGTTGTTGTGTGTGGTGTTTGCAGTGTTTGCAGCACACACACACAAGTACATATGATCCTGGCTACAAAATTGACTCCCAGACTGCCACAGTTGCCCTCCCTCAATGCAGCAAGCTGGAAGGGACACTGTGCCCATTAGCTTCAGCAACAGCTAATGACAGTGGCATAGGGACAGGGAATGAGGGGGGCAGTGCGCCCTGGGTGGCACTTTTGGGGAATGCCGCTGTTCTTTGGCTGCCCCCTGTGTGCTATCGCCCCTCCCCCATGCCCCACCCCTGGGCACCATTGCTCCTTGCCCACATGCTGTCATTGTTGGGGAAATTGAAAAAAATATATTTGAATATTGAAAGACCTTGGTAATGAGACTCTTAATCAACAGAGTATTTTAGTAATTGCACAAAAACGGAAGTTGAACAGATCACCAGTCCCACTTCTGTAACACCATCCCAAACACACACTTAATCTCGCTCAAAATAAACGCAAAAACAGTTTGGTTAATAATATAAAAGGAGTTTACTCACATAATCTTGTACATAGTCTATACAGGTTCAATTCTTGAAGAAGGTAGGAAGAAAATTAAGCACTCACATGCTTTCAGGTCAAAAGGCGAAGACAAAAGGGGGAGTAAATGGCAAGAGAACCTTTTAAAGAACAAGAATGTGTAGGTGCTGGAGGAAGAGGTGTTAACCAACAAACAGGAAGTTCTCTCTAGGCTATCTCTCTATGCTTACAATAGACATGCAAACAAACTAGCCAGTTTTAAATTTGGCATGCAAAGGTTGCCACTCCCAACAGTCATCCCCTCCCTCATGCACCATACCTCTCCCCTTCCCCTCTCTCCATTCCCTCCCCCCCTCACGCCAAGCTACGCCACTAGCTAACGAAAAGTCTCCTTCCTTGGTACTAAGCAGATATGTTTCAAGGTCATTGGGACATGCCTGAAAATGGCCTCTCTTGAAATCCTTTTTTCAGAAGGTTTGTTGTATCTCTGGGCCAGCTTGATAAGTTAGAGGACAACAAAATTACTATTAATTTAGACTTTAAAGACAACCAAAAATCATCTCTCTTTTTGAGTGCATTACCGTGATGCTCACAATAACTGATCCTGTTCTGAATTCATCTGAACTACAATCACCCATGATGAGCATCATCTTCGTTCTCACAGCCCAGAAGTGATCAAAGTGTGGCTCATGGTCTTCATATAACTGAGGGTTTGTAGAACATTTATTGTATTAGTCCTCAGACAGTAGCAAGGTAAAATCAACGAACAGGATTTACGTAAACAGAATGAATTTTTTAAATTAATAAAATTAGATAATGAGTAGCATATACACACACACTTATAAAGTAGCATGCACACTTATAAAACACAGAGTGTTGCTAACACAAGGAAACTATTTATTATACACTGTTACTGATTGGGGAAGAAAATAACTATAAAGCCTGGATTTTGTATCTCTAAAAAACAATTAAAAATCACAGAATAAATTGATTTTTCTATTACTGGAGGTTTCAAATAGAGGTGGTTTTACTCATGTCAGGACCTTGCAACCTTTTAGTGAAACCCCCAAAAACTGAAACCAGAAGTGGTTCTCCCAAAATTGGGAGGCTAGGCAGCTTACAATTTAAGAAAAAATAATACAGCTAAAAACTTACACAAATGTACATTAAAACACAATTAAACTATTCATAGCATTAAAATAATTCAAAATTACACTTAAAAGGATAAAATGCAATTTAAAAGATTTTAAAAAATCTTTTTGAAATGGTTCAGTTTACAACAGTACAGCACCCTCAACCCATTCTTTAAAAACTTTCTGTGTCCAAAGCCTGTCAGGATAAAAAGAGTTTTGTCCACTGAGGGAAGGACAGGGAAGGGGGGGTGCCATTCTGGCCTCACTCAGAAGGTAGTTTTATACTCTAGGGGCAGCTACTGAGAAGACCCTGGCCATTTCTGCACTAGACTGTTATAGTGCTATTATTCCACTTTCAACATCCTATGGAATCCTGGGGTTGGCAGGAGGCCATGCCATGTGAAAAGGGCCATGGTCTGCCAGATAGCCTGCACCTGAGCCATGCACACTTTATAGGTCAAAATCTAGCACTTTGAATTGTGTCTGGAAGCAAACTGGGAGCAAGCAGAGCTGTCATAACAGGAAAGTAGTGTGATCCCTGTAACCTGCACCAATTAACACCCTGGCAGCAGCTCCCCATAGTAGCTGAAGTTTCTGAACACCCTTCCAAGCAAACCTATGTAGAGCATTTACAATAGTCCAGATGGGATGCAACTAAGGTGTGTAAAACTATGACCAGATCTGATGTCTCAAGGAACAGCACAGTTGGTGTTTCTTGGTTTGCTGAATTTTAATCTGTCAGTTTATCTATTCAGAATGCTCGAAGCAGGATACCTGTGTCACCCTGAGATTTGATATATGATCTCCTAGATCATAAGGGAGAGCCAGTGTGGTGTAGTGCTTTAAGCATTGGACTATAACCCCCGAAAGGAGGGTTTGATTCCCTGCTCAGCCATGGAAACCCACTGAATGACCTTGGGCACATCACATACTCTCAGCCCCTGAAAACCTCATAACAGGTTTACCCTAAGGTCTCCATAAGTCGAAAATGACTTGAAGGGCATGTTACTACTACTACTACTCTCTACTACTACTGCTAATACTACTACAGATCATAAGGCAGGGACTTTAAGAAAAAGAATACTTCATTTATATTTGGAAGTACTGGAAATTATATAATTACAGTAGAAATAGTGAACATCTTTAGAATTGTTCCCATACCTTCAGTACATGCTTACTTGAAAGCAAGTCCCACACTATTCAGTGGGGTCTGTTCTCTAATAAATGTTGTCAGGATTTTCTCCTAGGATTGCAGGCCTGTATGCACTTACCTAGGAGTGATTCCCATTGATATTACCTGGGGTGAGTTTTCTTCTAAATAGACAGTTATAGAAATACCCTGAAACATTTTCTTGAAATTAAGTTCCCGCTGAAATTGAGTCTTTCTTTTGAACAGTCCCATAGAGAATTATGCTATGTCTAAGAGAGCCAGCATGGTGGAGAGGTTGGAGCATTGGATTACAACTCTGGAGAGCAGGGTTAGAATCCCCATTCAGGCATGGAAACCCACTGGGTGACCTTGAGCAAGTCGCACACTCTCAGCTTCGGAAGAAGACAAAGAAAAACCTTTCTGAGCAAATCTTGCCAAAAGAATACTGTGATAGGTTCACCTTAAGGTTGCAGTAATTCAGAAATAACGTGAAGGCACCCGACAACAGCAGCAGCAGCAGATGCAGAAACGATACTTTGATGAAAGTTTTGTGGGGTTTTTTCCTGCATCTGTCAAAAAAGATACATGTGATGAAAGACAATTATATGGGGCATTATTTGCATATCTTTTTAGTCCATGAAGGAAGCTAACAGAATCTTTCTGTGAAGGCACATAATTCATTTCATTTCAAAGGCACTTACTGTAAGATGTGCTGTCTCAGTTAATGTCTCTGCAATAGAGGTTTTTTAATCAGTAAAAGGGAATTGGTAAAACTGAAACCATCATAATTGTGTTTTTGGACTTGGCTTAAGAAGACATAAGAAGGAACTTAATTTGCGGGGAAGATCACCTCTTGATAGGTTGCTCTTACACCTTTGTTGTGTCTGAGGGGTGGTAATAGAAGGAGCTTTGAAGTGTCTTTCAAACTGATCTTTGAACCAGTGTCTAACACTGGGTGTGTTACATTTGTGTGCTGATATACTTCAAATGAATTAATCAACCGTTCCTGTCCTGAATAAATTTGATAGTTATTGTGCTGGAAAAGCTTGTTAACACCTTTAGAGAGAAAAAATTGAAATATTATTAGATGCTATAGATATTGTACTATAGATACTAGGTAATATAGATAAATGTTGCACATGCTGTTGGACAAGTTAAATGTAAAGTGTTTTTATTGTTTTAATTCCCATAAATGGAATAGATTTGCTACATCAGTGAATCTTTGGGGTTATTTACCACTGCCTGTGCAGTGGAAATTTTTGACAGACAAATCAAGCATCTGCTTCTATAGTAGCATCATGTAAAATAACACCAGACTTTGTCTCTGAGTAAGAGAGGTGATGCTGGAGAATCGTAAGCTGAAGTCACCTGCTTATGGTAATTCTGATTGCTGTGTAAATGTTTTGCAATGTGTTGTTAGCTTTCCTTGCATCTAGCTGTCATAATAGCCTGTGACTAGAAAAAGAAAGCATCTGCCACTCACTAATGGGCTTTGAGAAAAAGGCCCTCTCCCCATTCTAAAACATTGAACTTTAGCAGACATTTCCATTTCAACAAACAGACCAACCCAAGTTTGCATCTCTGATACCAACATCAATTCTTTAAATGCTGAGCAAATTATAATTAGAAATCTTATGCAAAAAACATCAGGACTAAGCTTTCAGGGACAATTATACAAGTAATATTCATAACTGTTTTTAAAAAAACCTTCACTAAATAAAAAAAGACCTTCATTGCATAGTCCTGTTACAAAGGAAAAAAGATTCCGGGTTTCTCATTTTTCAGTCATAGCTCTTTTCTGCCCTTGCAAATGCATCTAACATTTACTGGGACAAGCACTGAATAAAAAGGTTAATCACAATTCCTGCTACGTTATAATTGCAATTTGTAAATTGCCTCACATGGCATTTTGAATTCTTTAATAGTTGTATCCTTGTTCTAGACACACTGGCTCTCAGATTCTACTTCCAGCAATAATTAATAAATTTTTGAGTTTATACCTTTAGAAATATTAATTAAGGAATGGAAGTGTTCAGACTTTGTCCTTGGATTTCAAGTTAATTTAATTAGTTGGTCTGTGTGCAGAAAGTATTGGCAGCTGTAAATAAACGGTGTAAATATTTATGCTGCTGACACTTAAATATTTATTGTATTGTGTGAAAGCGGCCAGCTAATGAATCTTTATGCCTATGAACACATTCTGTTTCCACAAGATATAATTGTTGTATGTATTTCTCCCTTCTCAGTACTGCATAGTATTTTAAAACTATTTCTTGTTAAGTGGTTTAATGAAGAAAAATAATAGAATCTAGTTAAAGCAAAGGTAAAACTTCCTATAAGACAAACACACAGAGCCATCAGTCTGTTATAAAGCCCTGTTCCAGGATTCTGTCTCCCACACACACTTCCATTGGAATGAAAGTTAGAGCTGGATCCGAGCTCTGTTATCTTTCTCTCTTCAGTTCCGTTCATGGCATTCATCTTGGCCCCCTATGCATTGGAAGGGTAATGTCTGCTATGAGGAACCTGCTGGATCTGTACTCAGTCAAGGTTCTAATTGCAGTAGAAACATATGAGTACAACTAACTTGTTGAGACAGAAGATATTCTTTCAACCCATGAAGGACAACATGGCTGAGACAGAACCTTGACAGAATGAGTAGGGCCAATGGGCACAACCCTGTTGTCTCCTTCATGCCATTTTATTAATATTTAGGAAGTCATGCCACACAAGAGTATGGAGGGAGAACTTAGCATTCTTTGTACAAATTTCAGGGGAAAGGTACATGATGATTACGGTAGAAATGGATAGCTATACATACACTGCCCTGGCAACTGTACATGTTTACTTACCAAGCTCCCCTTGATTGAATGGGTCTGTTATGGTTGGGGCTAAGAATTGTACTGAAGTCGATGTCTTTGAATTTATTAATAGTTCATTAATATGTACAAGTAAGTTTATGATGACAATAGTAAGAGTGGGTATGGAGTTGTCTAGTTGGATGCTGTAATTTATTGCACCTGATGCAGTTGTAGAAATAGAAATGCCATTGCAGAAATTTGAAAAAGAAATGATCCAGACTACCCTTTAAATTCAATCACTGTCAACTGGTAGATCAGTTATGCTTAATTTTACTCCGCTACATGTCAAAGCGTTTACTCTGAAATGCTTTTCAGATCATGTCAGAAATACTTCAGGAGCTCTATTTTATCATGGGTGCAGATGAGTTAAGGAAGGGATTTGGGAAAGGTACACTTGAGTGTACTCTCATTGTATATTATGGTTTCTCAATGGGTGAATCACAACCCCAGATTGGGTTATTAGTATGCATGCAAATCACATTGAGACTTTTCATTATGACTGTAGTGCAATATTTATACACTGAAATGAACTACAGGAAGATTAAAAAGAAATACTCAAGCATCATAAATTATACCCACTGGTAATATGTTATGTTCCTTCAGGCTAAATTATACACACATTTTCTAAAAGATACCATTTCTACTACAGCCTGCATAATGCTTGTGAAAGCTTACTTAATTTTTTAATCATCAGAACCACTTGTTTTTGGAGAGCTGACTCAAGCTGATTTATTTCTAAATTTGGTGGGTTTCCCCTGCCCCAAATACATCATTTTGAGTCATGATTTCCAAGTTTCAGACCAGAGACGTTTGATTTTCCGTATTGTTGGCCATTTGTTTGAAACTAAATTGAGAAACAGAAATCAAAATGGCATCAAAATGAGAAAATACTTAAATTTGAGGGGAATAGTTACTGTTATGTACCCTCATACACCATAGACCTTTCTTTGCATATTGTCTTTCCCTCTGTGTTGACATATATGCTTTTGGCACATTCTGATTTAACTTTTAGTCTCCAAGAAATAGTTCGTAGCATATTTGTTTAGGAGCTGTTGTGAGAATGTCCATTGCTGCTTATGGAAATTGTAAAAAAAAGTTCTTACAAAACAATACAAGTTGGACAGGCCAGTTTTAAGTATAGGAAAAATTCAAAATTCCTTAGCCACTTGGACCTGGGGACCCAAAATCATCTTTCATAATCTAAGCATACTTGAATATTACATAAGAATGTAAGAAATGTTTCTAGATCAGATCAAAGCCTTAGTCTAGCACCCTGTCTTTCCAATAATTATCACAATGCTTCTGGAAGCCCATAAGTAGAATATGAGTGCAATAGACATCATGATGTAGTTGTTTGAGCGCTAAACTATGGCCCTGGAGACCAGGGTTCAATTTTGTGCTTGGCCATGGTACTCCACTAGGTGACTATAGAAGCGTCACATACTTTCACCCCAGTGTCCCATCTCAGTCCTGGCACAGCTGATAAATCAAACAGACTTTCTCCCAGCTTGTTATTTACTTCCAGGCAGTAAGCAAGGTAAGCAATAAATAAAGTCCAACATAAACAAAGTCCAGCAGAGTTTCATGGCAAGGGAGTGTCCAAGGTTAATCCAAGCATTTTGTCAAGGCATCCAGCAAGGTAGCAGTTCAGATAAGTTCTGACAACTCCTGGAGGGGAGGACACCAGCTAAATAGACCTGAAGTCTAGTGCAGCAGTGCCTTGATTGATTGTTGGTGGTTATAAATTCTGAGACAGTGACGCTGGGTCTCTCTTTGCTGCCTGTGCTGTGCAAAGCTGGGTTTAGGTAAGTGTTCTTCTGTATCTGAAGAGGTAGGTCTCTCTGTTGGAGCTAGCACTGTCCTCTGTTCTGTTTCTGGCCCTGTAACCTCTCTCTGTACAGCAGGTCCTGGCATGCCCCCTGTTTCAGTCTCTGGTGTGCCCTCAGCTTCAGACTCTGAGTCAGAGTCCATGCTCTGGAAGCAGGGCACGACACCCAGAAAATCCCATGATAGGGTCACTTTAGGATCTCCATAAGTTGGAAGTGACTTGAAGGCAAACAGCAGCAGCAGCAGCAAGCAGCAACAACAACAACAACAACAACAACAACAACAACAACAGAATATTTTCTCTTGTTATTTAGCCATTGATTTTATGCCTCTCGAGGTAGCATGTAGTTCTCATGACATATAGATTTGGAGTTCATCATTGGAACTCCTCTTTCAAGTTCCTCCAGCTTCTGAAATGAGTTAGATAGTGATATAGGAGAGGATTTTCTTGGCTATGGTGACTCACGTATAGAATATCCTCACCAAAGGCCTCACTTAGAACCAACTGTAACACTTCTTTTGATAATTTATACTCTTTTCCCAGCATGTTGTTGTGGCTGTTCTTTAATGGACTGACTTTTTCCAGATAAATTTTATGACTTTGTCATGCTAGCTTCTTTTTCTGCAGTTTGTTTTGTTATATTTTTTTAAAACATGTAAGCAAAATATTGTTTGAAAACTCCAGAGCTGTAGCCTTCTGGATTGCTAGGAAGACCCTTCTTGAGTTAGTAATGTTCATTATGTACAGTTTTCTATGAAAAATTGCCTCACTAAAATCAACTACAACCAACCTTATTTCAGATTGTTGGCCAGATGAAAATGTCAGTTTAGTTCAAAATACCTGCAGTGTTTGTCTTGGTGTGTCTCCACAAGTATGCCTTTTTGTGTCAAGACTCCAGCTGGATTAGAAGCTCAATTTTGCCAGCTGGAATGATAATAAATTCAGTGAGGCAGTCATTCACTTAAGGTAAGGCAGATGCATTACATAAAACAGGACTACCAAAGTAATCCTCTTCCAGCACTGCTTGATGCCAGCACCATGTGGTCTTTGTGGCAAAGTTTTAGGAGGTGGTTCAACAGCACTGAAAAACAGTCAGATAATCATGGGGGGAGATGAGTCAGTAGGGTGTCTTAAAAACCCACTGAGACAGCCAACCGGTTCACTATATTAAGGTCAAACGTGCATGTTGCTTTTTCTTTTATAGTTTGTCCTCCCAGACAAATGTGTTGTGAGTATTGCAATTTCTGCCCTCTCCACAACTTTTTCACAGACTACCTGTTTTGTTCATGGATAAATGTTATGATTTGTCTCTCTCGAGATGTATGCATAGATGATTTTCCTCATTGGCAATGAGTAGTTATTTTTTTGTACAAAATTCACCAACATATACAATTTTGCAAACTGTTTTTTTAAAAAATTAGAAAGAAAAAGTGCAGTAGGGCTGGAATCCCCATTAGATGTAACTGTGGTCTCTAAATACAGTTATGGCAGTAACAAAGCTTTCTCCGATAGCTGATGCATAACTGAGAGTGCTCAACAGGCACAGAGCTTTTTGGCAATAGCCAAAAAGCTAAAGCATATTGAATTCAACCCTCAGGAACAGAGATACGTTGATTTCAAGATGCCATTGGCTCTCCTTCTCATCTGTGAGATACATGAGGTATAAATGATGATGAGACAGATTTACTCAGAGCGGCTAGGGCAGGACTAACCCAAGTCCTGAGGTCTAAGGATGTCACTGGAGGCGGACTTTGGTCATGTTATAAGGGGCAGTTCCTGGTGATGTCATTAGATATGGCACACTGAACATCAATCATAGTTACACAGAGTATGTCAATCAAATGAAAGACACCATGTTTAACAAATGAGGAAAATCTGTATATACATGCCTTTCAATGCTGTTTGTTCATCAGAGACTCCTGCTCCCCACCATCAGGACTGGGGAAGAAAGTTTAGACCCTGAGGCTCAGCCCATTGCAGAACCACTCCTTTTCCAGATCTACCTGGCAGACAAATTGCAGGGTGGATGGCTCTTATCTGCCAGGGCACAGACACTGAACTGAATCCAAAAAGATCACTCAGCACAACCCAGTAGAGGTCATCCTAATGCCTGTGAGCTAGCCTTCTAGTCCAAGGCATAATCATTCCTTTTACCTTCTTCCCTTTATGTTTGTGATCTGAGAGTAAGGACAGTGGAAAATTTCAAACCAGTCAGGCATCCTGAACCAAGAAGACATCCTGGCTTGTAGTTCAAACTTGTCAAGGCAAAGGCAAGCCAGGAATATTAATTCAGACACTCATTTAAGAAATCTTTTTAATGATTAATAGCACTTGCTAAGGTGAGAGCAAACAGGTGGTATGCATCAGGATGGAATTTGTTCACAGACTGCAAACAGGCAGAGCATAGCAGCATGCAGCTTGTTCACTTTTTGTGCCATGTCAGCACAGCCACTGTTATCTTGGGTCCTTCTTCAGCAGTAGCTTGCAGCCAGTTAACTTCTCCCATCTTTCTTACATGCACAAGAGAGTGGAAATGGCATCATTGCAGGATTAGATATTTCTATATGATGATGTTAGTAAGGGCAAGTATAGGACAGTGAGAAGGAAGGTTAGATAAATAAATAATCAGCTAACCATTTTCAGACTATGTAGTGGAAAGGAAGACATTTCTTTCCTTCCCTGCATTGCTGGAAAAAATGGTCAGTCTCCCCAACAATGAATAATTTGATACCATTAAATCTTTTTCTTTCAGTCTGTTTTGTTTTATTTCTATTTTAATTCTACACTCTTGGCAGTGCTTCTACAGAAGCCGGTTGAATTCTCATATAAATGGGTTTGCTACCTTCAAATATTATACAATGCAATACAGTTCTTCCACATCCAGATGTTCCTAGATGAAAAAGATCCCTTGTCAAGATTCCTTTTGGGCTGGCTTCAGGCCTAGATATGGGGCAGAGACAGACTTGGTTGCCTTAGTGAAGGATCTATGCTGGGAACTAGACAGAGGGAGTGTGTCTCTTTTGATTCTGCTGGACCTCTCTGTGGCTTTCAAAACCATCAACCGTGGTATTCTTCTGGACCACCACTCTGGGATGAAACTTTGTGGCACTGCTTTGCAAACCCAGAAGATAGTGCTGGGGGACTCCTGTTTGACTCCTTGGCCATTCACCTATGGTGTTCCTTAGGGTTCTGTTTTATCCCACATGGTGTTTAACATATACATAAAATCAGTGAGAGAGAGCTGTCTGTAAATTTGGGGTCTGATGTCACTGGTATGTGGATGATCTCTTCTTTCTGTCTGACTCCCAAGGAAGCTGTTTTGATACTAAACCAGTTGCTGTTGTCAGTAATGTACTGTCAAACAAACTGAAGCTTAAACCAAAGAAGACAAAGGTGCTCCTGTTCAGTTGGAAGGCAGATCAGAGGAAAGAGGTCCAGCTTGTTCTGGGTGGGCTTACACTTTCCCTGAAAACTCAGGTTTGTAAATTTGGGCATACTCTTGGAGTCATCTCTGAACCTGGAAGTCTGGATTTTAACTATGGCCTGGAGTGCATCTGCACAATTAAGACCAGTGTGCCAGCTATGTGCATTCCTAGAAGTGTCAGATTTGGCCACGGTTAACACGTGAGCTAATTACATCCTATTTGGATTACTGTAGCACACTTCATCTGGGGCTGCCTTTGGAAACTATTTGGAAGCTTCAGCAGGTCCAAAATGCTGTGGCTAAACTGCTAACCTGGGCTGGTTATAGGGGCACAAGACTCCCTTGCTGAAACAGCTTCACTGGTTATTGGCCCATTTCTATGCAAAATTCAGTGTACAGCTTACACCCAAACTATCCAAAAGCTTAAATCTCCTCAAAGGAGCCTGCCCGATTCTTATCTTTGGTGGAGGGCTTTTTCTCCAGCTCCTCACCTTCCTAGTTTCATCTGATGAGGACATGGGGGAGACCCTTCTTGTTGGGTTTCCCTGAAGGGAGCTTGGTTGGTCCCGTTTCTGCTCTCTTTTCATCAGCAGGCAGAGACTTTTCTATTTAAATAACCCTTCAGCCCTAACTGATTGATGTAAAGAGACATAGAATAGGAGTGCTGTTTTTCATATGTAGCATGTGCTTTTTTAAATAATAATAATAATAATAATAATAATAATAATAATAATAATAATGATGATGTTAATTTTAAAAAATTTAAAAAATATTTTAAAAAATACCTTAAAAGTAGTGGGTTCTTTTAGAAATATTTTTTTATTAAAGTTTAAAGTGAAAATAAAAACCCCTTCCTCACTTCCAAGCTTTTTCTTTTTTTCCAGTTGAGTCTGCTTATTTACTTTCTATTCATACATAGTTTCTCTTCAAAAGGTAATCTTACATTGTTACATCATACATTGTTACATTGCTGCCTTGTTACATTGCCTTATTACATTGTTGCCTTGTATTATATACAATCTTACTTTATTCTTTTCCTTTTCTTATTACTATATCTTTATCCAATTTAAGACTTCTCTCCATTCCCTTTCAAAGTTCTGGATATACTTATTTTTCAGTGAAAATGTTAGCTTTTCTATCTCTATCATATCCAGAACTTTTAATTTCCATTCTTTTATATCAACATAGTTCCTTTCTTTCCAATATGTCAATCTTGCAGCAGTTGTCAAATATAACAATGTCTTCTGATGACATCTTATCTCTCTTTGTTGCCCCAACATATTTAACAAATAAAACTCTGGCTTCATTTCAAAATTTAAATTGTAAATTCTTTGAATTTCATCATGTATTTCCTTCCAAAATTTCCTTGCTATCTTACAGGTCCACCACATATGAAAGAACGACCTCACCTTTTCATCACATTTCCAACATCTTTCATTTCCATTTTTAGTTATTTTCTGCAACCTTTCAGGTGTCATATACCATCTATGTAGCATTTTATAAAAGTTTTCTCTTAAATTTAAACTTGGTATAAATTGTATGTCTGTTTTCCATGCCCTCACCAAAAGTAGTGTTTTAATAGGATTGATTGTTCAATGGTTTTTAAACTTTTGTACTGCACTTTGTTTTAGCTGTTTTGCTTTATCTTATATTGTAAGCTATTTTGAGTCTCATTTGGGGACAAAGGCTAGATATTTATTTATTTATTTATTTATTTATTTATTTATTTAATATAAATATCAGGGAGCACACAGAACCCCTTTTCTGAAATGCCTATTTCTTTTTGTGCAAACTTCTATATACAGAGAAAACTTTCAGTCTTCTGCAGATCCACTTGCACTTTGAAGTTGAGTCCATCCGGACAGAGTCTTACCACATCATGGCCAGCTTGTCTTTGGCTTTGAGATCATTTAATATCTTGCTTTCTCTCCACTGTTGTGATCACTTTTGTGATAACTAATGGAAAGCTTTTATGGCCATTCATGTCTCATTTTTCTGACTATTGACTATTTTTGACATGTTGCTTGTGACATGTTTCTGAAGAAGCTACTAAGTGTGCAAATGCATGTCACATCCACAACTGTTCTGGTTTAATTTGTCCCATACATATTCCTCAGCCATGGGTATTAGTAACACATCTGTAAGATAACATTGCAAGGTGTTCTTTCACTTGTTTGGGATTTTTTAGGGAAAGCAATTAAGTAAGGCAATCAAACAGCAGTGAAGTGAGGAAAGGATCGTAAAACCCAGAAAGCTAGTTTATTCTGTGGTTATTGGGAAGAATGGAAGATTGTCCCACTGGGATAATTATGTAGAGGATGGGTGTGTTTACTTTTCTCTCTTCGCCCTTCTTTTGCAAAGCTAATGTGAAAGTTTGGCAAGGTTAATAGAAAAGGATATTGCATTGCATTTGAGAGAATTCTTGTCCCTGGCTTGCTGACAACAAATGTATGTAAGAATAAATCATTGCTTGAGCTTTTAATAAAGCCCCAATTTCTGTAGAAACAAGGCAATTTAGTTATTAATCTTCATGTCTGACACAGAACAAATCTGAGCTGACCAGCGATCAGGACATTACAGAGTTTCAGAAGGTCATATAGGATGTGGTGAGGGCAGCTCAGTGTCATGAAAACCAATTTTATAAGCCATGATTAGATTCTTGGATTCCCCTAGGAACTGTGGCTCACAGAATTGACGGAGATGCAGTGCTGTCCTATTGTTGTTGGATGAGACGTTAGTTTAAATGAACTTCTAAAAAGCGTGGCCCACAAAATCTTGCTGGGCAGAAAAGAAGTAATGTCTTCATTTAAAAAAGAAATCTAATTATTTTTATAAAGCTTTACAAAAATAGTTTTCATGATAAAACAATCATAAAACAATAAATAAAAGTCAGCATCAGTAACAATGTACATCTAAAAACCACATTAAAGCAAAATAATAGAAGCAAAAGTAGTTTTTTCAAATATATATATATATATATATATATATATATATAATTCAGAGCCAACTTGACATTAGTAAAAGCAGATGGAAACAACTAGCCTTTTTTATTATTGCTATGAGCCTTCAAGCTGTTTCTGACCTATGGTAGTCCTGAAGTGAACCTGTCATGGGGTTTTCTTGGCAGGATTTGTTCAAGGGGTGCTTGCCTTCCATCTACATTCTCTTGAGGAGTACAGAATATGATTTGCCCAAGGTTATCCAAGGGGTCTCCTTGACCAAGTAAGCAATAAAACTGATGAAAATATAGAATCAGAGTACCAAGCTACTTTCCTGTGAAAGAGGATTCCACAGTACTGAGGTCACCACAGAAAACAAACAAACAAAAACAGAATTGTCTTATCTTATACACGCCAGCTTGACCTCACTGATGGGCAAATATAAACCAAAGGCATTATCTTAATGGCTGAGCTGTCTCATATGGATGTATGTGATCCTTCAAATATCCTGGTACCAAGCTATTTCTAGCTTTAAGCTAGCAACCAGAACTTTGAATTCGTCCCAGAAACATACTAGAAACTTGGTGTGGTTGGTATAACATTAACATTATATATTTGGATTGCAACTTGACAGCTGCAGTTGTTTACCAGCTGAATCTGGGAAACCATCTTGCCAAGAAGCAAAGGGAAGCAAATTCCTGAGTTATAAACAATCAAAATGATGAATCCAGTAACATTAATACAGATGTTAATTCGATGTCATACTAATCTAGAGTAATAACAATGATCAACAACAAAAAAAGTGTTTAGATGGCTTCATAATTTGTGTATCTGGCTTATCTAGAAAAGTAAACGCCTTAACATCCTGCTCCCTCCCCACCAAGCCTCTGGTTTATACTTAGCTAAATTCACTAACTTTTGGTGGGTCCTTTTCTCCATATAGAAGATATTCTAAATGTATTGAACAACTGAATTGAGAAAGTATTTCATTATCAGAATGGATGTAAGATAGCACCACTTCAGCAAACCAGACAGAATTCCAGTAATTGAAATCAGCACAATGTATAATGATTTTCAGTAATCCACCTGGATGATCACTATATCAAGATCTTCCTTAGCTCTGAAATTATGGACAATGAATAAGATAAAGCTGTTAAAAGTGTCTGGCACTAGTGAGGCCAACAAGGCTCAAGAGACAATCATGAATGCAAAAGGACTTCCAAGTTATACACCATCCTCCTTCAGGAGGAGTGCAACTCCATCCAGAATAAGTTGCATACTAACTTCCTGGATTTAGAATGACCAACCCACAGTGCCTCCATCTTGTTTAGGGATGTACAAGAAATCTACTTTATCTTAAAAAAACAAACAAAACAGATTTGTCAAACCATACACCTGGGACCAAATCCAGAAATGGGTTCAATTTGCAGTTGAGAATCTTTATATTTCTGGGCTTCTAATGAATCCTGCTAAAGAAAAAAAATACTCAACAAGCATGCATGTGAAAAAAATGTGCCAAAACACAAAACACCTTTAATCAGTGCCAGCATGCACTCATGACAAATGTGTACAAAAATATATGCCAATTTATTTCCGTAAGGGAAAAAAGTGTCATGGAATGGAATTAGAGCTGACCAAAGGAAGAAATTAAGAGCAATGGGCTTGACAGGTCTGCCCATCTCTAGTCTTCTTGAGATTTCAGCTTTTGTTTATTGACAATCATCCAGCCCGTTACTGAGTTCAAGCAATGGTTCACCACAGCCTCCCCAGAGTCTGCTGACAAGTAAAACTTTGACACCTTGTATGATCCACACCCAGCTGCTTCAAAGCATTAAACAGTATGGGAGATGAGGTGCAGCTGTGCAGAACTGCATAGCTCAACCCTCATGGCCGCACACTAAAATCCCCCAGTATAATTCTGGGATCAGTCCTGAAGTTACGAGTGAGACTGCTCATGCTTGTAGTCCTCAGCCCATGGGGAGGGGCAGCTATCTAACAAAATATCCTAGACCTATGGTAGGCAAAATGCATCTCTGGGACCACATGGGATCCAAAGATCATTTTTGTGGCCCATGAACCCCTCCATAGCAGGACTGCCTTTTTGTTTGTTTGTTTGTTTGTTTGTTTGTTTTTTGCAAGTCGCCTCTCTTGGAAGCCTCCAGGAGTGCCAATGCAAATTTTTAAACAGAGGGCACTCACCCACTAAACTGTTTAACATGTTTTTTAAACCAGCTGTTTTAAGTAGCTGTTTGTGGCAGCCACTTCTGTTTCTTTTGGCATTTGGAGCAGTCACTGTAGCCTCAAAAGGTCCCAAAGGGCAGGAAGAAAAATGGTCTCTGGATATGTTAGAGGAGCCTGCTCCTGCCACAGATATTGGTATCAAAATTCATCCAAGGGATATTCAATTGGGCTGTTCTCCTCTCCTGCTTCCTATCTATCCATCCAACCATCCATCCATCCAAGCAACCAAAGCTGACTCCAGAATCAGAACGATACTAGTCTTGAATACTTGAGTGTGAAAGGACAAGAAAAAAATACCTTAGAAACAATTGCCAGAATATTTCTTGATTTCTCTGACTTCAGCAGCACATTCTGTATAGTTCAAGGCCCTCCAAGGAGTGCTTGTGTGTGGGGAGGTGGCTGCAAGGGGAGGTGGATGTAAGAATATTACTTTGGAGATCTCCCTAAGTTATTCTGTGAAAATATTTATGTCATCAGGCTTTCCTTAAACATAAAGCGCTAGAAAGATTTGTATCTGAAAGCATCCCTTTGTGTACATCTATACGGAAGTAGGGTGAGAACATAGAATGGGGCATGACTGTCTTGACTAATACAGAATGAATCTTATTAGAAATGCAGCTGCTTAAAAAGAAAATTTAGAATGCTGTTTAGGCATTAAATTGTTTTTTTGGAAAGTACAGGCAGTCTTTTTCATTATTTGCATTTTTTAAAATTTTATTTACAGGATCCAAAACTACGTGAGCATCTGGATGGAGGGAACATAGGAGGACGTCTGGAAAATCGAATGCTTACAATTGTGTATGGCCCTGACTTGGTCAATATATCATACTTGAACTTAGTAGCAGCTCAGGAAGACATTGCAAAGGTAAGACATTCCATATATGTAATGGAGAAAACTGAGGAAGGGTCTCTTTTGGAACTGCCGCTACATGCTACATAGAAAGGCTTAGGAACTTGAGGCCTCCAGAAGCTTCTGGGTTCGAGTTCCTTTTAGACCTAGCTAGACTAGCTAATGGTGTCAGATGATGCTCATCAACATCTGGAGAGCAAAATGTTTTCCACCCCTATTATATAGGCAGAAGGAAAAGAATGATGAGTAAGATATGGTAATTTTTTCAGGAAAATGGTACCATTTACAGTATAAACCAAGGGAGAGATGGGGATGGGAAACTTCATTTTCTGAATATGTGCTATATTAATATTGTTTTGTCTTTTAAAAGATTTTTAAAGGATTCCTAAGAAAATGAACTTAATTGTTCATTCACTTTATATTGAATGAAATGGCAGGTTATAATCTCTAGGAAGTGATCAGTATCTTAAAGTGTACTGTAGACTGATCTTCAGAAATAACAATCCAAGTTTCAGAGCTGCAGTTATCCATGTATGGCACTTTATGCATTTGGTATCGAGCCATACAAAAAAGAGCCATAGCATCAAGACGCATTTCTTTGCTGTCAGTTCTTTTTAATGCCAGTAATTAGTGTATATTTTTAATCAGATCACTGACTATGTATAAAAGAATGACAACTAGAAGTACTAGTTGCCAAACAATTGTTAAATCTTATTTGTTAATCTATTGTAGAAACATTTGAAACATTTGGCAGTGTAGCTTTCTTGTTCTCCATCTTGTGGGAGAAGAGAAAGCTCTAATTTCTCAAAGTTTTAAAACATCAAGATCTTGGATTGCATATGTGTATCGTATTCCAGATTTCTAACTCATGGAGAGTTAGCAGAACAGTTCTGTTACTCCTCTGGGTGAATGAGTGAGTGAGCATCTGTAGCTATTTCTGGAATGTCTCACAGTATGATAGTATAAACAAAATCCTAACACAATGGTAAAACAATCCAAAATCTAAAATGGCAAATAAAAGCAGTAGTAAATGAGAGTCTGTAGCCCTCCATGAGACTTTGCCAGTAGAATTCTTAATGCTAGGTTTATGGGCTAAATTACAACCCACACCTTCCATTAGCTACCTTTTGTGGTCTTATCCCAGCTGGCCAGGTTTCTGCAGTGCGTTGCTTTTCATGTATCACCTGGTTTCGTCCTTAGAGGAAGAACTGCATATGCTGGCTGCTGATGATCAGATTCTAGCAATGTTGATTTTTTTGGACTCCAGTCCCAATAATTCCCCAACCAATATAACAAGGCAGAGGCCATGCTCATTATGGGACTTAGGGAATTGTAATTAAAAAAAAAAAACCCAGGTTTTTCAAGCTCAGATCGTGATGGCACAGTCAAAATGCTAGCTAGATTGAACTGCTCTGGTATGAATGAAGAGGCAAGGTGATGCTGCCCATGGGATTCCTGGAATGGCTAATTCCCTTATCAAGATTCCAGTTGATAGTTGAGACAGTCCCAAATATCAGAAGGCACTTGAACAGTATGCACTGATAGATGGTAAAAGGATGAAATAAATGCTAAATGCTTTGCCATTACTGCCTCCCTCCCCCATGTGAACAGTTGGGATTGTAGCTATAGATTGGAAGGGAAACCAATTAAAAATCATCTAGGTAGTATCTCCTTCATCTCTCATGGTTGGGGAGCTCTTTGTTCTTCTTGCCTGTTTTACAAAGCTGTCTGTCTTACCCTTCTTTCCCCATGGAAGCTTGCAGTGTGTGTGAGGCCTGATCAGTAAGATTTGTTTCTCAGAGCAGCTTAACTGGCAGCTGGATGCCCTTCAGCTGACCTACTGTTTCAACTGTTTGACTGGAGTCATAAATTAGGCTTCTTCAAAAGTGATTTTGTTCCTACTTTTTAGAAAGTTGTAACAAGCAACTACAATTAGTATATCCTCCGTTGAAAATAATGAGCCTTGCCTAGGCAAGACAGCCTGAAGACTGCTTTGAAGAAAAACTTAAAGCCGTCATTTCCTTGTGGTTTACATCTAGAATTCAGTCTGTTAATAATTCATTTCAGAGCATAATCAGATCCTGAGCCTTCCCCTGGCCTGTTTGCTTGAGAGTATTCTCTTCTCTTTGTATGCTTGAGGTAAAATTAATAAGGTGGTGAGCCATGAAGCTATGACCTTTTATTGCACAAAAAAAGTTTGAAAACGAAGACTGAATGCACCTTAGTAAATATAAGAAAATAACTGACTTAGCATTTAGGCAAATTAGAGAGTGCAAGGTTGCCCATTTGAAAGATTGACTTTGGTCAAGGGCACAGCCCACAGACTGCATTCAGTTTTGAAGAAATTCACAGCTGCTGGATTGTAATGGTAGGTCACAGAGCGAGACCAAAAGTATTTCATAAAGTGCTTTCTGCTGATAAATAAACCCAATAAACAACATTTCAGTCCTTAAGAAGGGGAGGACAGGGGGAAGACAAAATCTGCCAAACAATCAAAACTATGATGTCACAGAAAAGAGAGCCTTGACACTTGGAGAAAGCCAGAGGTCTGGATTGGGACCCTTGGGCTAGAGTTCCCCAACTCTGCCGTAGAAACTTATTCTGACTTAGATTTGATCATATTAGGTAGCAGCAGAGTTTTGGGATTTGCGGAGGGGAAAGTAGTTTTCCCGAGATCTTCTCTGACGTGTTAATTACAGAATAATGAGCAGTGACATTGTCACCAGAAACAGACAGTATAAAGTCAAAAGCAAGTTTGAGGGAAAAAGTGATCGTTCTAGTCATGTGTTGGCCTTCTCCACATCTCATCCAAGTGTTGTTTGTATGGGAGAACCTGAAGCATGGGTGCTTGTACAGTGCAAGTTATGGTAAATTATATAGAAGACTGATAACATAAACTTGGGGGGAACATAGTAGAATTATTGCTACAGTTATTGCTATAATCCAAGAAGCCTGCATGCAGACAGATTCACCTATTGTGTCAGAATACAATCCACAATGTATACCTTTTATTTTAGTATTTTTCCACCAGTCTCTGACTGACTGATCTTTGCCTGCGACATAAGTGGATTATTTCCACAAACAAAGACAGCTTAAAAAGATAGGAAACCTGCACAGTTCATAATGAATAGTCTGTCTCTTTGGGGAATAACGTATGTATATTATCTTTGGTCTGTGTTGTGTATATCTGGTTGGTTGAGCCAGTTTTCACATCCTGATTTACATGGTAGATACTGATAATGTCATGACTCAAAGTAGATGTAAGGCTGGTCCCAGGCATTTTGCTATCTGAGGTAAAGTAGTAAGTGATGCCCTCCTACCACCACTGACTGAAAGTGGCCCTAAACTGTGACAAGTTGCTTTGTCATATCAGACAGGAAAACCCACAGGCTCCTCTCCCTAGCCTTTGCAAATTTTTACAAAGTAAAAATTAACTGTCTTTTAATGATAATCAAAAGGCAGAAACCTGACTCTGCTTAATGGTAGAGCCAGTCCTGAGTGTATATATTTTTGTACAGCAACAGTTTGATAAGGTTCTGTGACATCTATTCAGTTAGCTTTCTTCACAAATCCAGTTGCACTCTGTGTGTGTGTGTGTGAGAGAGAGAGAGAGAGAGAGAGAGAGAGAGAATACAGGGATTTGGTACATCCCACATACTTTCTTCACCATGCACACTTATACCTCTGTTGAATATCTAGAGACATTGTTTGACTATTAGAAAGCTGGGTAGTAACTAGAGCTGCTAGTATAGGAGCATCCTGGCCCCTGAGACTTCAAGGCCAAAGCCTGACATTTAGGGATGGTCCTTGGTGATGTTTTAAGGAATGGGTCCTGGTGATGTCTTTAAGAATGGTTTGGGTAGAGTGTCATGGGTCACTGTAGTGAGTCTGGCCCCTTTGATTTCAGAAAAAATTGTAGAGAAGCAGCCAGGTGGCTGTTGTCTAGCAGCATTTCAGGGCTTCAAGCACACTTGCTCAAGAAAGAGGCAAGGAAGCAAAAGCAATGGGGGCAGCAGAAGGTGGAATGGAGAGACATCCTAGGAGTTCAGGACTCTCAGAACCAGGGAGGAGGCCTCTGTCATTGGAGTGCCTTACAATAGAGGCCAGGCTTGATCAGAGGTAGGCCAAGCTTCCAAGGCCAATGGGGCAAGGAAGTGGCTGAACACTTTAGGGTATAGCCCACCAGGTGATGGTTTCTCCAAGGAAGCTGAGATAGGCCAGGGACAGAATTACTGGCTGGCTACCTGAGAACCCAGAGAAGCAGTTCATTGCTACCAGTCCTGTGCCTGCTACTGCTCTAGTGCCTAAACTTTGCCAGCCTAACTCTCAAGAACAGTCCCTAGGGTCTGATCCAGTTTTCTCTGATCTTCTGATGAGAGTAGAGCTTGGGGTCCAGTATCTACCCCATGGAGCCAAGCATGCAGCACTTCAATAAAGACCGACCAGGCCAGAACTTGGGAGGACTTCACTGAGCCAAGCACGCAATTGGGGGAATGGACACCAGTAGTCAAGCTGTTGTTTGAGTCAACTGGACAAATCTGGGAGATGGAACCTGGAACAACTCACTACCAGAGACTATGGGATTCAAGGTCATCTTGCCAGGCCCAGAAATCCAGCCAAGAAGTTGCTTACCCCTCTCCATACCCAGGTCCACAGCCCACTGTTCTTAAAACTGGCATTGCTTGGAGAGGTCAGGCTGGACAAGACATGAATATCTTTGACTTGAAAAGGGACTCCTACTATATGCCCAAAGGTGAGGAGGCTGGAAGGGGCTGATTCTGTGGACTGAGACAGTCAACTCAACAAGAAGTGCAAGCAGACATGTGATAGCCTGGATTTACTATGTCAGTAGAGAGCAAGAAGGTAAATCTACCCTCACCCCAGTAGGGGTGGGAAGCTCAACTGGGAGATATTTTTCCATTTCAAGGAGTAATTGGTACAACTGAACAATTCAGGTTTTGAACTCGTACATAGTTTTTTTCTTTTTCTTTTCCTGATTGTGCATTTACAGTTGTATTGTTTATGGCTCCAGTCAAGATGGCATGTACCACCCAAATTCAGCATTAGAAGGAGCAGTGGTGAATGCTGGGAAAACAGCATCTGAAAAAAAAAGATCATTTAGATATTGCATGAAATAGCATTGAGCGAATAGCTTAGAGCCTCCCATCTGTTCTAAGCCCATATTCTGAATACCACTTGCTACTCTAGTAAAAACCTTTGGAGTAGATACTCATCCTCATACATTGCATTTTCAAGTACAGTCAGCCCCCACATTTGTGGGTTTGACTTTTACGGATTTGATTATTTGTGAGTTTCTCCTACCTCTGCTTTCCCACCTCAAGGGCTTGTTTTATGGGGGAACCTCTTGGTGGCTCCGATCAGATCATGCAGCCCTTTGAAAACCTGCCTCTGATCCTCCTCCTCCACCAGCTGCTGCCTAGCCAGCTAAGGACAGATCACAACCTGATTTCTCAGCACCACAGACCTTCTCCCAGTGCCCCCTCTACATGCCCAAGGAAGGACATGGGCCAACAATATGGCCACCATACCAACCCGCCCCTTTCCCTCTTCTTTCCTTGCCTTGGTTTGGACCCAAATGCCTACTCGCCCCACCATGCCCCCTTCCCATGGACACCGACACATACATTTTGATATTTGCAGGCCCTATGTGCTTAATATTAGTTAATGTGGAGGGCCAAATGTAATTTGGTTTAGTGGATGAGCCTTGCTTCCCATGCTACCATTTCTCTCTTTCTGTAGGTATTGCCACAGTTTCTTAATTTATGGTTATCACAGCTAAAAGTTAATGGGCGTGTGTCTTATCCTGAACTTGACTGAGGCTTGGTCAGAGTCATACTGACTTTTTTTCTTTGTTTGTTCTTGTTGTGATAAAGCAGACAGTAATACAATGTTTAAAAAAGGAGTAAAATCAGTCAGTCAGTCAGTTCTGATCATTATCTCTTTTCAGCTGTCCTTTGGCTGTAAAGACTCTTTGAGTCATCTCGTCTATTTCAAGAATGCACCTTTAAATTCCTTCTGTTGCCAGGAATGAGCAACTATGTTATGCCTTGGATTCTGCTAAAGTGTTTGTGTGATTCCCTTTCTGCAGCAAAGACTGCTGTTTTGAGACTGGGGAAGCTATAGATTTCTATTCCACCCCCCCAAAGCAAATCACCTTCTACTGTGGAACTGGAGTTGTGGTCCTACGTTTGTGTGCATTCATACTCTGTTAAAATGTTACCTAACAATTAACACATTAACTCAGAATAGGGAGAACTCAATTCTATCCCAGGGATTTGGGGCATATACATATACTGTGCCTAGACCAGTACTACCCGCTGTCCCCCAAGGCCTCAAGTAACTTAAGCATCTCTTCCCTGGCCTGCAACCTAAGCTCTTTTTAATTGGAGTTGCTGGACACTAAGCTTGGAGCCTTCTTTGTATACAAAGTGTGGTCTGCCACTCAGCCATGGTTCCACCTCTCCCCTCCAGCCAAAAACAAATTTATAGAAAAAAAATTATCTTCACACAGTCAGTTTCAATTTAGTTGAAATGCCTTGGAGAACATAGACCGTTTAGGTGCTGTCTTTTCCTATGAAAAGGAGCTCTTATCTCTTATATTGAGACAAATGTCTTCAGGGACGCGGTGTGAGGTGCATTGTAGATGAGAGGAATGTGTTCATTAAACAACATATTCTGAATTCTGATATTCACTGGGGCTCTCAGTAGCTACCTAATTTGCTGCTAATGTAAATGGGATTGGTGTGAAACAGGGTATGAGAACAATGAACCCAAAAAGGAGAGTGGAGGTGGGAGTGAACATGCAGCTTTCTTTATCAAGGTTGAAGTCTGTTGTGTAAAACCAAAGAAGGTTCATTCTCAGGCCAAATTGCTTATTACATAAAGAATAAAGATGATACAAGCAGGGGAAAAATGAGTTCACCATGCAGAAAACACTTTTTGTTCATGCTAGGCCATTTCCACACTAGACTGTTATAGTGCTGTTATTCCACTTTCAACGTCCTATGGACTCCTGGGGTTTACAGTTTAGGGAGGGTCCTCAAAATTAAGGCCCCTCCCTAAACTGCAAGCCCCAGGATTCCATAGGATGTTGAAAGTGGAATAATAGCACTATAACAGTCTAGTGCAGAAATGGCCCTAGTCTTGAGTTAAGGATGCTTGAAGAATTCAGTCTTTGTGAATTTTGATAAGAACTGATATGATTCGTACCTTGCAGCCTAATGTGTAAATTACAACTTAGCTATCCATTGGCTGACCTAGTTACAGAAAATTGTGGTGCACCTTTAGTCTAAAAAAACCTTTTAATACTTTTTACATTTTATACTTTTTAAAATGTGTACTTTAAAAGAAAATACATTTAGAAACATGTGTTTTGAGAAAAAGTATATTTTGAAATATTTAAATAACCTACAATTTTTATGGAGGATTTTTTTTTAAAAAAAATTAATGTGGAAAGGGACATAATATATATTTGTGAATGTACATATGAATGCATAGACTCCACATATGAATGTGACATAGATTGGAAATTGCATGTCTCACCTGTCCCTGGCTGTGAGCTGCATTATTAAAATGAATAATATCCGTGATTTGCACAATAATAAAGGGAGCTAAAACAATAAGCATTCTTGCATATCAGCCTGGGCATATGACTGAAAAGTGGTATGAAACCATTTTGGAAGTGGAAGTGTCTGTAGGTGAGTAACTTACAGAAACTGTGAATATTTACAAATGCGCCCTCTTCTATAAATTTCACTGTCTTTTCTTTAAATGTCCTGAACATTGTGTTCAAACAGACATCCTCAATAAAATTTCATGTTAGATTGGTGGTAGTTTCACTGTAGTCACTTGTAAAGAAAGCAGATACAGTCCTCTCTTCATATTCATGGGTTTGACCTTCACGAATTTGATTATTTGCGAAGCGCATGCGTGCTTCCCCCTCTGTGGTCCTCCTCCCAATCCCTTGCACTTTGCTGGATGTGGAGAAAGAAGGGAAATGCCCAGACAAAAGGCAAGGAAATGAAGGTAAAGCTTATAAAACCTTTCTTCTGCTCTCTGGAGCTTCCCCTCCCATTCCTTTGCCTCTGGCCCTGGTGCTGAGAATTTACACCAAGCCAAAAGGCAAAGGAATGAGGGGGAAGGCTTGCACAAGCCTTTCTTCTCCCCTCCAGAGCTCCCTTGTGCTGTCCCTGGTGCACAAGGGAATGGGAGGGAAATCGCAGGGGGGGAGGTTCATTCATGTTTTTTCCACTTTTGTGAGGGTTGTGCACCCCAAACCCTTGCAAAAGTAGAGGGGGCACTGGGGAAAAAAAATTGAAAGGGAAAAAAATGAACTTTTTTTCATTTTATCAACCCCTAAAGTGATGAGGAAACTGTTTGCTTTGTCCTGAGCTGAAGGAACATTTCCACCTGCTGAGCCTTTCTATTTCTTTTTCCTTGATAACACTTTTTAACCTGTATAAGAAATACACCTGATTTTCAGACATACATTTGGAGGTTTAACCTACTTCACTTTTAAAGTAAATTGCAGCTTATTTATCTAATGTGTCACAAGATGTGGTTAGATCAGGGATGGATAAAGTGTGACCTCCTTCCAGGGTCCCCAATACAGCCCTTGAAATATTAAGATATGACAAGGTAATCTGAGCCTGTGAAATTTGACTGCTTCTTTACTTTCCTCTTTAAAACATTTTTATTTTGGTAATACATTATGAATTCTGTTGTGTTTATTAAGTAGTAATTATATTCATATGGAAACTATTTCACAATTTATATTATATCAGAATAGTCAGCAGTCTGGATGAGAGGTGGCAGCTCAGAACCCATAGATATTACTTTAAAAATGTGTCTCTCGAACTCTGTCAGACTGGGAAAACTCTTGCCTGTTACACCCATAGAGCTGCCACTATGTTTATTTCTGCCTCCATGAATTCTTCACCTTTGGTGCCAGAGCACCAGAAAGCGATGCCCCTGGATCTGCAAGATCCAAGCAAGGCTCAGCGGCCCCTCATTCATAGGGTTGTCATAAGTCAAAGGCCATTTCCGCACTAGACTGTTATAGTGCTATTCTTCCACTTTCAACATACTATGGAATCCTGGGGTTTGCAGTTTAGGATTCCATAGGATGTTGAAAGTGGAAGAATAGCACTATAACAGTCTAGTGCGGAAATGGCCAAAGTCACAGCAGTTAACACAACAACAGGCCTTAATATACCTGGCCATGAGTCAAAGCCCCATAATAGCTGAAATGCTCAAATTCCAACTTTTCTCCTGCTCCATGCCTCCATGTTGCTGGCCTTTTCATTGAGAGAGCAAGGGGTTTCCCGTGTGCCCACACACTATGGCTTTCCACTGAAACAAAAGAAGGGGAAATGTATATGTCTTTGCATCTTCCTTCCTGCTTCCATGAAAGAGACTAAGCTCTGACTTCTGTCTGCCTCTACACATAAGAGATATTTTTACTCCATTTTGCTGCCTCCCTGAGGGAGAGAGGCCATGGTGACCTCATGCTGATGCTGCTTGCTTGAAGGAGACTTGGTCATCATTATCTCATGATGATGCTACCTGTCTGAGGGAGACAGGCTGGCTATGTTGACCTCTTGATGCTGTTGCCTCCCTGAAAGGGAAATGGGCTGCCCATTGTTACCTCATGATGATGATGATGTCTTCCTGAAGGTAACTGATCGGGCATTGTGACATCTCTTGCTGATGCTGCCGTCTGAAGGAGAAAGACTGTCCATTTTAACCTCAGGCTGATGTTGTAGCCTTGGAAGAGAGAGGCTGTCCTTTGTAATATAATGTTGATGCTGTCCTTCGGGAGAAAGTAACTGACCAAGATGTCTTCCCATATCTTCTGTCTTCCTCAAATAGGTAAAAAAGCAAACAAACAAACAAACAAAAACCCCTTTGCCTTGCATCTTTCCAGATACAATCTGGTAACCTCTTTAATGTGAGAGGTTCTTTTTGGATCAAAGAGAATTGTGTTTTAACTCCCCCCCCCACATAATCTCAGGTGGAAACTTCTCTTGACAGACATCCCATACTATTTAGGATGGCTGCCTTTTGACACTTGCCTACCGTATATAGTCCCGTATAACACGACTTTTTTACCCCCAAAAAACTTTTCAAAAGTGGGGGGTCGTATTATACGCTGGATGCTTCCCCACGCCTGGAAAGGAGCTCCGCCGCCGCTGCCATTCCTGCCCCCCCCAGCTTCCCCCGCCCGGGAAAGAAGCTCTGCCGCCGTTCCTTCCCCCCGAGCTTCCCCCGCCCAGAAAAGAAGCTCCACCGCTGTTCCTCCCCCCGAGCTTCCCCGCCAGGAAGAAGCTCCGCCGCCGTTCCTTCCCCGCCCCCCGAGCTTCCCCCGCCTGGAAAAGAAGCTCCGCCGCTGTTCCTCCCCCCCGAGCTTCCCCTGCCGGGAAGAAGCTCCGCCGCCATTCCTCCCCCCCGAGCTTCCCCCGCCCGGAAAAGAAGCTCTGCCGCTGTTCCTCCCCCCGAGCTTCCCCCGCCGGGAAAGAGCTCTGCCGCTGTTCCTCCCCCCGAGCTTCCCCCGCCGGGAAAGAAGCTCCGCCGCCATTCCTTCCCCCCTCCGAGCTTCCCCCGCCCGGAAAAGAAGCTCTGCCGCCGTTCCTTCCCCCCCAGCTTCCCCCGCCCGGAAAAGAAGCTCCGCCGCTGTTCCTCCCCCCCCAGCTTCCCCCGCCTGGAAAAGAAGCTCCGCCGCCATTCCTTCCCCCCCCCAGCTTCCCCCGCCGGGAAAGAAGCTCGGCCACCGTTCCTCCCCCCCAGCTTCCCCCGCCAAAGGAGCTCCGCCACCGCCAAGGTGAGGGTTCTTGGTCCCACCTTTGTAAAATCCTCCTCCAGCCATGTGCTCTGCTCCCTTCTCCTTGATACTCTCGCCGGCTGCCCAGGTGAGGGTTTTCAGTCCCACCTTTGTAAAGTCCCCGTCCAGCCATGTGCTCTGCTCCCTTCTTGATACTCTTTATTTGGTGCTTGTCCAAATTTTATATGGGTTTTGCCCCATTCCAAGAGAGTGAAATGCGTTTCCTGAGGCTTAGGTTGCTGCCGAGCCCCCCCCCGGCCCGCCAGATGCTTGCAGGCTCACTGGGGAGGGTGGGCCCTGGCTCCAACTCTGAGGAGGCTGCCGCCCCTCCTCCCACGTTTCAGGAAGTTTCAGCAACATTCCAGCAGCTGCTGGAGAAAAACTGCCCAGAAAAACATGCCTCTTTCACCTGTCTGGCCCGTCCTTGGTAATAGGAACAGGGGTGGTCTTATAGGCGAGATATCGTAAACTCTATATTTTTATTGGAAAAGTTGGGTCGTTTATACACCAGTGCGTCCTATACGCAGTATATACGGGGTATTTCTTTCCAGGAGAAGTGTCATTTAGCCACGTTCTGCTTGTGAGGTATTTTTCTCAAAAAGGAGTCACTGAAGAGTTAGAATCCTCTGTTTTGGGAATATGACAGAATCAAAGAGCAAAGTTTGTCATGTTTTATGTGCCAACAGAGCAGAGGTGGGCAACTTTGGAAAGTCAGGGGTTTGGTTCTCTGCCTTTATGGCCCCTGAGAGGACACGCACAGAGACAGCCAAAAATCTTCTCTCCAAAGTTATGTGGAGAAAATTTAGATATATACTTCTGGATTTAAAGAACTGTGTTTTTTGTTTGTTGCTGGTAATATTAACCAGTGCAAGAAGTGTATTTAAATGTTGAAGTGTTGCTCTTGAAGGCTTCTGGAAGAGGTGATTTGTCTTCCTCCTTCTCCTCCTACTTCCCCCCTTTTTTTTTGTAAGGAAAAAGGGAGTTGTGGGGAGTCTAAGGCTGCAAAAAGAGCCTTTGGGACTTACACCAGGGCTGCACTTGCACAGTCATTTCAGAAGAAGTTCTCAAGATAACTGGATTTTTAAAAATCCCTAAAATCTAAATTAACATAAATTGAAATCCCTTTTCATTACCCCTGAACTATATGGCAGAATAGCCTTCAATCCAGGTGCAGAAAGAACATCGTGGAGAATGTATTTCCGATTAATATGTAATACATTTAATACTTGTATGACTTTCTGGGCTGGTCTTTCTCTCAGCTAACAGCCCTTACAAGTGAACAAGCAAAAGCAGTATGCAGTCGTGCCATTTGGGAGCAACTGGACTTAGTTCTAGTAATTCCTTCTGGTCTGGTAATACTAGATTTTATTTTCTTGGTAGTTTGAGTATGTACAATGATGCTAACATCCCTGTAAATAAAATCTAAGAGTAGCTCTCTCTACGGGATAACTAGCATGTGACAATCATCTGCTAAATATATAGCACTTTCCCAGAGCCACTGACAGCATTTATGTTGACATAGGACATTTCTGCACTACACTTTTATAGTGCTACTTTTCTACTTTCAACATCCTATGGAATCCTGGGGTGTACAGTTCAGGGAGGGGCATTTAGAGTTCTCAACCAGAGAGCCCTTGGGTCTCAGCAAACTACAAACCCCAGAATTCCACTGAATGTTGAAAGTGGAATAAAAGCACTGTAACAGTGTAGTGCAGAAATGGCCTTAGTAGTTGAATATCTCTCAGAATATCCTTGAGTTGGTTGACACATTGCCTCGTGTACTATTAACGATAATTAGAGAAAGGTTTTTTTTTTTTCCTGTCACAGTTCTTAAGCTTGCATTTCAATGGATTGAGTTTATGAAATATAAGTAATCCTTCAAAGCAAGACAAAAGTGAACATGGGTCAGCACTGAATCTTCCCACATCCAATTAAGCCCAGAGGTTCTTGGAAAAATATAATTTCAGTAATACGTATTTCAGAAAATCTTGTTTCCAAAAATAAAGCTTCAGTATATTCCTATATGAAATGCCTTGACCTCTTAGAGAAAAGTGTGGATCAGAACTCAGCAATCTAAAGGACATATCAGGCAGATTTTTCCATCATGTAACCTATGTTCTGATATGAACGTATGTTGCCCGACTGATAACAAAGATGCTGTGCTACAGATCACACACACAATCACAGAATCATAGAACTGGAAGAAACCACAAGGGCCATTGAGTCCAACTCCCCTGCCATGTAAGACTATACCATCGGAGCATTTCCAAAGGATGACTGTCTAGCCTGTGTTTAATAACTTCCAGAGAGGGAGACTCCATCACACTCTGAGACAGTGTATTCCATTGTCCACACATCTCTTTAGTTTTTTACTTCTTCCATCCTGTTTGGATTGCAGTGACCTAAACCTTTCACAGCACCTCTACTTAAAGATGGAATGGGGAGTTGAAATCATCGAAAAATCCACTTCTGCCATTGAAACACAGTTGTTTTATTTGCATGTTTGTTCTAATGCAAAAGAAATCAGTGGGGCTCCGCAGTGTATTTAAAAGGTGAATTGTCATATCTGAAAGCTCCCAGGAGAGAATATCCACCCCTTTTTTCCAGAAACAACACCAAATGAAAAAAGGGGCAATATTTATACTTTTGTGTCAGGACAATTTGACAGTCTGGGGGAGTCTTTGGTTGTAGAAGTAGTCTGCGGAAGGGGGGGAATATGGCCTCAAGGCCACTGTTTGCTCACTTGTGATCTAAGGCCTTTTCTTTTTGCTCCATTAAAGCCATCTCTTACTCATGTAGTTTTTTTCTCTTCCTGTTAAGTGTAAGGACTGCTATGCAGAGTGAGGATTATCTCTCTTCTGTATTCTTAGCTGTGTGAACTAAATTTAACATTGTCATTTAGAAGGTGTGCAAATTAAATAAATAGATGTGTTCTAAAAAGCAGGAAGGAAGGGGAATGGGAAAAAAAAGAAACACAGTAGCATTTTTAAGACTAACTGATTTTTATTTTCACATGAGCTTTCATAACTATAAGCCCTCTTCTTTGGATGCAGTAGGATCCAGAACGATGCAAATAGTCTTCCTTTGTAATTTCCTTGTTTGTATTCATATTGTTCATAGAATCATAGACCTGGAAGAGACCACACAGGCCACTGAGTCAGGAATACACCATCAAAGCATGCCCGATAGATGGACACCCAGCCTCTGTTTTAAGAAGGAAACTCCATCACACTCCAAGAAAGCGTATTATATTGAACTCTTCTTACCATCAGGAAGTTCTTTCTTCTGTTTAGGTGGAATCTCTTTTCCTAACGTTTGAAGCCAATTGGTCTGTGTCCTGGTCTCTGGAGCAGCAGAAAACAAGCTTGCTCCATCCTCGATTTGACATCCCTTCAAATATTGAAACATACCTATCCTGTCACCTCAGCCTTCTCTTCTCCAGGCTAAACATACCCTGCTCCCTAAGCAGCTCCTGATGAAGCATGAGTTCCAGGCCTTTCACTATTTTGGTCACCCTCTTCTGGATGTGTTTCAGCTTGTCGATAACCTTCTTGAATTGTGGTGCCCAGTATTCTATGTGGGGTCTGACCAAAGCAGAATAGAGGAGCACTAGACATTGATGCAGCCCAGAATCACATTGGCTATTTTAGCTGCCGTATCACACTGCTGATTCATGTTCAGTTTGTGGTTTACTAAGACTCCTAGATCCTTTCACATGTACTGTGATCAAGTCAAGTGTCACTCATCTTACATCTGTGCATTTCATTTTTTCTACCCAAGTATGGTACCTTACACTTTTCCCTCTTGAAATTCATTTTATTACTTTTGATCCAGCTCTCTAATCTGTTAAGGTCATTTTGAATTCTGATCTTGTCTTCTGGGGTGTTAGCTATCCCTTTTAAATTTGGTGTAATCTGCAAATTGGATTAGAATGTCTTCTGGTCCCTCATCGAAATCTTTAATAAAGTTGTTGAAAAACACTAGGCCCAGGACAGAACACTGTGGCACCCCACCACTCACTTCTGTCCAGAGGAGCCATGAATGAGTACCCTTTGGGTTTGGTCACTCAACTAATTATAAATCCACCTGTCAATTTCATGTTGTTCAAGGACCACAACCTGTAAATCCCTTACTGTGTTTCCAAGGAGGTTGAAATGTTGTGCATCTGGTTTTTGGGTATTGTCATTCCTAATGTCAGATTTGTGTCCAAGAAATCCTCTTGCACACAGACTGTCCTTTTTGTCCAATGCATAGTGCAGAGGGGCATTGCTAATATAGGATGGCATGTACCACATTGGGGGAAGAGCAAGTAAATGTACTTCTGATGTTCTGAGAGATGTTATTGGCCCTGTAACATTGCTCCCAGAGTTGTATCTGGGTTTGTTGCTTGTCCCTGTATTACCATCCATGTTATATATTCTGTTGTAAATGAGTAGTTTAAGACTTGGAGGCTATCTGTAGGCCAATAGTGGCCTGCCTCCCAGAGATTATGAGAGAGCTGTGCTGTTTTCCAGAATTGGTTTTAACTTGTGCTTGACACATTTGAGTGGTCTCAGCTGGGGACTGTATGTGACCACTAGCATTGTTCTGTCGTTTTGTGTTTTTGGTCTGTCTTGTAATAAATGCTTCCTGGATATTAATCTTGCCTTGCCAATTTGTTTCTCCCCCCACCTAACTTGGTATTGTGGTTTGAATAATAACTGTTGTAAATCCAGCAGTTTTGAGTCTTTGTCTTGTGAGTCTGAGCAGATGTGGTTGTATTGGAAGGCTTGAATGCAAACAGTAAATTTGGCAGTGGGTTCTGGGTGGAAACTGGGAGCTTGTAAGCATGTGTAACAATCAGTGTCTTTTCAGTCGAGAATGGTGCTTAGAAATCCATTGTGCAGTTGCAGTGGTGTCAAGAAAGTGAATTTTTTGGGTGGGTTGCAGTGATGTAGACTCAAGTCGATTGACCTGAACTCGAGTCTGACTCAAGTCACTTCATGACTTGACTTGGACTTGACTCATCAATAAATCATGGATCGATTCGACTAGACTCGAGACTCGTCTTTTTTTAGTGAAGGATTTGCTTTAGAATAAAGGAGGCTTGGAAAGCAGAGGGAGCGGAAGGCAGACATCAATGGAGCTGGAGGGATTTAAAATCTGGCAGGAATCCATGGATCCTCAGGGTTTAAAATCTGGTTGAATCAATGGGGGGATAAAGGAGGCTTGGAAGGCAAAGAAGTGAAAGGCCAGAATCTGTTGGTCTGGAGGTTTAAGTAAAATCCTGATTACTCATGGCAAAGCCACCAGGCTAAGTATGCTGCATTCCTTTAAAGTTTAAACCCTTAAAGGAAATTTTAAGTCTATCTGAAGCATTGCTAAGGCAAGGTGGAAAACAGAGTGACAGTATGGGGCCTTGATTTTCTAATGACTGAAACTTAATTCCCGCCCCCACCTCCTTTCTTCTGTTAAATTTGGCTCCCAGACTTGACTTGAATTATCCTGTAAGGACTTGAGACTTGGAGTAAAAGACTTAAATACATCACTGGTGGGCTGTTTGAGGCTCAGGTTGATGGTAAGGGGTGAAGTTGTTAAAATCTGGTGGAACATCTTTGTAATTTAGCAACATGAAAAGCAATCACCCGAGAAGTCAAGAAATAATAGGTAGAGGAGAGTTTTTTGGGTGCATGTGCTGAAGAAGTATTGTTCTAGATCAGCCATGAAGATGTTTGCATAGTGTGGTGCCGTGTGGATGCCCATGGTAGTGCCATTGACTTGGAGGTGCATATTATTCCCAGAAGTGAAGTAGCTATAAGTAAGTACAAAGTGTCCAAGTTTGGTGGCTGGTTCTGCTATAGCCTCATTCAGGACTGTATTCTTGAGGTTTGTAGTCCATCCTGGTGTGGGATGTTGGTGTATTAGGGATTCCACATCCATAGTGGTTAGGATGATGTTTTCTGGGAGGCTGTGGATGAACTGTATTTTTCTCAGGGAATCAGTTGTGTCCTTCATGTAGCTTGGTTTGTTGATGACATATGACCTGAGAACAGAGTCCGTATATATCCAGATATCTCAACAATGAGAGTTCTACTGCTTGAGACAATAAATCTTCCTGCATTGCCTCATTTGTATATTTTGGGTAGTAGATGAAAGATGCCAGGTTTGGGCTCCTGGAATATGTCCAGTTGAATTTGGTTTTATATATCAATTCTCAGAGTAATTTATGTCATTCCCACTGATGATTAGACCCTGCCACAAGCTCATATGCCAAGTCTGTCCCTACATCAATGCTGGGAGCAATATTACAGGTGCCAATAACATCACTCACAACATCAGAGGTACATTTAGTTGCTCTTCCTTCAATGTGATACATGCCATCCTATGTCAGCAATGCCCCCCTGTACTCTGCACTGGACAAACAGGGCAATCTCTACACAAGAGGATCATGGACACAAATTTGACACTAGAGATGGCAATATCAAAAAACCAGTTGCAGAACATTTCAACCTTCCTGAACACACAGGCCCTTTCCGCACCAGGCAATTAGAACGGGGCAGTGCATCCTCTCATGGAGGTCGTCTGCACCTTGGAGCGGACTAGGAGTGGACTACTTGCCGGAGATCCGCACCTCAGTCCACTCCAAAATGACCCCAAGTGGTCCTCCAGTGTGTTTTTGAAAGACCGCAAAAAACAGGTCTTTATTTTCCTGGAACGCACCATTGCGTTCCTGCTCCCTTGTGCAGATTCGCAGGCTCGCACCAATGCAAGCCTGCAATCTGCAGAGGGCGGGCTTTAGGTGTGGTGAGCTTCAGCAGTTGGTCAGGACCCACAACCAACTGGAAGCTGCCATTTTGGAAGCCACCATTTTGGAAGCCAGAAGCCGCCATTTTGGAAGCTGGAAGCTGCCATTTTGGAAGCCGAAGCAGTGTGAATCTACAGACCTCGCACTGCTCCAATTCGCCCTGGACTAAGGAGGAGGCCTGCAGAAGGGCTTCAGGGACAGTCCATGTTGCTTCGGACCCCAGAAGAAGTGGTAGGTGACAGCAGGGAGCGATTCCCTCGCCTCGTGTGGAAAGGGCCACAGTGAACAATTTACATGTTGCAGTGAACAAGGACGCTACCAGGGAAGACTAGAAAGAGAAACAGCTTAATTGTAATATATACACAAATTCCAATCCATTCACAGAGGTATGAACAACGACAATGAATTCATGGCACATGAATACAAGAGTCCTTGCTATTCCACATATAGTAAAAGGTATCTTCTTGGAGAGAGTTTGAACCCTTGGAAGCTGACTTCTAGTAAGCAGATTTATTGCTTTTACCATCAACACTAAGATTTGAAAGACCTGTGTCACTTCACCCAACCACTTGAAAATTTAGGGCAAGGGTCATGATTTGCATCTTTCTGGATCCTCCTGCATCCAAAAAAATGAGTTTATATCCATGAAAGCTCACACAAAAATTAAGAACAGTTATTCCTAAATGTGCTGCCACATTTATTTTTTTTCTTTTCTCCCTCTTCCTTCTTCATTTTTACTCTGCAAGAGACTAACATGGCTACTTCTTTGAAAACAACCTAAATATGTTCTGACACTGATCTAGAGCAATAGCAGAAGATTGGCAGGTCCCTTGTCACCTTATGGCCCTTTTCGCACTAGGCTTTTTGCGCGAGCGGGGCGGGCGGCTTGCGGGAAAAGCCTAGTTCGGGAGCCTGCCGGTTCCCCGCTGGTTCCCTGCTGGTTCCTTCCGCAGCCGAAGGAACCAGCTGGGAAACGGCACTGTCCCGGAGGCGGCGGCGGCTCGCGAGTCCACCCCCCCCGCGCGCGCAAGAAAGGAGCCCGTGGCTCCTGGCGCACGCGGGGGGGGCGGGCGCGACTGTCGCTCGCTCCTGGCGCGCGCGGGGGGGCTGCTCGCGACAGCCTCCTGATCGCGCGCGCACGGGGGGCGGGCGCGACTGTCCCTCGCTCCTGGCGCGAGGGACAGTCGCGCCCGCCCCCCCGCGCGCGCGCGCGCAAGCGGGAGGCTGTCGCGAGCAGCCCCCCGCCCGTGCGAAGCAGGGGGCCGTCGCATCCGCCGCGCTAGCTCCCCGCCCCGCCCCTTCCTTCCGCACGGGCGGAGGGAAGGAGGCGCGACCCGGCCGCCTCCCCGACACACCGCACTACAGGTAAGTGCGGGTGGGCGCCGGGAGCGTTGCGCGAGCGCGGGTTGATTTTCGCCTGCTAGCGAAAATCAAAAACCCCGCGCCCGCGCCGCTGCAGCCCCGTGAGAGCGCCGGAAGTGGGAGTGCGTCGTGCGCAGCGGCGCTCCCACTCCCGCGCGGCTCACGGGGCTCTTTCGCTTGGGAAAGCCCGTGCGAAAAGGTCCTATGTGTGGCTGCAAGCCTATACAGATGTGCCTGGGAGTAAGTCCTACTGAATGCATTAGAATTTCCATGGGAAAAAATGAGTGCAATCTTGTTTTGCATGAGATGAATATACCCAGATGGCCTGACTGCTGTTACACTGCTGAAGACAAAAAGCTTTTCAAATTAAATGCTAATTGCAACATGAACTCTAGGACAGATACATCCCATCAAGGTAACATAGGACCTGCTGTTCTGACATAATCTCCATATGCAACTTTGAGCATATCTCTCAAGAGTCTTGATGTAGATGCTACGCAAGAACCATAAGCTAGAGATCTATTTCTGTGTGTGTTGTAAGCACTATCGGTAGAAATCTGCAGAGGTTTGCTGTACTAATTCTGCCGGAAGCTGCTTTCCTGTTTCCTCTTACTCCACAGAGGCCATTTCCGCATTAGCCTGTTATAGCGTGATGATTCCACTTTCAACATCCTCTGGAATCCTGGGGTTTGCAGTTTTGGGAGGGGCTGGCTGGCTCCTCCCGAAACTGCAAACCCCAGGATTCCAGAGGATGTTGAAAGTGGAATCATCGTGTTATAACAGGCTAGTGCGGAAATGGCCTTAGTTTCCCTTAAAAAGGGAGTAATGTGTTCACAACCAGCCAAAGCTACACCAAAAGCATAGGCATGTTACTTTTCATACAAACACCATTATAATTTTAGGAAGGCTGCTGCTTGAAATTGTGGGCCAAAATATTTTTTGACATCTAAATGTCTAAAATAATAGTTGAGCAATGTGAGAGCAATGTGTAATATTTTGTTTACTATGCAGGAGCTAAGGACACACTTTACACAATTCCAGGTGAGCCCACTCTGGAAAAGGCCTCTTGCCCAGTAGTAACATGGTTATGTTGTTGATCATACTTGAGGACATTAGACAGACACGTTTCCCTGTATTGTTTGGGATGTTCAAGTCTTGGGATTTTTACTAGAGCCAATCAAATGCAATGTTAGTACCATTTTGAATCAGGACCTGCTGGACAAGGCTCACCTCTTGAACAGAATGCAGGGAACCTTTGTGCAGAAAACTTTAGGACTTGGACAATGGAGAGATATCACACTGTGAGCCCACTTTAATTGTCATGGCAACATCGTATAGAATCCTAGGGTGTGCAAAAGCATCAGAGGAGCTCTCTGGCTGACAATTCTGAATGCCTCTCCCTCAACAGACAATCCCAGGATTCCAAAGGATGAGACCATGGCACTTACAGGGGAATCATAGTGCTATAATTGTGCAGTATGTAAGGGCCTTGTTTTTGAGAAACAAGAACATCTGCCATGCTTTCTCCCTTAGTTCTTGCTGGGATTTTTTGTGCACAGGTAGGAAGTTAATGGGGTTGCAGATGACTGACAATAATGGAGAGGGAGAAAAGCCCTTGCAGGACATTGTAATTTGAGATAACTAGGGTCCTAGTTAACAGGTTATAGTGTTTTGTATGAAGGCATTTTCTGAAGGGCTACCCAGTCCGCGTTCACTTTAAAGGCAGAGATCTGTATATGAAGGAAGAAGGGCAGGCAGCAGAGCAGGAATGCAGGACAGTCATTAGGACGAAATATATCAGGTTGGGTTGCAAACTTGGACCATAGATAAATAGCATCAAGGGTGTTTTTCTAATTTATGTGTAATGAATATACATCTGTGTCCTACTACCATGCCTAAGCTTCAAATATAAATAAAGTCACCAAAAGCACAAGGAGCATAAACAAAGGGAATTTTAATAAAAATCTTCCAATTTTTCAAAATGGACAGGCCATCACAAAAAAGGGGGTCAGATGACAAGTAAAAATGATGCTTGGGCTCATGAAACACACGCAACTACTCTGGTTAGGATGTGTGTTTTTAAATATGTGAGGAATGTCACCAGGTTTTATTACACTAAAGTATTTTGAGTTGTTGTCTTCTGCTTTGTAGCACTTAGTGTCGCACAAAGGTTTGGAACGTATTATTAGTTCTTGAACCTCGGCGTGTTGATCAAATGATTGTTTATTTTTGGAAGCTGGAAAAACTAGGCAGGATTGACTGAAATACTGAATGAGCTCCTGCTACACACTGATAAGAATCTGACACTAAAAAGTATTACCTTTTGTCTTTCATTGTGTGCCTCTCTCCCTTTACTTAAAAAAATAGTAATACAAGACTTTAGATGATAAAGCACTTTGCAAATTAAATAGCAGTGTCTCATGCACTGTGAAGGAGAGAAGAGGTATCTGTTGCTTTTCCCCATATTTAGAAACTCCCTTTCTCTGAAGATTGGCTTAGCTTCTTGTTTTTCCTTGTTTATGAATAGTAAAGATTGCCCTTTTCTGCTTCCACATTTTATAATGACAGTCTTTTATTAAATCACCACCCCCAATTGTTTTCATTTCTGTATGACTACTGCTTATAAGGGTCTTGGTTAGTAATCTGATTATTTGATTATTTGTTATATAGAAGGATGCTCATAAAATTCATAAGACAAAGTAAAATATATAAGAAATGTAATTGAAATTTATTTAGATATAAAAAATATATAGAACTATCTATTTATGTAGATTAAAATAGAAGATCAATAGAAAAAGAAGAAATAGAAATAGAATTAGATGTTGGATAGGTATATAAATTTATAGGTGTATGTGTGTGTGTGTGTGTGTGTGTGTATATATATATATATATATATATTAATTGTATATAATTTTTAGCTTTCTGTTTCTTATATATTTATGAAAAGAAAGAATGATTATTTGTAAATATTGTTTGTTATAACTTTAATAAAAATATAGTTTAAAAAAAAGACATTGGGTCCCAAACTGGCATGATAGTAACTTTTTTAAAAAACATATAATGTGCCCCACTGTCACATAAATATGAGCAAAATAAGATTAAAATCTATGTACCGTGGACATGTTTTGACCTACAAGCTCTTCTTCCTCATTACAAATAGTAGGATTAGTACAAACAGTAACAGTTTCATAACATGATGAGAGGCTGTTCTTCAGACATGGAAGAAAGAGAAAAAACTACAGACTCCGAAATGGAGGATGAACAAAGTCAATAGAACTGCTGGCTGATCGATGTGGAGAAGAAAGAGCATAGCTGAAACCAACTAGCTGGAAATGATGTAAACAAACACATGACCTGTCTAACCTCTTGAGAGACATGCAAACTATTAACTACTTAGTATAGACATGCTAATGTTGCTATACTCAGTAGTTACTGGCAATAATAAAGCCTTATGATACCCCAATGTTATTAAGCAGCTCAAAAAGTCTGGCATAGAAGCTGACCCTGGCGCAGATTTCCCCAGTGAATGTTATGCTGTTGTCAAGGCAGATGATTTCCATGAAGGCCATATAGCACTAGGCAAGTCTGGTCTGCAGTAGGTAGCTTTCTCGTTTTACCCATGTTATAGGGTGGTGATGATTGCTGTAACAGGAATGTTTACTTTTCCTTTTACTCTAGTGGAGGGTTGCTTTCAACAGATTTTTTTTCTGATAAAAGATACTCCCTGCTTCCCACTCCCCAGCTCCAACCACTGCATGGTTACTTTAGGTATATGTGTTACCAGAGGCTTTGGCAACAAAATGTATCCATGCATCCTGTGAACCAACCATTGCCTCAAACAGGGTGCTGTTAAGATGCCAAGAGGTCAGCCTGGACATTCCACCTTTTTTTTTTGACATGTCCATTTTGCAATTAACACTCATCATTTCAGACCTACTGAGATTATTTATTTCTTGTTGGGCTCTTTTGTGTGTGCAGATGTGGGCTACCTTATCATTAACACACACACCCCACATAGTTCTGCAAATGTTACAGTTTCCAAAAATCTGCTCCTCCATTTTGTTTCTCAGCGGCCCTACTTTGGCACCTACCTTCTGTGTTTTCTGGTAAGAAGAGTGATTTTCTGGTGTTTCAAGTCTTGGAGTAGGGGCTGCTGTAGAATGACAGCACCTTTGTTGTTCATTAAAAACAGGAAAATTCATTTGAGACAGTGGAGACGGTGAGGAAGAAGTGAGGAGAAAAGGTTGTCAGGTTGGAAGGTTGTTCTGAGTAGTAGGGAATGAGTGTTTAATGAGATAGCATATGCTTATTATTTATTTGTTTCAATAAAAAAGTCCTCAGATTTTGATAAGTGCTCTGCATGACATTTGCACCTGGAAGCAAGCAAAGCAATTCAGCTTTTTTTTTTGCCTTTTAGCCAAAGTGAAAAATCTTCCCTCTGCTTGTGCCATAAGTAAATAAATACAACCTATGCTTATCCAAACAGAAGACCATTTGTGTACTTCAGAACACTGTGTTAAACAGTCTTGAAGCTCTTGACAGTTCTTGGTTATGTAGGGGGTAAAGGAAAGAGGAAAAACTATAGTAAGTGGAAATTGGCACTGAAGAATGATGTGTCTATAGCAAATGAAGACTCTGCCCTTTTCAAAAGTCATGAGATTCCTAAAATACAACCTTGAGTTTTCTAAGTTTCCAGAAGGAGACTGAGGAGTGATGAAAGAGGGTAACATAGGAAGATTTAGTTAAGCTGCATTAAGCCGAAAACATGAAATCTGTGTTCTTGTGCAAGATAGGAATGTATGAGTGAAGGTTAAGGACTTCTGACAGTACTGAAGATGCCAAATGCATGGTTCACTAGAGAAAGGACTGCTGTACCAAGGAGACCAAAAAGGAGCCTGTTTGTATTTCAATCAGAGTTATGGGGTTTCATGGAGGAGAAGGATCCTCATAATAGCTTGGCCAGATGGGTTTTGCAAGATGGTGTGTTTTGGGGACAGGAAGGATGGGAAGTGACCCTTTCTGATAACTCTATGATTTCAAGGCTGGATTCTGATAACTCTATGATTTCAAGTTTTCCAGGCTGCCAGCAGAATGGGAGAATAGAGGTATGAGTCGAAAGAAGAAAGTGCTATGTATCAAGAATAGTGAGGAGCTGAGTGCAGTTTTTCAGAGAGTGGGAAGCTTTAATTAAAGCAAGTATCTGCTACTGGGTCAAAGAAACTTTAACTTACATGACTGTTATACTGTAGTGTCCAAATGGATGTAGTCAATTTCTTAATTATCCAGAAGAGATCCATGTACCTTAACTTCAGTTAATTATAGGTATAAAATACTAATAACAATAATCTCTGATTAGCTGAACTGATCAGTGGATTTTATTCCCCCTCTCCCACTGCCAAACTATTCAAATCATCAGATTATTAGTCTGCTTCCTGAACATGTTTTCTTATGTATACTTCCTTGGAGTTAAACATAAAAAACATTCACCATAAAACTTGGGGGCAGGGATTAGGTATTAGAATATATTTCGGTTGAAGGAGTAGCACTTTGGGAGTAGTACTTCCCCAGAGGAATTAGTTCTTCTGTCTCCATGTTTGGTTCAGGACAGGTGTATGCTTGCTCAATGTATGTTTGAAATCTGTATCAAAATATGTCAAGTGCCTTCTTCACAATGCTGTTCAAATGGAAGTTAATAGGTTACATGAACTGCATTGGCTGGTACCTTGCATGTCAGTGATGTGGTAAATCCACTCTGGGTTTAAGTCCAAACTTGAAAGGAGCTATCTGTGAGACTCTTGGATAGCTTCTTTGAAATACAGAGTAAAACCTAATTTACCACTCCATGGACATGGAAGCTAGCAAACACTACTGTGTATGTACATGAAGAAGCCATGATTTGGTTTCTTTCTTTGTTGTTGGAATATTTGAACTTGATCACTTTGTTTCATTTATCTTATTAAAAGAGAGGTGATATAGAGTAGTGGCTAAGAGAGGTGGGATTAAGAATCAAGAAGTCCCTGATTCAGATTCTGCATGGACTTGGTAGGTAGTCCATCATCTGAAATATGGGAGCAAAAATACTGACATCACAGGTTTCTTGAAAAGATTAGAATAAAATGTATCTGAAACACTTTGGAAGTACAAAAAAAACATTTCTGTGGTGTAGCATTGGACCTGGAAGTTCTAATCCCTGCTCATGCATGGAAATCCCCAGTGGCTTTGAGAAAGTCGCACTCTCTCAGCATAAGAAGAAGGCAATTGCAAACCACCTCAGAAGAGATATTGGGGAGAAAACCCTGTGAGAGGGTTGCCATAAACTGGAATTAGCTTGAAGAGCACATAAAAAGAAACCAAATGTTTTCTCCCTTTTCTCTCCACTCTCCTGAACCACCTTAACACAGGGAGAAATTACTTTTGTTTGTTCATTGGTTTGCTTTACTACAGCTCTCAGAATCTTCCATTCTGTCAGTTGCACTCCCCCAAACACTTCTAAACTGTGCCCTTTCCTTGCTTATAGGCTCAGGCTATGATTTATGTCTTTTTCTTCCTGCCCTTCAGCAAACACACTTGAAGGTAAACCTGAATGGATTATGTCTGCTTTGAATTCTTTCTACCAAAAGCAGTAGTTTGAATGTTTTAAGAAAGGAACTTAGTTGCTGTGTGTATGAGTACACGCAGCAGTGTCCTGTTTCCGTGGAACTCAAGTCCTGAAGGATTATGCCTCTGACCTGTACGTGACTGAGGATAAACACCCGTTCTTTTCTCTCTGCTTAGGAATGGTCAGAGGAAATCTTCAGTCTGGCATCAAACCTGCTGGCACAGAATATGTCAAGGGATGCTTTTCTGGAAAAAGCGTAAGTGACAATGTACTTATGGCTGGGGATGTTTGTTGTGTGTCAGCTTCCTTTTTTCTTGGTTAAAGTAATTGGCCACAGTTGTTCATATGGTGATAAACTGCCCCTGCTGTAAACATATCATTTCCTCTTTCCCACTGGCCTCCTCCTTACCAAGGTGGTGCCTGTGGATTGTTACTGAGAAGCTCAAACACGATGGCTCTCATATATGCTGTGTGTATTTTTGCTGACATAACTATGGCATCTCACATGGCTTATTGTTATACGAATGGCTAGACAAGGAAATCATGGCCAGGAGCCAAGAAATTCTATTTTCACATCAGGGGCTTGCATGGTCCTCCAGATATTACTTAACTGCAACTACCAGCATGGTTCACCATGGGCTATGCTAGCTACTGTTCCTGAGATGGGCAGTCAAGCAACACCAGGAGGGCTGCATAATTCTCATGCCTGTTTTGTGTATTGCAAGAGCCCCTACTTTTACCTGCTGGAAGGGAAAAATGTTTTAATTCCTTCTATAGGCAAGAGGGATTCATACAAATCTTGGTGTGTGGGTGGGTTTGCTAAGATCTGTGTGGGATTGGCAATCAAAACGGCAGAGGGAAGGATCAGGAACTGAGGATGACAGCTCTAGAGTTGAGCTAGGTGGAAATAACAAGGTGTGAGATTCAGCAGTTCCAAAGTGTTCCCCTTTGACATGGACCAAGAAGATACAGCCTTTTTAGCCATTTCTGCACTAGACTGTTACTGCGCTATTAGTCCACTTTCAACATCCTGTGGAATCTTGGGGTTTGCAGGATTCCATAGGATGTTGAATGTGGAATAATAGCGCTATAATAGTCTATGCAGAAATGGCCTTTGTCTGCATTGCGAACCAGTAGCCATATTTGTTGGTAGATCCACCATCTTCCAGGAAGGAGACTCACAATATCCTATGGGATCTGGGATTCACTATTAAAGGTCAAACCAACCAGTTGAAAGTGAGATGCTTTCACAGTACAGAATTATAGTGCTGTGATTCCACTTTGACTGCTGTGGTTCTGTCCTATATAAAGCTGAGACTGACAGTTAAGGAAAGATACTTAGAATTCTCAGTCAAGAAGTTCTTCCAGTGCCTCTGGTCAAACTAAAATCCCCCAGGCTTCCATAGGGTGCAACCATGGCAGTTCAAGTGGGACTGTAGTGCTATAATTCTGTAGAGTGAATGGGCCTTTTGGCCCATTTTGGACCTTCTGAAGTTCCCCTACTATCTTCCAGTGAACCCTATTCAGACTGCATAGCCATACAAAGATAGAAGTCACTACAGCATGAATGACTGCAGCCAGTTCTCTAGAGAGGGGTGGGAATCATGGACCCCTTCTAGGTGAAAGTTCCATCAGCCTTAGCCAGCATAGTTAGTGGTAAGGAATGCTGGGAGTTGCAGTCCAGCAGCATCAGGGGGCACACGGCTCCCAACACTGCTCTAGTCCAATACATTTGCACATGAGCAAGCCAGCTGGAATCATTCAACTTAGACTTCCTACTGTGTGTGTGGATGACATTCCTAAGATTTTGGCACTGTTCCTTGACATTATAGACAATGAGTCTCAAAAGTGGTCCCCATCGTTCTCTCTGTGCTGTCTATTATTAGTCAAACAATCAAGTGAGACAAGGTTTCCACTTCCCCTTCTTCTTCATCACTTGTGTTTTACACTATCTGGAGAAAAACCTGTGGTTGGTAGGCACAACGTGTTGATTCAGAGCTCTTTGGAACAAAAAGTACAGAGGGCGTTGATGAGAATATCCTGAAATAAAAATAGTAGGTGCTTTTCCCCTCCTTCAAATTTAAAGAGGAAATACCTAAATATATCCAGGTTTACTTAACAGATGATTAATGATCAGAGTAGATTGAATTTGTATTGGAAATACTACATGCAAATGTATGTGCTAGGGCCCTAATGTGAAAGAAAGGTAGCTTCTGGAGAAATTGAGTGCATAGAAGAAAATGTGTGTATGCGCATCTGTGCTTGCTGAATGTTTGTGCTGACCAACATTTTTCTCCACTGGGAGTGTGTAATCTTTCATCCACCAGTTGTTTTGGATTATAACAACTCCCAACAGCCCCACCCAGCATGACCAATGGCAAGAGATTGTGGCATTCTAGCATGGATGTTGGGAGAGCCGATGGTTGCTCATTCCTGCTTGACACCAAATCCTACCAAGCACCAGTACTGCCCTGCAGGGCTCTAAATGACTTTTTCCCACAGTCTCGATAATCCCTTTAAAAAAATCCACTAGACTGGGTGATAGTTACAAAATGTATCCTGGCCAAATGAAGAGTGAAAAGAGCTGGTATCCAGGTTTATAATCTGAGAGGAATGAATTAGGTATGCTTGTGTTGCTGGTATTTGCCAAGCTGCCTGTTGCTTTCTTTGACCAGATTAGTCACAATGTTCTCTGCCAAGAAAACTGCAAATGTAATTTTTGCATGTGATTTTTCTGATTCTCTTGTTTTGCTTGGCCAGAGATTCACTGTCTCCAGCCTGTTTCTGCTCTGTAGACAGTGGTGGCATGGTGGTGAGGTGGTCAACCGACTCTGGATTTTACCCTGTACTTTAAAGGAACTATCCAAGCTTTTCAACTCATGGGGTGGGAGGAATAGGGCTGCACTGCCACCTAAAAGCACCTGCCATCACTGTTAGGGGGGCACTGTAACAGAGGAAAAGTTCCAGTTGAATCCTTAGAATTGGGGAGAGTATAGAATTTAAAGTTCATTGAGGATTCTGTGCACATGTTTTAATCCTAGCTGCACCTATGGCTTATTTACTTCCTCTCCTTACTTCTAAGATAGCTTCTGGATGGGATGGGGGACTGCTGGCAATATATTTGCCCTCTTTTACTCCCCAGAGTTTCCTGGAATGAAGACAGTTTGGGGCATGACATAAGGTAGGGGTGGGAATGGTAAAGACTGAGTGCCAGAGGCGAACAGAAGCCATTTCCTCACTACACTCTTATAGCGCGATTATTCCACTTTCAACATCCTATGGAACCTGGGGTTTGCAGTTTCGGGAGGGGCCAATTGGCCCCTCTCGAAACTGCAAACCCCAGGATTCCATAGGATGTTGAAAGTGGAATAATCGCGCTATAAGAGTGTAGTGTGGAAATGGCCAGAGAGGTGCTGTGAAGCCAGTGTCCCCAACCTTGGTACTCTTCCCAGTTTTTTGCTGGAAAAAAATCCATACATTTTTGGCCAAAAATTGCTCTCCAAGGCCTGTTTTGGCTTAAAGGCTGCTTTGAGGGAGCACCTCAAAACAGCAAATGAATAAATAAGATTAAGAATTAAAATCCAAAGTGCCCCTGAAAGTGATGAGTACTGGGAAGATGCCTCTTCAACTTACAGTGGAACAGTGTGGCTCACCAAGGTCTCAGAGGAGCCAGAAATGCCCTCTCCACCCTGGAGACATGCCTGCCCCTAACGTGAGGTGCCAAAAATGATATATAGATTGCTCACAGTGTAAATATTCTGACTTCTGACTTCCCAAATCTAATCCATTGCCTTTCAATCTCAGGATTTAGAGGGTGCATTAATACTAAATTATACTTCATGCCTTCAATTAGATTGTTTGAAACCCCTACTATAGATGATACTCCATTTATCTTTTTCATGCTGCCAGGTGTTGAATTGTACCTCCCATCATCCCTAGCCAGTATAGTCAGCAGAAGAGGCTGATGGGAGTGGTCCAAAGACATCTGGACACAGGTTGCCCCTCCCTTGATTATGTACAGTCCATTAACAGGGGACAGGTCATCTGTGAAAGCCTTCAAACTACTGTAACTGGTCATGAGAGTCCACTATGATGGTGTGTAGCAGTGTCTTGCATTTCAGAAAGCATGAATTGTATTTTGACCTTACCTAAAGCTCTCCACTTCTGTCTACCCTATCAGTAGTGCTCTTTAGATGTCCCCTGAGCTGTGTGGGAATTGCTTATCATCAGCAATCAGATCATGAGGGCAGGAGCTGATTCCGTGAAATTTTCCCATGGAAACTGCATGTATACCATCAAACCAGTCCCATGGGAAAGACCCAGGTGATTGGCCTCTGCCAGCATGACTGGGTTGTCTAAACATTCTCCCAGCTACATGAGAGTTACTAGATTTCATACAGCTAAGAGAATGTCTAACAGGCAGCACAGATACTGGCAACTCACTACAGCATGTTTTTACCCCCAAACAGTTCAGATGGGTCCTTATCATGTCTGTACTCACACCCCATTGCCAAGCCATGGGCCCTTAATGCACAGTATGTATTATTTTGAAGAATGCTGTTAAAGAAACACGTCTTGGCTAAGTTCCATCTTCAGTGCACTTCCTTGAGGGGATTTGTGATCGTTCTCATAATCTGCACTGGGAGATGTCATTACAAGTAAAGATAACTTGCTTGAGGTTCCAAGACATTAAGCTTCTCTTGGAAAATGGTGAAGCTCAAGAGATTATAATTTTCTTCTTCAAAAGAACAAAGTTCAGGGTTAGTTTATGGTCAATACTGTGGAAAACAAAACAAGGTCTAGTATTGTGGTTGCAATGTGGGTTTTTCTTTTTGATTGGCATATTTTTCTTTTCCCTAGATACACAAAACTTAAATTGCAAGTGACTACGGAGGGGCGTATCCCTTTGAAGAAGTAAGTTGTGTTCCATTATAGTGTGTGTGTGTGTGTGTGTGTGTGGGAGCTAAATAAGCCTTTCATGCCATTGTATTTTACAGTCTAGTGTTATGTTCCTCCTCCACATAGAGAATGTTTATTTTACATTGAGCCTAGTTTTCTCTGCAATGATCCAGCTGTGTCTGTGCTATACCACTTCATGGGCAGGCTCATATGACTGAATGTTCCTCAGTGAAAGAAATCCAACACATGGAAAGTTAGCGTGTCAGACAGAAAGCTAACTTTGAATCTTTGAGCTTCTAAGTGCTGTTTTTATGTTTAAAGGCACTGAGTCGTGTGATCCTCCAACAGCAGCCAGAAGTTGTGTAGGCCAGGCCTCGGGTGACCATCTTGGCCAGAACAAATATGGACTATTCTGTGCTGCTTCTCCGAAACTGGAACATGGATACCTTCCATTTTCATTTCTCTGAATTGTGTGTCGCATAAAAAAAAAACATACATTAGGAAAAGTTATGAAGAAGTGAATACTATAGATGAATTGTGAACAAAATTGTACACATTAGGAATGTTTACCCAAAAATGGATGCATTTTTGCATGGATCTCTCTTGGTGTATGCAATTTTGTATTTATTAGATGTGCAGAAAATAAGTCACGTGGGTTTTCACATTAAATTTTAACCAATAGGTAGATAGATAGTACAGAATAGGAATAAGGCAAGCATATGTTCCACATAGTTCCAACAGCTGTAGAAACCAAAATAGCCAGCCTCTGTTTTGGCACTTAAGCATCTGTAAGGCAAGACACTGAAAGCTGTTCAGATGCCAGCATGCATCCTACCAGAATGTAGGTGCTTCTTCATGTTCAGTATATGCATATCTGAAAATGTAAAGTGAGGATGTGAACAACAAAAGGATATCTGACAACATAAAGATTCAAATCAGATAGCTGAAGCTTGGTGCAGCTTCTTGTCAAATATATATGTGATTGCAGACTTAGTTTCTTGCAAAGTAACACATAAATTGTCCCAAAATGACTTGCCAAGATAGAGGACTGAGGAATTAAACATGATATCCAGTACTGAAGCCCCAGGGATAAGAACTTGGAAAAGATATACCCCTTTAGGCAACAAGTCCCAGAATTCCCTAGCCAGCACAATCAGTATATTCTGGGAGCTGTGGGTCAAAAGATGACATTTTCATGTTCTACAGAGAATATGTTGAGAAATACCTTAGCAGCTGGGCAGATTCATATGGAAGAAGACAGATTTTCATATATCCTGTTACCGGACCATTTTGAACTTTGTAAGTCTGAGTCAATAGTTGGTTCCCCTCCCAGCCAGCAGACTGGAGGCCAATGTAGATCTTTATTACTTCCGTTTCTTTTTCACTTTGCAGCATTTATCGTTTGTTCTCATCAGACAGAAAGCGTGTTGAGACTGCACTGGAAGCTTGTAATCTTCCCTCTGCCAGGGTAAGCAGTGAAAAATTTCCCTCCACTCCTGATATGAAATGTTTCCTTACACCCTGTAGTCATATAATCCAACCAATCAGCTGACAGTTCTGCTCTTGGCTTGTTTTTCAAATGTTGACAGGCTTGTATTTTAGCTTGTATTTATATGTACTGGACACTCAGACTTTCTGGTACAAATCACATTTGGTTGACATTGCTGTGCCTTTGTACAACAAGGCCATGTGTGTATTGGCTGCCATTTCAGAGAGCAACTGCAGGATACTGAAATGTAAGTATAGCAGCAGAAATGTAGGTAATCACTATTTGCAGTAACTTTAAGCATAATGTCAAAGTAGGGGCTGGTGGCTTCAATGTTGGTGGGTAAGTGAATCTGCTCTGGGATTTATAGCTGCACTTCAAAGAACCTATCTGAGATGCTAGACCTGTTTGGGGGATGGGGTTCAACATCTGGGATAGCACAGTTCAGACTAAGGCCCTTTTCACAGGACATTGCCGTCCCACCATAGGAACTAGAGAAGGATGGGGCTGTGATGATCCTTATGCATGATATTGTTGCGGTCCCATCCTTCTCCTGTTTTACCCATCAATGACCAGCAATTGCGCCACCATCCTGCCATGCACCTACACTTACCTTAAGTGCAGAGGTCCTAGAAATGCAATGGCTGTGCTTCGTGCCCCAGCACAGCCTGGGACAATACCTAGCTGCACTGCAGAACAAAGAAGCAGTGCCAATGCACTTCCTTCTGTGGTGGGTAAGCCAGTGCAGAGGGAAGCATTGGTGTCCACACTTCCATCCCAGCAGAGACAATGCCAGGATCTGCACTGGTTGCTGCTGGAACAAGGTAGACTATAGGAAGGGCTTTAATCCCAGAGTAGATGCATTGCTACAGAATAAGAAGCCTTTATTTTATCAACTCCCCCAAAACAGCAAACTATACTTCTTTTGGCATCTGTGTAAGAGGTGCTCTAGCAATAAAATCAAAAAAATTACTAAGAAGTTCCTTTGGTTTTCAGTGGGACTTCTTCTAGAGTACATATGTTTAGGGTTGTATACTAGAGAAGACATATCCTGAGCCTTTGCAGGAAGGGGGTTGTTAGAAACCCATTTTTGTGGGTTTTAAATCCTCCAGTTTTAAATCAGTGCTTAAAAAAGGAAGTCCTGGTTATCTATTCCTAAGGTTTTAGAAAGTTGGATAGGCAAGAGCAGTACACCAAAAAGAATGAATATTTGAATATTTTCCTTCACATATTACCATCTTCTTACATTTGTTATGCTTATTTTTTAAAAAAACATAAAAACTAAGCTGCATTCAGGAAAACAAATTGCATCTAGGTTGGTGAAGATAATTGGGAAAACAATGCTTTAATCAGTCAAGAACCGAGAAGAACTTGGATTAATGTAAAATGAGAAGCATGCATGCTTCTTGGCAGTTCTGTCTTTAAATTTGCTTCAGAATTAGCATTAAAAATGGAGAAAATTTCCTTTTTAGCTCAGTTATAAAGAATGTAATGTTATACTGGTGGTAGAAACATAATTATGTAATATTGACTTTTAACTTGCAAACATAGGTAGATTTTTTGAGAAAAGAATCTTTGTGTGATTAAATCCATTGTATAGTTATTGGTATAGAAGCTAAAAGTACTTGCCTTGAAACTGATACCATTCAGGAAAGAAAAAGAAACATGGCATGCAACCAGCAGCACATTCTCTGAGTAGTAGCAAATCTCCAGGCTATTATGTATTCAGAACGTTTGCAATTTATCTGTGTAACTGGTTCTCAGAGGCATATCTAGGGTGAGGCAACTGGGGCATGTGCTCTGGCTGCCATTCCTGGGGGGGCACAAAAAACCTGAAAGGCCTGACCCGCCGCTGCCCCGGCACCTGCTCACTGCCCCCTGCACCCCTGCGTCTACTCGCTACCCCCCACACCCGGACCCACTCACCACCCTCCTGCACCCCCTGCGCCCACTTGCCACCCCCTCTCTGCCACCCCCATCCTTCCTGGCCAGGGCAGGATGGGTGGCAGCAGCATCTAGGGGTGCAACTTCCACACTTGCCCTAGGTGCTGTTAAGCCTAGATACGCTGCTGCTGGTTCTCAGTTGACAAGAATCTCTTCAGCTATTGGAAGGTTCCTCAGACCAACTGGGTGAGTGAATGGTCTGGCAAATAAAAATCAGCATTATGACTGCTGAGGCTTTTGCAGGGGTCACATGTTGTGGCGTCAAGCTTGGAAGTGTCAGATGTCTTCAGAACAAATGGAGAAGCCACAGTCTCAGTCTCTGCCTGAAGTCACTGATCTGAGTCATTGCAAGGGTGCTTCCAGAAAGATGATTCCTAGGACTTTTCATCAAAAGACACTATGCAGCTATTCTCTCCTTTCCTTAATGGAATATTAGTGGAAATTAAAAAGACAGAAGTGATGGAGAAAACATGGGAAGTTGGAAGATGATGTCATCTTGACCCTTTCCAAGAGTGAGAGAAGGCAATTGCACAATAAAAATCTCACCTGAAATACCCTAATTGATACGGTTCTGTGTGGGATATCAGTTTTAATAACTTCTTTTCATTGTGTTTATGTTACGTCAGGGACAGGAATCAGGTGAGCACATGGTTCTCCAAATGTTATTGGCTACAATTCTCAACATCTCATACCATTGACTATATTGGTTAGGAACAAGTCGCATAGAGACATGAGGGCGGGGGGTGATTCACCCTGGGTGGCAATGTTTTTGGGGTGTCCTAGCCTGTAGCCACACACACCCACATGCCCTGGCCATGCCCCTACACCCTGGCCATGCCCCCAAGCACCACAGCCACGCCCCTGTGCACAGTGGCCATTCCCCTCACACCATAACCCCACCCCTGTTCCACCCTCCCTCCACACACGCCAAGCTCTGCCACTGTTAGAAATACTGGGTGTTGCAGTCCATCCCCATTTAGAGGCCCACATGTTTCTCACTCTTTCTTACTAGAACACTCGATTTACATTTGGATTTTCATGTGTCAGGTTCAACTAAGTATCACACAGCCGTGTGTGTGCAAGGGTCAAAGATATCTTACATCCCTAAAATGCTTTTCCTTCTTAACAGGGCTACATGACTTTTTAAAAAGGAAAAAAAAGTATACATTGGACATTTGTTAAATCTGTACTTGAATTTCACTTCACTCCTTAGGGAAAGACATGTTAATAATGTAACAGGTGTTTAGGAAATCATTATTTTATAGCACTTGTGTTCTGATTTAGACTGCTTTAAGCAGCCCATGCCCAAACAGGAGCTAAAAGAAATCAGAATCCCCGTCGTCAGCTGGAAAGAGTTAGGTTGCAGCTGGGACAAAGTTAATAAACTACATAAAGAGAAGAAAGTTTGAAAAACTGGAATCACTGTCCAAGGAGCACAGAGTAATAAATAAGCAACATATAATTGATGCTTAAATTGTGTTCTCACAAAAAACCTTTTTCAGCTGCTAATTCTACTCTAATAATCTGAGAGAATTCTGGATGCCGAACAAGAAAATTACGGTGTTCTTTTTTCCCCCTTCTTTACAGAAAGGAATTTTAAAAAAAAAAAAAAGGCAAAAGCTGTTAGCTTTATAATACCCCTCATGATATTGGGATTGTAGGCAGCAGTAAATGAACAGTGGGCAGCTACCTGGGAAGGATGCTTGGGATCTGAAATGGGGTACAAGATTAGAAACACTGGACATTTCAGTTCGTTGTATTTATTTAAATGTATTTCAGTCCTTCCTTTTTTCAGCCACCGTCTTCAATATTACTTTGGGAAAAATATATTGCCAAATAAAGCAGTCAGATACTAAAATACAATAGAATATGATCATAACAGATTAAAAAACAGCAGCAAAGATTTACCGATGAGTTTCAGAAATACTGTTAACAGTTTCTTCTTTTTTCCACATGCATAAAAAGCCATAAAATCAAATACTAAGGATCAAACTAGACTTTTAGGAACATGGATATTCCCTATGAGTCACCCACTTTCTCTCCCGCAACATGACTTCCTCATGGATGAATGCCTTATAACCCAAATTTCCAAACTGAGCCGATGTTTATCTCATAATGACTGGTCTCAAAACAAAGCATGCTAAATGCAAGATACATGGATAAGAGGAAAAATGAAATGATGTGAAAATCAGATGCCTCTCATCACTTCGGAGAGCAACTCTGCCACCAGTCTGACACTAGATGAATGTATATATGAAGGGTGCGAGTGAATGAAGGGTGATACATTATCTATGAAAAAGCTCCATGCTTCTGTTAGCCATCCACATCTGATCTGAAGATGGGGGCATGAAGGACAGGCCCCCGAACTAAGTTCTTAATGGGTGGGCATGTACATGGGAGGAGAAGTTGCCTTTTAGAAATACCTTTCCCAGTCTCTTGGGGTTTTATTTGTCAAAGCTGGTATTCTGCATTGTGACCTCACTCCAGCTTCTCCCAGATAAAACCTTCAGAGCTGTATTCTGAGCTAGTGGTAGTTTCTAAAACACACTCCTGAGACAGCCCCTCCTCCATCAATCTAGCCTGACTAGACAGGTGGATCTAGATGGTTTCTTGATGAAACTTGGGGATATCCCACCCACCATTCCAGAAACTAGGTATGTGGGGAATATCTTTCTATCAAAAAAAATAAAGAAAAAGTAAACTTGACAACCTCCTTCCCCCAATATGAAGCTCTCCTTTCCTTTACAACTGCACAGTCCAACAAAATAAATGATGACAGTGATTTCCTCTTTCTTATAATTTGCATAGGCTAAGCAATATTTTGGCAAAATAAACTTTTGCCTGCCTTAACAATTACTTTCTACATTTAATCATTTATATTTAGCATGACATTTTGGTTGCATCTTCCCCTTAGCAAAAAGTGTATTTTTGTCCACTATCAACTACTCATCATTTACTTTCATTTATTTTTGCTCTGAAATTTTCATGTTGTCCTTGAACTTCATGGTCATTTCTGTATATCTTGAGTATTTCTTCCTATTGCTGGGTGGTTGTTTAGTGTCTATCCGCAAAGGTTCTCTGTCATCAGTATGTAATGATGTCCTGTTCTAGTGACCTTCCCTAAGTAGAGAAGAATAAACTCTTTGACTATCCCTGAGGGCAACAAGAGATGACATTGAGATTAAAGCTGGTGACACATACTCTGCCAAGGGATATTGGTTAGTGCAGAAAAGCTGAATGAAAATACTTCATTCACAGTAGCCTGTGGACACTATCAGCTCTCTTACACTTCAGATGCAACATGTTTTTGAATTAGTCAGATTCGTTTTCTTGTGTTTTGATGTTAAGGAGCTCTGAGAATATGATTGAAGAGCATGGTATCAATAGATATAGATATAATCTCAATCATACATAATTAAAATAAGCAGCAACTTGGCCTGCAAGTTTCATTCCATATCTTGGAGCAGTTTCACAAAGAGAAAATGGAGGGACTTGCATCAGGCGGGAAACTTGTGTCCCCTGCGATATAGTTAGAACACAGATCCCATCAGTCCTGGCCAGCATACCCACTGGTGAAGGATGAGAGTTGCACTGTAGCAATATCTAGAAGGCTAGATCAGTTGTTCAGTTGTCTGGTGCTGAAATAGCTGTGGCACTTTCTGTGGGCTTTCAGTCCCATCACAGTTGGCATATTCTACTCCAGGATATGCCAAAAGTACAAAGTAACCGTCCATCAACAGTACCTTCTCAAATATTCCCATTAGTGTTGTATGAAACCACCTAGGCATTTTTTAAAAATCCACTTATGTTTATCATATCAAAGAGAGTCATCATGGTCACAGTTCCTTTATTCTAGCAGCTTAGGTAAACTATAGGGTAGATGAGGTCATTTCAACTAGGGCGAACTGTAAGTGCTTTGGTGGTCTGGAAGCCTAAGAGAAATGGATTTAGACCAGGGATTCCCAGCCTTCAATCCTTCATCTGTTTTGTTGCTGAACTCCCAGAAGACTCTGTCAGCATGGCCAGTGATAACAGATTCAGGAGCTGAAGACCAAAAAATCTGTAGGACCAAAGGTTTAGAACAACTAGGTTATACGTTCTGTGGCAACAAGGAATGCCTGGAATGGGTCTGCTACCACTGAAGCACTTGGTTCTAAAAAAGATGATTTTCGACTATGTAATGGTTGCAACAGTCATGTGGATCTCAGGTGATTTTCTTCAGAGAAAGGTACCGTATTTGCTGGCATATAAGATGCATGGTTTTCCAACTAAAAAATGTCTTCTGAAAAATGTCTTCTTCTGGGGTGCATCTTGTATGCCAGCACATATGAATAACTTCTGCCTGCTGGGGCAAAAAGGAAAGGAAAGGCACCTTTCTGTTCCCTTTTGCCTCAGCAGGGAGTTCTCCCAACCCAGGCAGAAACGACAGGAAGGGGGAGAAAGGAGCTCGTTTTACCCTACTTCCTGTTCTTTTTGCCTCAGCTGCCACTTCTCTGCGGCCACCCATCAGTCCCCTGGACCTTTCCATGATCTCTCACCACCCCCTGTGCCTCCCCACACTCGCTCACCACCCCTTGCATCTCTCTGCACTCACTCGCCACCCCCGCACCTCCCCACACTCACTTGCCACCCCCCTCTGCACCTTTCCGCACTCACCACCCCCACACCTCTCTACACTCACTCCCCACTCACGAGTGCCTCTTCACACTCACATGCCACCCCCTGCACTCACTTGCCATCCTTCCCTCTCTCTGCGCCCGGTTGCCATTTTCTGTGGAGAGGATGCTGTTTAAGGTGCCAGAAAGTGTAAATTTAGCACAGAGTGAATATTGAAAATTGCTGAACTAACGCATTGCTGCTTTGAAAATGAAATTAGAGGTCTCTCCATGGAAACGACAGGAATGGGGGATAGGGTACTAAAAAATTTATTCCTAAAGAATAAAATCTGAAAATAGGGTGTGTCTTATATGACAATGTGTCTAATACGCCAGCAAATATGATATTTTACTGTCTCAGGCAAGAATAAATATTTTAATCATATTTCTCTTTTCTGCAGTCAGGAAAAACTATGCAGTTTTCAAAAATTATTCTCAGTTCAGGACCTATACTGTACAAAAAAAAAATTGCATTTTCAGACAAGAAATATTTCTGCATAGAAAACAAGTTCCCGGCATATTTTTTGTGCAGAAGTATTGCAGAAATATTATTCTTGTGCAGAATATGTGATTTTTCTGCCCAGAAAATAACTTACTGCTCACAAAAGTTACATTTTTCATGCATAATAAATCTTGAATGGAAAGATTCCTCTCCTCCTCCCAATAAGGGTTTTCTGACACTTCACACTTTTGATGTTTTGTTTAAGGGGGGTGGTATTTTAGAATATTGTTTCCATCCCTACTTCAGACATTGGCTCAAAATTACCTCCTGCAAAGGATAGAGGAACTGTGATCCTGTTAAGTCTCCTGGACTTTTCTATGATGGGAGAAGTTCACAGAGTGTTCTGGTGGACTGATAGTAAAATCCCATGGTTTTGATGGCTTTATATCCTTTTTACGCATTGACTGTATTTTTATACTTTTTTTCTCTTCCTAGCTCTCCTAAGTCTAAATACAGAGGATAAGCTACACAGCTGAGACATTGCCATAACAAGGTTAACTCAAGCAAAATAGAAGTTATCTTATTTCATACCCGGTAGCTATCTCAGCTGCTCAGTTCAGTTCACAAATAATAATTCTGTGTAATAAGCACACGAGCTAAAATGAGCTACACAGTTATAATACATCTGAGAACCAGCTCTGCTAGTCATGCTCAGCATCCTTGCATGTGTACACAGACTGTGTTAGAAATCAGTGTTTTGAAGCAGAAAGCAAATCTCTATTATAGAGGTATTGAAGTTATGATCACTGTTCCAATGCGGGGTGATACAAATCAGGAAATCTTACGACATGATTCTGAGCATCTTCACTTCAGAAGCAGATCTCGATATGCTACACAAATCTTACTTTCTAGTAAATAGACACACATAGGCAGCTTAATGTGAATTGTTGAGTTTGGGGTGGACAATTTCTGGGGGGTGGGAAGCAGGAGGCAACCCCTCTTCCTGAATCTACTGGCAGATGATTCACCCTCATTTTTATTCTGGCCCCTGCCCACAAGTGTTACTGTGGGGAAAGGAGTGTTGTACCTTTGGGATCATTAGTTTTTAATTTTCAAAAAAGATCTATCTTGTATCTCCCATGTCTTGATGAAAAGCTTTCAAGAGGTTTCCCAGACTGGCAATCTTAAACATAAACTGATATTTTTTACTAGTATTGCTGCTGCTACTATTACTAGTAGTAGTAGTACTACTGTAAGGAGCAGGTGACAGTTTGGGGACTGCACTGCAAGTAGCCAAAGGACCACTGTATTAAATAGAGTATTAAGAATATATTAACAGTTCTTGGAAAATATTACTGAAGTATTTATGGAAATATATTTAGTGCATGCCGGTGAAAATGGCTCTGTTGAGGTATAGATGGCTTTACTTGGTAATAAAGGACTTCAGGTGCAAATCATGTTTATTATCAAGCCATCAATATGAACTTTCATATATTTATTATTTATTAGGTTTACACCTTGCCCTTCATCATAAGAGCTCAGGGCAGTGAAAGAGCTTATGAGAAGCCTGTCATAAAAACTTAATTAATATCACAAATTAGCTCCAGTACTTAAATTCACACATGATAAAATCACACATCTAAGGTTATAAATGCCTAATATAGTGAATTACAAACGGTAAGTAAAAATACCATGAGGTACCATTTAAGGGAATGTTTTGAATATAAATTCAATAAACTGATTCCAATCAGCTATTTGCAATGATCTTTTCTCTTGGCAGTTGAAATCAGGCTGCCTTATGGGTTGGCTTTTTGTACATTGGATTGGTTCCCAGGTTTATATACAGTGCATGAGTCTGCTATGTATATGGGAGCTGGAGAATCCAGCACCTTCCCATGAAATGAACATAAAGACAAAGGAGACTGCAGGATTATGACATATGATATTGTATAAATAGATTCAGTGTTTCTGCCCCCACACATCGTGTGTGTGTGTGTGTGTTGTGTAATGTTATTAGCACAAAACTATGCAGGCTTACTCAGAAGCAAATCTTATTAAATATAGCAAGACTTAACTATTGGACAAAACAGATTTATGAAAACAGATTTATGAAAACACATGCAAAACTGAGATGCAGTTCTGTTATTATATAGTGGGGATGGGTGACAAATGTCATTTAATATCGATTGGTACTGAGAAGTATTACTATCTGAATAGTCTGTAGCATAAGCTTCTTGCTTCTCGATTGTCTTTGTCCCAGAGAAGAAATGTTGAAAGCAACATGAACGGAAAAGAGGAACCAAATAGGCTGGTCCACCTGTGCCTATAACAGTACCCAAAATTAATTAGTTACCTTAAGTGATAGACTGATTTGTTTCTAAAACTGTATGTCTTTCTCACTAGTCAGAACAGTCAGGGTGAGGTTACATAAGATATGGAATTCCAGTTTAGGAATGGTGATGAGGGTTAAACTTGTTGCAGTCAAATGTACGTACAAACCTTAGAAAAGTTACTTGTTTGGAGTACAACTTCCAGTACCCTTGGTAGGGATGCAATTCTTCCCTAATTTTGTTCTTGAAGGAAGCAACAAGTAATCTTAGCTCCTTTCCTCTGCTGCAACAAAATCTACAGCTGTGCAGATTTCAAAGACTATTTGCAGTTGTTGGACTTCTTTTGCAAAACATTTGTACATGGTTTTTTTGTGTTCAGAAAGCAGCATTTTCTGCACAGAAAATAGTGTTTAAAACCCATTTGCAAATTTTGCACAAAATAAACTCCAAACTACAAAGATTCTCATTGGTCCAGGATTCCCCTTGTCAAGGTGTCCAGACATTTGAGAAACATGTTTTTCGATCAAGATTTGAATATTATTTTCATCTTTGATCTTTGGGCAGCTTCACCATTGGCAACAGTTCAGGATGAGATGAAAGAATTTAGAGTTCCATTTAGCAAAGGGTGTATAAAGACAGACATTTTGAAACTAGGAGATATTGGCTCTTTATTTTAAAAATATTTATGCTTCCTTTTAGTTTTTGAAAAATCTAGGCTGGCTAACAACAGTAATCTGCATTTAATATTAATAAAGAACTTAAATGAAGCTAGTCCTTTCTATTACTGTATTAACTAAATTGAAAAGGAAAACCTACACACCTGCAATGAGGCTGGGATGAAAAACTATGTAGCAGTTTAAGGCAGTGCAAATGTGACAGGAGCAGGTAGGCATAAATCCTCATGATTGGCATCCCCACTGGGCAATGGACATAGCGCTCCATCCTGAAGCCAGAAGGAGTGGGAAACGGTTGCTTTTGCGCTTCTGTCTTCTGACTAATTCTACATGCAGAGCTCTTGGCAGTTTTTTCTCCCTTGTGTTTGTGTCCAAAATCATACTGCCATACTCATTCCTTCTTCATGTTTCTGTATTTCAGTCCTCCCTCATTTTGCCTAGCGGAATTTTTAATTATAGTTATTAACTATAATTTTCTCTATGTTTCATTTTTGGCCATATATCTTTCTGTCCCTCATTCTTTCTGATCCTTTTCTTTCTCTGTTAGCTGATACTCCTGAAGGTGATGAGATAGCTTGTATCTACATACATTTGCTCCTGTCTGGAGTTGGCCATTGTGCCTGCATACTGCTTCCTGCTCCTGTGAGAAAGAGACTGACTACTGTCCCACCAAGTTTGTGCTGTGTGCTTGAGAAAACTGATCACTGCCTATTAAACTGTTGCCACTCACCCAAAGGAGACAAACTGAAGGAAAGATGCGAGCCATTTTGAGCTTATGATGATGCCACCAACATGAGGGAGGGAGACTGGCCATTGTGACTTTATGCTGATTCTTGACGGCATGTAACAGAAATTATGGCCTTTGGAAGTTCACATTGATGGTGTCTCTCTGAGGGAGAGAGACTGACCATTGTGACTTCATGCTGATATTTGCCTGAAGGAGAAACATTGGCTATTGTGATTTCATGCTCATGTTGCCCATCTGAAGGGAAGACTGTTCTGATCGGATGCTTATGTTGTCCAACTAAGAGAGAGAAGGTTGCTGGCACTGGCAACCAGTTTAGGCTTTCTTTCTTATTCTCCCACCCTCTTTGATGCAAGTTTAATCTCTCCTCAGGCACTGATCATCTGGTAATGCCTTTTAGGATATGTGATATATGCTATCTAACTACTGCCATCTGAGGATGGTGTGGCTTCTTGTGTCACACATGAAAATATAAGATTTCAAACTTCTAAAATCATAGAAAAATGTGTTTTGATTTTTCCATTTTCCAAGGGAACTGGGAATTTGAGAAGAAACTGGAAATGCACAGTACTTACTTTCTGGGTGCTTTTTATAGGTCTGAAGCCAACTTTTGTTACCTTAGGAACATAAAATTTATCAGATATAATTTGGTTTGCTCATAAAATTGTAGTGTAGAATAATTGAAACTATAGCATATTCAGAGAATAATTACAAATCCACTAATTAAATTGAATTTTAAATGGTTTTAATTTTTACAACAAATGGAACTGCAAGCTGTTGAAGTCTGCCTAATCTGGTATCCCAGATTTGGCCAGTTTATCAGAAGGAGGCCAATGAAGACAGGAGAAAACACTAATCAAAACTATGGTAAAGGAAAGAATGAAAAACTTTTTTTCAGAAACAAACTGCTGAGGAAGGGAAAAAAATTAATTAAAATTTTGTCTAATCAGTCTCATTTCCTGAGCTATTATTGGTTTCTGCTTCTTTTGTTTTTATGATTTTCATGGACATCTAAAAACTGAAGGCTTGAAATAAGATTTTTTACTCATTTGCTTATCTGTTTGTTTCTTGATTTGGTTTATTTCCAAATGCAGACCACTTTCTTCCACTTGTGCTGCTTCAACTGTCCCACACTATATTGTGCCAGAAAGCAGATTAATTAGATCCATATTGTTGTTGTTGTGTGTCTTCAAGTTGTTTCTGACTTACAGTGACCCAAAGGCAAACCTATCATGGGGTTCTCTTGTCAAGATTTGTACCTGTTTATGTGAGGAAGGTCAAAGGGATATTAGCTTCTTGATGGAAGGTAGTATAGCTGATATTTTGAAAATTCCTGTTAGAAATCAGTGCATTTTGTGCAATATGCATGTGTGGTGTCTGTTGTAGAATAGCTGAAGTGTCATGACAGTAGCTATAGAAACTCTTGATTTTCTGACTTCTTGGCAAATGTCAAGGAGAAGACATTGGTATTTCTTTCCACAGTGTCAAAACTTTCATGATTTGTTTTTCTTGAAAAAGTTGGGAACTGCTTGCAATATTTAAAAACTGTGTTTTCAAGTAACTCGCACAGTTTTAGTCAGAACTGGATAACTCTCTATAGAACAACTGTGCAGATATAGGTCTGCCTCTGGCCTTGACTGTTTCATTTTGCACAATCTTTTGAAAAAAAGCGATAAGACAGCACGGATATGGATGGATTAATCAATAAATAAAGGTGTAAGAAGAAAAGGTTTACTGGAGGTGTTTGTGGGTTGTTGTTTTTAAAGTTTTGCTTCACAGAAGGGCCAAGGCAGGCAGCAAAAATCACCCTCACTTTCCTTTCACAGTTAAGGTATACAAGTTTAGGGCTTAGCATTCAAGGAATATTCTACTCCATTCTCCCCTTTTCGGTGTTGAACCATTCAACATATAACAATTGCACAGTTTTTGTTAGTATAGTCTAAGGAACTCCCAAAGAATAGACACTCTTGGCTCTGGGTTTGCAATCTCCTTTTCACCCTATGTGTCTACTCTGATTCCCTGATTCTTTCTTATTCCTACTAATTTGCTCCATCCTTGCCAAGGTTGCTTCTCCCCTGCCACCCCCTTGTCTACTGCTATTTCTTGGCTGGATTTTTGCACAACTTGTTCCCTGACCTCTCAAGGCTCAGAGACTGTGCTCCTATTCTTCCTTGACCTGCCTACCTAGTCTGATTTCCCAATTCCTTCTCCTCCTTACTAATTTGCTTCATCCCAAAGCTACTCCTCTCCTGCCACCCCCTCCTCTGCCCTTTCTCAGTTGCCTACTCAGATTCAGTGTAGGCAAGAAGGACAAGAGAGAAAGGGAGTGAAGACTCTGCATCCACAGAATTCAGAGATCAAGTCTCCCTCTGCCAAAAAAAAAAAAGGCTGAGAAAGAGTGGCAGAGGAGGGGGCAGCAGGAGAGGAGCAGCCTTGGTGGACAGTGGAGCAACTTACAGGAGAAAATAATTGTTTTCACAGTTTAGGTGCACAAGTTTAGGGTTTAACATTCAAGGAATGTTCTACTCCATTCTTCTCTTTTCATTGTTGAACCATTCAGACACTTTTAACAATTGCACAGTTTTTGTTAGTACAGGTGTGCAATTTTGTCTTGGACAGCTGTGCTGTATTACAACTGTGCAGCTTTTAAGGCTGTGCAGAGTTGACAAAATTGGGCTGTTTTGCTGTGCTGAGAATGGGAGAAAAAGTTTCCACAAGTTGTGTAAACTTTCTGTGCACTGTCTTTCTTCTCATCAGTGTTTCCCAGATGTAAATTTTGGCCACATTTTGGAAATTGTTGGATATCCATTTCATCACAACATGACAGACTTGTGTATGACTCTCTAAGGCTTCTGAAATAAAAGGTGCATTAAAAACCAAGGCGACAAAAGGTTGAGGATAAAGATGCGAAGAAATTGCACCAGTCTCCTTCATGGTTGAAACAGGTTCATGAGAGTTCTTACCTCCAGTGCAACAGCAAGAGACCAAATACTTGTGCGTGTGTGCATGTGCGCGTGTGCGTGTGTGTGTTATTTCCATCTTGGAAGCTAAATGCACACATACACAGCAAACAAAAAAAAATAAAATAAAAATAAAACAATTTGATTGGTTATGAAGAGACAAATGAGCCATCCAAACTTTCTGCTTTTCAAGATGCTATGCAGCAAGGCAGCCGTTATTACAGTTTAAAATATTGCACATTTAGGGAAACGTATCAAGGTCAGTTTTGCAAACGCACATCTTAGCTCTAAACCTGATACATGCACACACACACTCTCTGTAAAAATAAAACAAAAAAAAGAAAGAAGTAAAGAGAAACTTCACCATATCACAGTAAGGGGGAAAAATGCCATCACATTTAGCCCACAAGGAGGTCACACAGGTCACAGTTTGCATCCTTAGCTGTGAAATAGAAAGGGCAATTTCTATGCTTGTCAAGAAAGAATAGTCTCTTGACAAGCTCATTGCGATGCCAACTGAGCAAGTAACTAGACTATTGAAATTGTGATGAAATGTGGAGTGTTAGAAGCATAGGAAACCAGCTCATGTGTGATGGTTTTGCATTTCTCTCAGTATTGGCTCCTATGAATTACAGTGGCTCTCTCAGGTTTCAGATAGATGTCTTCCATGGTGATGCCATGGTGCTTCATGCATATCACCAATGGAATTATGACAGCAGTGTTCCAGCACCTCAGGGTCCATTGCTATAGGGAAGATGTAGCAAAGTGTGGCTCGCAGGCAGTATACAGCTCCCAGGGCCATTTTGGTTGCCCTCAGGGGTCAAAAATAACTTTTCTTCCAAAATGCCCCCAAATGCTCCTCGGGGTTGTTGAGGGCATCTTCACCATGTTTGAAGGTGCCCTGGGTCTGCAGAAGTCAAAAACAATTTTTGTAATTCTTTTTTATAAAATTGTGTTGCCTCAAAATGTCTTCTAGGGGTCTGGGATGCATTTCCACCACATTTTGCCAGCAAACATCTGGGCCCATTTAGGCCCAGCAGAGGACTTCCTTTGAAGCAGGAAGTGAACAGGAAGTGACTTCTGCTCACTTTCTATTTAAAAAAGGGCTTTCCAGGGTCTAAAATGGCCCAGGAAGCCCCCAACAAGGCATTTTGAGGCAAAATAATAATAATAATAATAATAATAATAATAATAATAATAATAATAATAATAATAAAAATTATTATTATTATTATTATTATTATTATTATTATTATTATTATTATGGAAGAAGTTACAGGGGTGAGGTGTGGCTCTCTAAGGTCTCCTGTGGGGCTGATGCAGCTCTCTAGCCTTCCACAGTTGTCCACCCTGCTCTAGAGGCTCCAGCGCCACTCCTGGTTTTATGGTTGCTGCAGCTGCATCAGGCTATACGAGTACACTCCATGTGCTGAAGCTTTGTCAAGAACTGGACCTGACATCTACATGGCTCCTCTGCAAGATGGGGCAGCTAAAGAAGGAAAGTCTGTGAACGCTTGAGTGGCTTTGCCTTCTCCATGAGGATGGATCTGCTATCCCATCCTGCAGCACCCTGTGCAGTTGCATCTGAAGCTGCCTTGTGCTGAGTCTTGTGCAGAGCTTATTCCCAGTTCTTCTTCCAGTTTAGTTTTTCTTTCAAAAAATAAGATGTTCCCTTTCTTGTTGGATTACTTAATAGTTTGATACTGAAGGAAGGCCACAATTTTACTCAGGTTTTGATATGCTAAACAAGTGTAGAATGGCAGTACTTAGGATGGAAGGATTGCTTCGTCACTGCTGCCTTTTTAGAAAATGGTGAGGGAAAGCATGGAAAAGCACCCTGTTAATTAGAGAGTCAGTGTAGTATAGTGGTTTGAGCATTGGATTATGACTTCGGAAATCAGGGTTCAAATCCCAGTTTGGCCATGGAAACCCACCGAGTGACCATTGGAAGGTTGCACCCTTTCAGCTTCAGAGAGAGCCAAAGGCAACCTCCTTTGAACAAATCTTGCCAAGAAACCCCCCCGATAGGTTTGCCTTAGTGTCACCATAAGTTGTAAATGACTTCAAGGTGAACACCACCACCACCACCACCCTGTTTACCTGCTTCCTACACTTGCCCCACATGTAGTTCCCTTAATAAATCAGAAATTCAAAACCAAAAATAGGTGCTTAAAAAATCAACATCTCTTTTGAAGAGCAGTATCGCTACCTCATTAGAAGGATTTAAACATCAAAAAAGCGCTCAAGAACAGACAGAAAGCGCAGTACCTGAAGGAACTCAGAATCATTGTGGTAGAGGAAAATGCACACTTAGCAAAGGAGGTCCACTCCTTCTAGGCCCTGAAGTCTAGGAACTAGAACCAATCAGTGATTGGTTCACAGAGCCATAAAATGTGAAAGCCAATCAGAAAAGGTTGTACTATGTCCTATCTTATTCAAATTAATGGTAATGGTTGTCAGACAGCTAACTTGGGGAAATTCCAATACAGCAATTCCTGGTTGTTCAGGGCAATAAAGCAACAAATAATTAGTAGGAAGTAAAAGTACAAGTCAGGAAGTGTGTTTGCTGTCAGATAGGATCCCAAAATAGAATAAAACATTAGTTCATATATATACTAGCTGGAATTACTTTGCTGCCAGTAACGCCAACTGCTGCGATAGAATATGGGCTCTTGAGAAATAGAAGCCGGACTAATTTGAACAATGGCCTGTTTGTGACATTCTAAATCCTGTGTTATTAAACTGGTTTCAGTGTGATAGGCTGTACTATTTTTGTTGGAAGCATGGCACTCTGGCTGCATAGTGTTAACTTTCATATAACTATAACAGGTGGATAGAAAGGTTCTTCAAACTCCTCTCTTATGGAGTGTTGATCACCAATAACAATGTAATTACAGTTATTTGATGACTGAAGAAAAGTATGTCATGGTGCTGTGATCTTCAAATAACACCAGCATATATCATGTTCATTCAAATTCTACTATCCTTCCATGAACAGATAAAGATGTTTTTATTTAAGCAGGCATTTGATACATGATTATATGTGGCCTAATAGAAGTGTACTGGGTATTGTGTTCTTTAATTAATAAGAGAGTTTTAATTATGCATTTCACCATTGTTTGAATCTTTTCCGTTGTTTAATTATGTTTTAAATTTTGTATTTTATGAGGTTTTAACAATTGTCTTTTGTAATCTGTAACCCGCTTTGAGTCCCAATCTGGGAAAAAAGGAGGGCACAGATAAAGATGACGATGATGATGATGATGATGATGACGATGACAACAACCATCACCATACTGTTTACATTATTATTTGTAAGCAAAGTGGGAATAGAGTGGTTGCACATACGTTTCACATATCTTTCTGTCTATATCAGTGGTTCTCAGCCTTTCATCCTCCAGCTGTTTCAGGCATCAACTCCCAGAATCCCCAGATAGCACAGCCAGTAGTCAGGAATACTATGAGTTGAAGTTCAGGACATTTGGGCAAACAGCTTGAGAACTACTGTTCTGTAGTCCTTTAAATTCAGGGTTTCTACGTATAGCTTGAGACATGTCTGAAATCAACTAAAAGGAGACAGTCACCAGAATCCTTGTTGGGCGTTACGCCAGCATAACTCCTAGTTATACCCATGGCTGTATTCTTTGTATGTTTACAAAAGAAGGTTTCCAGTACCCCAATACCCCTTAGACAAGTGGTTCTCCTGTTCACTCATGGTATATTGAACTGACTTAAAGTGCAGTCAGCACAAAGGCACAACCCTGTCCCTCTCACATCTAGAACCGTAGCTGGCAATCACTTGAATGTTGTTGCTTTGTGCTCTGACATTGCTGATCAGCTTCCTGGCCAATGGGATTGTACATCTGTGATTTCTGTTTATTCACGAGCTGGAAGACCAATACGGTGAGGGAGCTAAGAGAAAAGGGGAACAGGGCTTGGGCTGTAGAGGCAGAGTTAGTCCTTTCCACACATACAGACCCTCACTAAATCATCTAAAATTTGTGTGGGGGGCAAGAGAATGGAAAGAAAGCAAGAGTTGTAAGAGCTAAACTGTATGTCCACTGTTGTAGGGAAACACTGAGGAAAAGCTAATCTAGAAGGGTCTAGGATGTCACAGGATCTGAGAAACATGGCTTTAAATAGTTTATTTGGTTACCTTCTACAGAATGAATCCATTCCTCAAGATGACTTCACTCCAGAAGCGTACAGAGAATTCTTGAGCAACCTGTGCCCTCGGCCTGAAATTGACCATATCTTCCAAGAGCTGTAAGAAATTCTGAAAACCCAGCTTTTTGCTTACTTTTTCATTTGTTGTTTATCTTCACTCAGAATCACAGAAGGTTTCAGGCAAGCCCCCAGCATCATGCTGTGATAGCCAAGAACCCATTTCTGGATCTTGTTGTTCCGTTATTTAACCAAACAGTTGTGCTGAAGCTCTACATGTCCTTTTCTCTGAGGTTTTGCTGCTATTTTATATCACTTGAACTTTAACAGGAAATTATTCCTAGAGGAATATCACTGCCAGGCCTTGTTCCTCTTTCTGACATATGCTGGCTTAAACTCTAGTTAAAGTAATTGGGCAGCAAGAGCAGCTGGCAAAGGAGAGGATGCCATGAGCAGTGTGCATTAGATAACTGCCTCTCCAATCCCAAAAGGCTAAAGAAATGAGAGAGAGAAAATATAGTGGAGTATAGTACTCACAGAAGATGTTATCACTGCTTGCATTCAGCACAAATTAAATTAGCAAACAACTGGGCTCTTGTTATTTCATGCTCTGATGCCTTGGAACACCTGGAGCAATCTAATTGTAAATTTAATATTTAATCTGTCCCTTTCCCCATAGCTTTAATTCTCACATCTCTGCTATTGAACTCCAGATCCAGAGGCCAACAACACATTAACTGCAAGCACATGTAAGAGAGCACTGACATTCTCTCAACACTTGTTTGAAAACTTTTGGAGAGAAAATAAATTTGGAGATGGAATCATTTTGAGCAGAAAAGCTGTGGGTGAAGAATTTGAACATAATCTCTTCTTCTAAGCTAAAGCCCCATTCTCTGTCCTACATCCTTCTTCCCAAAGCTGTTTTTATTTTCAAAAACTAACATTTAGGCTTTCTTACAGCTATTGCCTAGAGTTACAGAGTTTGTTTTCCTGCCATTTTAGCATTTCCCCTATTTATGACAATCTTCTTTCATCAAAAGGATGTTGCTTGACACTGCTGTTACAGCACTGTTCCTTCCCACCATTTAACCATGGGATAAAGAGAAGTGATACACACTAATCTAATTGGTTGTTCAGTCATTTTAATGCAGATTTGAGGTTAGCCTGAAGGCAAGAACTTGTGTTAATAACTCCTGTATGTGATTCACTGAGTATCTTCATCTCCATGTCTTCTGTTTGCTAATATGGGGAGGTTTTAATTCTCCAGAAAACTGTTTTGACCAGTGTGGACCAGGCAACAAGAGACAGGGCTCTTCTAAGATATTATGCTGCCTGACGTGATTCAGGGAACAATGCCCTGCTCATCCAAGTCAAGCTGCCCAGTATTCAAAGTCGGGCAAGTTATTTTGGCACAGGAGGTAGAAAACTGCCACCAACACTTCTCTCCATTCATGGGCATCAAAATGCAAAAGTAACAATCAAAGTGGCTAGCCATTTGCTGCCTGAGATTGCTGCCTCGTTCTGCCTACTGGTGGGGGCTGGCCTTGATGGGAAAGTCTTATGATCTTCCAACAAATACTCATCCTGCCACAGGGACAGTGCATGAAATGACCAATATCTTACACTGTGAGAAGTACAAGTTGAGACATTTTTAAATGCCCCCTTCCCAGCTGTAATTGGCATTGCTTTTCAGACACTATTATGTGAAGACAGGCATTTGAGCTAACTAGTGGAAAAACTAAAAGACTGCCTCATAAATCAGTGAGGACTTTGCATTGCCATTAATATGAAGAGGCAGAGCTACAGACGCTGTAAATCTTAAAAATGGCTGATGTGAGAATGAAAAACAACAACAACAACAAACCACTCTGCTGCTGAAATTCATCTAGGGCCAAAGCTTCCTAGTGGTGTTTTCATTTTTGCCCTACTAGGGCACTTGGATGAGAGACTGCCAATGAATACCAGGTGCTGTAGGACATGTTTCAGAAGAAGGAACTGACTAATCCGTCTCTGAGTATTCCTTGTCTAAGAAAACCCTATAGAATTCATAGGTCACCATAAGTCAGGCCATTCAGAGGTGTGCGCGCGCGCACACGCACACACACACACGCAAGTATTGGAGGTGTAGACTTTTGAGGCTAAGTCACAAGCATAGGCAGCACAGTCAGTGCCAATGGTCTGGGATTTAAGTCATTACTTATTTCAATGTCACTTGCAAGAATTAATTTCATAGGTTTTCTTCCTGCTGGATGAGATTATGAGAGACTTGTGCCATTTTGATGATTTTTTTTTACACTTGGGATTTCTTTCTTCTTTTTTTTTAAGGTAATGCATATAAATACCTTGCTTTTTGCACAAAACATTTATGTGGGGAAAAAAATCTTTGCACAAGACACATTTTTCTGTCAAAAAATATTACTTTGGACACACACAGATATGCGCACACACACACCCTTTTTTTTTGCACCAACGTTTTCACAAACCAAAGTGCAAAGTGTGAAAGATCTCATGGGAGTTAATGACTTTCTCAGTGAGGGCCAGAAAATTTGTAACTATTCTTTGCTTGCCTAGTCCAGAATTTATTACTTATGCCACCCAGCATCAAAACTGCAATTTTGTTGACCCACAAATTGGTAAGGTTAATGGTAACTGCACATACCACCATCCCTCCTGTTTTCTAGTTCTAAGGCCTAGAAGCAGAAAGGGACTTTTTAAACTAGGGTTCTTTCTGTCTAGCCTTAATGGATGGAATGGTGGAGAACAGAATTGAACTTAAATAGGTATTTTCTTCCAGATCAATTAATGCAAGTCTATTAATGGCTTGTTTCATGTGGATTTTAGCTCAAACCTGGCTGCTTTCCAATGATTTCAGCCCAAACCTGATTTGAAAACGAAAATAGGGAAACAGACATGGGGGTAGTGGGGAGAAAAACAATGCATTTGATCATCTCTCTTTTCTCTTCCCTGTTTGAATTTTTTCTTGCAGTGGTGCCAAGACCAGACCATATCTTACTGTTGACCAGATGATGGAATTCATAAACCTGAAGCAACGAGACCCACGGTTAAATGAAATTCTTTATCCTCCACTGAAGCAGGAACAGGTTCAGCAACTGATTGAAAAATATGAACCCAATAATGTTTTGGCAAAAAAAGGTCAGTAATTTTCATTATCTTCAGTATTCTGTTTTTGATTTCAAACAATGACCAAATTACTCTGGAGAGATACACAAAGGAGCACAGACTGGTTCAAACTTAATCACATTTCCAGTTGGCTGCCTTAGGATGTGACAGCCCTGAAATAGAGAAAATTTAAATATAATGTTTGGAACATTCATGAAGGAGGCTGGGTTGGTTTTGCTGTTGTGTTTCACTTGCTAGCATAGATAATTTGGAACATGCAAATGTGATAAATAATCAAACAATTATTTTTCTTGAATTTGAAATTTATGAAATAGAAGGGAAATGCTGCTGGCAAACAACCTCATGTTGCTGAGTTGGAGCACAGTCGTTTTGTGGCTTGATAGTGTCCAGTGATAGTAATAGCATAGCCCAGGCCTTTATGCTAAGTAGACTGTAAAAAGAGTGAGAGTGCATTTTGTCATAGGCCATTTCCACACAAGGTTGATACATCGTAGCAGCGTTGAATTCTTACCCTCCAGTCTGCATGTTGTACCGTTTTAGCATCATGATTTTCCTCATGGTTCTGCATGTTTTCAGCTCCTAGAATGGTTCACTGCAGTTCACTGCAATGCAAAACTGCTGTATCCGAAAACTGGAAAAAAACTCCAATGTAAATCTCCTAAACCAGTTGAGCTTTGGTTTTCGCCTACACACAGAAACGTAGCATTGATTCACATTGCAGAAGTGGCCGGCTGCGGGCGTTCCCAGGCTGTCCTTTCCGTCATTTCTGTCCTGTTCTCTCTCCGCCCATCAAAGGACAGGCTGCCATCATTATTGTCTTCCTGTGTTAAACAGACAGCGGCAAAATAGTGGATCTGGTAATAGACTGTTAAAATGTGTTTTTTTCCACATATCAACGAACATACATTCCTACGCACAAACGTAGCAATGCAGAAATGTGTTAAAAATGTGTGTGTGTGTGTTTTAAAAAACAGCAATGGTGAAGCGGGGCGAGGGAGGGGAATGGAAGTGGCCAGGGACTTGCTGTTGCAGATGGAGCAACCGCTGTTCTCCACAGTAGTATGATGTAAATGGGTGTGGGGTATGCAGACAGCACAGTTTCTGAATTTCTGAATTCAGTTTCTGAACAGGAGTATAAAAACACCACTCTTGACATGCAGTGAACCACTCCTCCTCTCTTGTGCGGAAATGGCCATAGTCAGAAAAGCTGCTGTTTGGAATTTTTAAAAAATGTTATTAGCAAACTGGGCTTTCTGCCAAAATAGACTACTCCGTACCATTCAGGTAAGTATTGCACAGCCTAGAATCTTCACAAATACTGTGTAAACTTCTGCTTTTGTTCAAGTATTCTATGGACTTTCCAGCTGTTTACATTGGTCATGCCGTTGCAATATTCTCAATGCAGAAGCAACAAAAATGCTGATTTGTAATGAAAAAAAAAGTGCTTTGATGTTGAGTTAGTGATATGAAAAAGATCACAGATTTACTCTTCCATTTCAAGCCTTTAGCCCTTGAGACTGATTAAAGTTGAATGGTTTCAATTTAGAGCCAAATGAAAACTAAATATGTCACTTTGTTTTCTTTCTCCCAAGTCTTCAGTTTTCTGGTTATTTTTCCCCCCATCCTGCTCTAAAAATGATCTTTCATTTAGATCTGAGACCCAGTTTTCTAAGTCACATGCTAATCATATGCCTTTTTAAAAACCTGCAGAATCCCTCTAACCCAACAAAAACAATCTAATAAACATTTCAGAAAGCATCAAAAGTGCTGTGCTCCCCCCACCCCCTTAATTTGTTTGTTTCTCAAACTAACATGGTAACCTTTGTGGCACATTTTTTTAAATCTCCAATATGAGACTATTACTAATCGCTGTTGCTGGAGGAGGGCTTAGAAGAGGGTGTGTGTAAGGCTGCTATATTATCTAACTGACCAGATGTTGCTGAGATTTTAGCTGTGCCTCCAGGTGCCTCTTTACCCTATTAGCTTGCCCAGAGTCTTAACTTTCACTGAAAAGAAAAAAGAAAAAAAAAAGCAAGGTTCTCTCCTTATTAGAAGCCAAATGAAGTCAGATGTACAGGCACCATTTCCAAAACTGTTTTGGAAGAAATGAGCCTCTTTCTGTCTTTAAATAATTTTAGTCAATGGTTTGAAGTCACATCTAACCACAGAGATAAAAAGAAAAGTAGTTACGTATCCATCTGGAAAGTCAGCTGCCTGGTTTATTTTGAAACTTTAAAAAAAGTCACTGGTGAAGAAGGGATTTCTGTCCATGGAAAACAGCTGGAATTCAGAATTTTAGCATAGCTATGACCATTTCCACCCTACACTGTTATAGCATATAATGTAGTGCCATTATTCCACTTTCAACATCCTAGGGGATCCTGGGGTTTGCAGTTTAGAGAGGGGCCTTTTGAATGCCCAGCCAGAGAGATCTTGGGCCTCAGTAAATGACAAACCCCAGAATTCCACAGGAGGTTGAAAGTGGAATAATAGCACTATAACAATGTAGGGTGGAAAGGGCTATAGTGTACTGAGTTAGAGAAGGGGGTTTAGTTCATGTGGGGTTCATGAACTTGTTCATAGAAATAGCAGTGACTGGGAGGACTAGCTGCTTTCCTATTTTTGGGGAAAATTGAGATATGCTTGTAGGTTTTGCAGGGAAGGAATTTATCACCCCTACTTAATACTATTTCTACAATCAATGTCATGATCCCTTTGATCTGCATTTCTGCTTTTTTTTTTAAATGCAAAAAATGAGTCTCCAGCTTGTTAATGAGCGCTTTAAAATGATCAAGTAGATTTAAGTACCATGGAAAGGCAGGCAAAGCTGTCTTGTTTGAGGTAGGAGCTGCCATGCTGCCCTCATTCTTGCCAACTTTATCTCATTCACCCTATGTTGACTTGTGTCTAACTTTCCCAAGCTCTGGCTATTGAAGTGTGCCCGATTATAGGAAACTGACTGAGCGTGAGCATATGCTTACTGCTTCTCTTCTCCCCTTCTGCCATGTGTGTGGTTGTGTGCATTCCAGCAATTCATTTAACATTTTCTTAGGTGAACATTTTTCTTCTGTATTTAGATTTTTTTTTTATTTAACCCAAATTGAGTTGTCCTTTAAATGATCTAAGTTGTTGTAGTGGGTAGGATTGTTTTGTTTTGTTTTGGGGAGAAATCGCAAATGCAAGGCACTGATATAAATGCAAACTGTCAGTGACGCATCTACTAAGAAAAAAGCAATTATGACTCTGTCACTTCTCATTCAGCAACTGGAGAGAGATCCTACAAACCTCTAGGTTTTGGAGTGTGTTGTGCAAAATGTTTGAAGTAAATGTGGATAACGTAATGTATTCAAACTTTCCCCCTCCCTCACTTGTTGATTTCTCCTGCAACAACTGAAACATCTTCAGTTGTAGCTGGTGGTTTCCATGTCAGTGGGGTAATGAATCTGCTCTGAATTATTTATTTTTTTCAAATCTGATCCCTACTTTTAAAAAAGGAGGAAAGAAAAAAGTCATTGAGGATGTATAGACATTACTCATTGCACACTTTGATAGGTCGCTTACTAGGAATAGAGCAAGACACCAGAGCTTACTGGGATATCAGACTACTGGGAGCTACCATGTATCTCAACCATGTTTCCATTCATGCCCAGATCTGAGGTGGTTAGCTGGGATGCCTAGTTCTGATGTCATTGGCAGTAATCCTTGGCTTCCTGTTGTGTTTGCAGGCAGATTGGAGGTGTATCGGTGGCTATTTAGGAACAGATGGGTGCTAGAATGTATCCTGTAGGCCATATAAATGCTTTAGAGAAGAGCCAAGAAAAGTGGGAAGAACTAGAGGCAGCAGAAAGGCAAGAAAGGGAACAAAGTAAGGAGGCAAAGGAGAGGAGGTAGGATAGATGAGAGAAAAGAAAAAGAGAGGTTAAGAAAGCATTGCAAGGAAGTGAGTAAGAGAGGAAATAGAAGATGATGAGGATGTGATATAAAAGACAAGAGAGAAGACGTAAAGCAAAAAGAGGCCAAGATTAGGTGGCAGAGAAACAAACACAAAGGGAAAGGAGAAGAGAGGAAATGAGCACTTGTATATCTGAACCGGAGGAGACAGATCCTGAACTGCTCTAACATCCCTGCTGAGACTAAGAAAATCAAACATCTAAGGAAAGGATGTTCCGCCTATGAGCCAAACGAGCCATTCCAAGTAAATTTTCACTGCTTCCATCCCTGCTGCTTCCCCTGGTCTGAATTTGGATGACATTGGCAATAACAACAGAGAGAAATCAGTTTTCTCCATTGAATCAAAATCATGTGCTCCCTGCATGCCTTGTTTCCAATTGAAAACAGATTCTCGTTCCCCTTTAAAACAAGATGTGCAAATTGTTTTCAGGAAATAAATGGTTCCAGTTGGAAACAAGAGTATAGGCCTTGATTTGAAGAATGAAAAAGCTTTTCATCAGTGTTACCACAACAGATTCAGTGGCAGTAGAAAGGGAGGCTCCCATGGAAGGGAAGGGAAGCTGTGCCCCACCACCCTCTTCTAAGGAAAGCTGTCCCTGGAATACCATCTCTGGGAGGAGCTGGCCTATAGGATAGAATCACATACCAACAGCTATACTTGAATCTGAGAAATATGAGTAAGAGAGAACAGGAGTAGAACCACCCAGCCTCTATTCAAACTGAAACATCTTCAGTTGTGGCTGGTGGTTTCCATGTCAGTGGGGTAATGAATCTGCTCTGAATTTTCAAGGAGCCATCTGAGGCATGTTGAATAACTCTTTTATAGTTCAGACTAAGGCCCTTTCCACACCGACTTAAAAAAGCGGAGTAGATCGACCTCCACGGAGGTCATCTACACCGTTATGCGAATTGGGGTGGATTACGCTCGAGTAATTCCACACCGCAATCCGCGTTCGGGCGCCTGCAAGTGGTGGCGCCGTGTGCTTTTGAAAAACCACATTTTATGTGGTATTTCAAAGGCATGGGGCGTCCAGCCCCGTCCAGCCCCGTCGCAGCGCCCGTGTGGATTTACGGACGCGCAAAAGGGCGTCCCTGCAGATCAGGCAGGGGCGGGCTTTCCGGCTGGCGGGCTTCTCCGATTGGTGGAGAGGCTCCGCCAGTCAAAATCCGCCATTTTGGGCGCTGCCGGGCGCCAAGGACGCCGCGGGACGCTGCTGCGTGTAGAATGGCGAAATGCGCTGCTCCGCGCAGCGACGGAACAAGGTAAGCCCCGTTTTGGCGTGGCTTTCCCCGTTTCCCCGCCTGCGTGTGGAAAGGGCCTAAAACTGAGAGTGGTTCCACTGCCACACTGATAACAGAACAATTACCACTGCACTCAGTGGTTCTCTTTTCAAGTGCAATATTTACCTCACGTTCAAGCCCAACTGTACTCAGAACCTGAAGCCTGTATTTCGCTGATTACATCTTTGACATGGTGTAGGTTCAACAGTACTTTACTTCAAATAGATTTCTGAACCCTAATCCTGTTTAGGAGGGATTCAGGAAGTGGTTGAAGTTCTACTCTCTATGGAGGGGGCAGGAACTGCAGTGTTCACTGAGCAAGGAAGAAAAGCAAAAGGGGACATTGTGTGGGACTTTTCTGAACCCAGCTGGTGTGGCGTAAGTCCAGCACATTGGTACAGCTGTGATCAGCTAAAATAAGGTGTTCCAAAACACCCCCCATACATATCCCACTGCTAGTTGTCTTCCGTCTTACAGCAGGTCATCTTGTTGAGGGTAGTGATGATATTGTTTTCAATACAATTGAATACATAACCTTCAGGAAGATTTTGAATTGATTGGGAGAATGTACTTCTACCTCAAAACTTCTAAGCATTATATTATTTTTGTAAATAGTAAGGGATCAGGGTTACCACTCCACATAAATAGCATCTTAATCTTCCTGTAACAGAATCTTTTCCTGCATTAAATGCTGAAGTTTTTCTGTAGTTTGGTCTCACTATTTTAAATCTGTGTTTGCTAAAGAGCATGGAAATGCTTGTCAAAAGGTTGCTCTGTACAATTTGATGGGCCCATCTCCTTGACAACAAACCATACTGGCAGAAGGAGCACAAAGTAGGTGAGCCCCTGCTTTTTCACTTTGAAGATACCTTGATAATGCAATACTATTTTAAGTATAGCATCTGACATTAACCACATCCTTCATAAGTCAGGCTTTGTTCTAACCAGGGCACTAAAAGAAGGGGAGCACCATTTGCTAGACAGCTGGGGAGGAAACTTGGTGTCTTCTCAGAACAGTTTGGTGGATATTTATCAGGAGAGCCAAAGGAACTTGAGTCTAAAAGGGGGATGAAAGCTAAGCAGAAGGAGAGAATTGATTAGTTGGCTCTTTCTTGTAGGCCCAACTAAAATGATTCCGTGACTTTTATAAGGGCAACTTTACACGTTAGGTATATGCAGAGGTAAAGCTATACAAGGGGGAAATGATGGGATTATTTCAGCAAATAAGAGTTCTGTCCCCCTTCATACATGAAATGTTTGTTCAGTCCCCAAAGTTCTAACATTGTGGTGACTTAAAATTTCAGTTGTACCTTTAGAAATGCATCTAAAGAAGGCATCTAAAGAGAGAGAACAGGCAAAGCTACCAACGGAATGCAAACACAACAAATTAATTAGAATTAATTAGAATTAATTAATTAGAATTCTAGCTGTAAATGATTTTCAAGGTCTCACTCTCTGCAATGCAATACATTTGAGTAATGAATGAAAATTTCATTTAGGGGCAGAGTTCTTTTTGGGGGGAAATGCCCTTATTTTGTCCCACTCCCATAATGACATTTCTGGGCATACCTAAGATAACAGCCTCTCTATAGCTTTATAGCTATTGGACTGCAAGTTTCACTGATGTACAGCATTGGTTGTGCTCACTATGGCTGTTGGGAGATTCAGTTCAGCAACACATGCAGGGTACCGTATTCCCCACCCTTGCAGTAAGCACTTCCAGGATGATGTTCACATGCCCACGTGCTCTTTCTTGAGCCATCATACCTAAGCTACAGATGAAATCTCCATACGCATGACCAGGTACACTGGTGTGAATGTGATACTGATCAGATGCCCCTTGTATTAGCATGCTCCCCAGTTCGTCTTTCTTCAGCTTATATTGTTTCTATAGTAAACTTTTTGTTTAAATCTCTGGAATAGCTGTCCTTCATTAAAGCTTAATGGAGCATCCAGACTCCAGTATTGCTGTCCACTTTGGGGAACAAAAAGTGTTGTTCTCCCAAGCCCCCCGCCACCCAGTTCTGATCTGTGATTTTTGAGGATATGGGATGAAAATTGCACCAGCCTGATTACTGTGGCAAAGGCCAGAGCTGGGCAGGAATACCCTGACAGTTGCCCAAGTAGGCTGGGTGTTGACAACAGCCCTCTCCAGGAGCAGTTCTCAGAGTTGACTTAGGAAAAAGAAATCCATGTTGGAAGATGCTATTTTTCTTACTCTTCAGTACAGAGAAGGGCCCCAGTGCAATCAGTTAGTGGGTGAGAAAAATAGGAGCTGTTCTGTCTGTTTCTCAAGAGGTCGTTCATCTGATCCTCTCCTTCACATTGTGTTAAAATATCTTATCTATTTTGTAATGAATGCCTACTGCAAAACAATAACTTCATATAGCAATTTTTATTTTCTTTTATTGAGTAATAAAGGAAAATATTCAACCCTGTAGGGATGTAGTGGTTAATAGATATATAGTTTCTCCTTTGTTGCAACAGCTTCACAGACTGCTGGTCTATTTCCAGGCACGATTCAAAATGCTGATTTTTACCTATATAGCCCAGTACAACTCAGATCCAAGGTATTTGAAAGACAGTATTTTCCCTTACAAGCCACCCATGCTTTGAGATCTGCTGGGGAGGCCCTTCTCTCATCCCGCCACCCTCGCAGGCACAGCTGATGGGATCAGGGGAGAGGGCCTTTTCACTGGCTGCCCTCAGGCTCTGAAACTCCCTTCCAGAGAAATCAGACTGGAACCCTCCCTACGGATTTCTATAGACAAGTGGAGTCTTTTCTGTTTAGACAGGCATTAATGGTGGACTGTGTAAGGCCCCTCCCATCAAATAATTCACTGGATCTTGCTAATTGTTGTGTTGGAGAGTGTGTGTGTGCATTTTAATGATATATGTTTTAATCCACTTTTAATTTTTCAATGTTTAATCTCATTTTAAATTTGTAGTTTATGGATTTTTAATGATATGTTTTTTTAGTTTGTTGTAAGCTGCTTTGAGTTCTGAACTGGGAAAAAGGTGAGAATGGAAAAAATAATAATAATAAAAAATGAGTGAAATGAGGAGAAATTAATCTCTAATCTAGTTTCTCAAAGTCCACTGCAATGCTCATCCTTGCATAATATCACAAATTTTAATCTGGGAACACTTTGTAATAACATCTCAGTATAAATAAATTTAAAAGTGCATTTGATCCAATTTTATAAAGCAAGTCCCTTTTTCCTCACATAAATTTATTTGTAGCAAGTATCACTGTTAAAGTGGTTTCGTTATGAATTTAAGCCAAGTCTTTTCCCCCCAATTGGAAATCCTGCCAACTAGTCTACCTAGCAATTCTTTTTGGGCAAAGTTAGCTGATGAAGGAAGCACTTTCTGTTTTAATTAAATGGATCAGGAAGATAAACACAAAATATAAAATTGAAGTAGCAGCTGATACAGGTTAAAAAAAAGTGAGAGATGTTGGGGATGAGGCACCACAATAGCCAAGTCCAGCTGTACTTGATGGTGAGATTTTTTCACTGTTATTTTTGGTTGTGTTTTGAAAGGGGTGTAGATTAAGGGTGGAGTTTACAACTCTGATGCTAACTTAGATGGAAGGGTGTTGACAGGTTTTGCTCGTTCCTCCCAAACATATAATTCCCTGTCTCCAGGAAGTAAATACCACAGGTCACAGATTTTTTTTTTAAAAAAAAAAGTCTGGTGTTGCTAAATTAGCATTTATTGCATGTGGTTGTGTGGAGATCTAAATTCTTTCATTCAGACACATGGTTGGTTTGATTGCAGCTGCTTTGATAAAGCCTCAGCCATTCCATTCTCCCTCAGTTCCTATATGATGCCCTGATAGATTAGTTCAGAAGTAGTATTTTAGGCTGGTTTTTAGTGTTAGCTTTTTAAAAAGCTTGAGTTTCATTTTGGATTTTGTGCCTTGTATCTGTAGGAGAAATGCCTGGCAGATAGGAGGTGGTATAGGACAAAGAGATGAAGTCATTGGCAGGCAGTAAGAGGTAGAAGGACCCTATCTTGTATCCTAAAAGCATTGATGGACAGTGGTGGGTAGAATTAAATTTTGAATTGTGCACACAGGAGAACAAGGAACAACATTAAGAAAATCCTGTCTGGTTTTGACTATGAAGAATCACTTTCATATAAAGTGATTGGCAACATGTAGGTATAAAGGCGAGTTTTCCCTCTGTACCTCAAGGTGGGAGTATTAACATGAGGTCACAGTGGTCAGTCTCCTTCAGGCAGGCAGCTTCAACATCAGGTCACAATGCCTGGTCTCTCCTTTAGGCAGACAGCACTAGAGTCAGATCTTTCTCCTTCAAGCAGGCAGCATCAGCATGATGTCATAATGGCTAGTCCCCTTCAAGTGGTCAGCATCAGCATGATGTCAGAGTAGCCAGTCTCCCCTCTTCAAGCAGGCAGCATCAGCACCTGGTCTTAATGGCCGGTCTCTCTCCTTCTGACAAGCAGCATCAGTGTTAGGTTACATGGTTGGTCTCTTCCCTGCTGGTGAGTAGCCTTAGGACAAGGCCATACGAAGCACTCTTTCTTTGATTAAAACCTGTAGCAGTGATGTGTGTGAAGACAGTGGGGTTCCCCCGCCCCTTCATTGTGAGACTGCACATTCTGTTTCTTAATAAGGTTCACTACAGCAATGCAATCAGTGGGCTTATTGATCAATGAAATAGCCAGCAGCATGATGGCAAAGATCCCACAGTCAAGGAGAGGAAAGGAGTTGGCAGGCAAGTACTCCACGTGTTAGGGGGTTACTCGTACATGGAATACATCAGGTCAATGAGTATCAAAAATGTAGAGATAATGGAGAATGACAAAGGAATGTTGACATTTCAGCAACCTAACAGGAAATTGCTCCATGCTGGTGGCCCCTAGATAGTTACAGGCAACATGATAAGTAGTGAGGGATGCTAGGAAATTACACCCCTGGCCCTTAGGAGGGGATCAGGTTGGGGAAGGGTATAATAAGTTGATATTATACATTAACTGCATTGTGTGAGTTTGGTGAACTGGCAGATTGAAGAAAAAAATATCATAGCATGACTGGCATAACATCTGATACAGGAAAGATTCAAGTTTCAATGTATGCTTCACAATGAGCAGATGAGGAGAAGAGGAACAGAGACAATGTAGAGGCTGATAGGCACGGAAAAAGAATATGGAAAAAGAGAAAAGAGAAAGAAAAGGAAAAGGAAAATACTGGTAGAGGGCTGTAAGCATTTGCTCAGGAATAGTAATGTTGTGCAATGGTTTGAGCATTGGGCTACAACCCTAGAGACCAAAGTTTGATTCCCCACTCAGCCATGGAAATCCCTGGGTGACCTTGGGCAATCACATACTCTCAGCCCCAGAAAACCCTGGAATTGGTTCACCTTAGGGTAGCCGTAAGTTGGAAATGACTTGAAGGCACATAACAACACCAACAACAAGTGTATGGTGTAACTTTGTCAGTGTGTTGTTCACCCCACATCACGAGGCAATTCAGGGAAACATTGCAGTTGAAGGTTAGCTTTCATAAACAACCTCTAAAAGGCAAGGTGAAGTATTAGTGGGGAAAGGGAATAGAGGAATATACAGAGCCAGCATAGTGCAATGATTGGAGTGTTGGAGTGGGAATCCAGCAGATTGGGGTTGAAATCCCCACTAAGCCATGGAAAACTCACTGGGTGACTTTGGGCTTCTCTCTCAGCCTTGGAAGAAGGCAATTAAAGTGTCTCTGAATAAATCTTGCTAATAAAACCCTCTAATGAATCACCATTGTCTTGAGAGCTAACAGCAACAAATATGTAGAGACAAAAAGACTGATAGAGGAACTGTTCATATTTTATAAGCATGACAGGAGAGCATGACCTAGCCCTACCTCTCCATCTCTGGCCTTCCCCTATTGATGAGGAAGTTCTGTAATAGTGCTTTAACTACATTAGACTGCCTTAACTGAGCTCCTGATTATATGGACCTGCTTAGACATGTCTAGCCAAATGCAGTTACAGTGGCCCTTGCAGATATTCTCAATCAAATACTTCAAGGGAGAGGTTGGAAAACTTGACTCTTCATACTCTTACCTATATCCATATCTGTATCTATATTTGTATCTGTGTCTGAGTCTAAATCTGTACCTATACTTCTATATCTGTATCTTTCTAGATATCTATCTAGATATGTATGTTTGTAGATATGTGTATGAGTAGAGCTATGGAGACAAGAAAAATAAAAATTAAATGTTAAATTTTGCAGTCAAGGCAAAACACCACTTAGACCAGGAATATAAAGAATACTTGCAGTTTTTCTCATCCACACTGAGGAAGGGCAAAATTGGTCAACCACTATGAGGCATGTGTTTTATTTTTCGTGGGGGGGGGTTGTGACAAATTTATGAAAATGCACATTTTGAAAGAAAAAGACAAGACTTTTACCCCTCTCAAATGTATATCTTGCACAAAAGATATTATTGTTTTGTTGAGTTTTGCAAAAAAATGTAGCTGCTCAACTTACCGGCAGGGATTTTACAGGTCGAGGCAGCTGCGTCAGCCACACAGCCTCCTCATGATGCCAATTGGGCTGGTTTCACATTCCCAGCAGGCAGCGTGGCTTGTGTAACCTTGGGGGTGATGTTTACTGTCCAGCCAATGAACTTAAACCATGGTTTAATGTGGAGGACTGAATCTACAACAAAACCCAAAACCCACAATCAGCAATACCGTTTTGGCGCCAACTCCAAAGCATAAAGTGCATTATGCAAGTTTTCGGAGCTTCATTGGTTTTGTCATCAGGCAAAGATGTTATAAATCATACAGGACTGAAACAGTGATGATGTTAGAGTCACAAGCCTACATTCTATCTGAGATGTTGTCAGTTAAGATAGTACTGAGGGATTTCAGTGCAAGAAGAAGCCAGTCCCCTTATTAGTTGTGAGAACTGAAGGCAAAGTGAAATAAAAGATCGGTAATAAAATTTCAACTCCCATTAGCAAAAGAAAAGTAACTTCTCTTGACAGACTGAAATCACTGCATATTTTTGCATTGCAGACTCATGGTAGGCAGCTATGAGGAAATATTAAAACTAATTTTCTATTTGCTTACAGATTTAATACAATAGCTAACACTAGGTCAACTGTATTGATTTTATTTTTAACCTAGTGTTAAAATATATAATATATATAATCTTAATAAATATTTTTGGATTTTACCTCATATACACGTATTTGCAAGTACTTTCTTAACCTGTGCCTATTTATCTACATTTTCCCCTAATGTACATATTTTTGTGCCTGCTTATCCCTAGGTTTTGTTTTTGTTTTTTGCGGAGAATTGCAAAAACTCAGTTGTGTAGGGACATGAGGGTGGAGGGCAATTTGCCCGAGGCGGCAAAGTTTTGGGGCAACCCGGCCCATAGCCCACGCCCCCCCATGCACCCTGGCCACACTCCATACACCGCAACCACGCCCCCGCGCACAGTGGCCACACCCCTCCCACTGTAGCGCCACCAACCTCCTCACACTCCAAGCTCCGCCACTGCAAAAACTTAAGGAAAAATAGTGCTTCTGTTTGTGTATTAGCCTGTAGGGTGCCAATGAAATTGTTTTGCATTCTGTTGTGAATCTAATAAATTGCCCCTCTGCAAGTCTCCACTGTATTAAGATCATACTAGAATTCTCAAGGAATACAGCAGGGGTCAGGCTAGGGTAGTAATTAGAAAAGTGAACTACAAATCAGTATCTCCCTGCATTTGAATCTCACTTGTACCTTCAACTCTATAGGTTATCTGAAGAAAAGTACTCTCTCCCAGCACTTCACCAGCAATATGGGGGTAGTAGTGTGTTGTATGTTCTTACAGGATGCAAGTTTTGTTATTAAGGCTCACATGTGAAACTAGGTTTTGAGCGAGTTAGATAATATGACCAGGACACCTTTGGCCACAGTGTGCACTTTTCTATCATGCAGTCATTACATTTAATGAAATAGGTTTTGGTTATGTCTGGAGAACTTCTGCCCACTGTTTATATCTGGAGAACTTCTGCTCACTTCTGTGGGCAAGTATGCTTCTTTCGTGCTGTCTTCATTTGATCTCTGTCCCTAAAGGAATGACTGTAGCATGTGGTGCCATGTGGGATTTCACCAGGAAACATAAGTCTTCCCAGAGCAGCAGGGAAACAACAAGCTTTGATTGATTCAGCAGAGAACTAAAGATCATGGAGAAAGTAATAATTTTTCTGTTTGTCATTATAAGTTCTTAAGCCAATTCGTGCAACCCCACTGATGTTAGTTTAAGAAGCCTAGGGAGGTTTCTATCAACTGAAGGAAATCTGTGCTAACAAAAATTGTTATTTTTCACTTTCTGGAGATCCTGTTACTTAGCAGAATCTCACTTTTTGGAATTATGAAATATGTATCTGGCCAGTGGAATTTACTTCTCATTTCGTATACAGAAAAAGTCCCAAGTGTTTAGGGGAGGCCCTTTTGATTCCACCACTGGAATGTTTTTCGCAAAAAATAAAATAAAATAAAAATAAAAATGACACTGTTCTGGTTCTAGTTTCTTAGCATAAGAAAAGTTGGATACAGGTGTCCCCTGCTTATTTGACAGCCTAGGGACCAGAGCACTGTGAAAAAGCAGAAATTGCTGAAATGCAGAACCCGTGCCTTTAAATAAACAATAATATAAAGATATGAAAATATGAAGCTTATTTTGAAATATATGAAAGTACTATACAGCAAAATTAAGAAAAGTGTGCTGTTGGCTGTTGATGCAGTCAACAATGCACTGCGCACAATGACATCCACCATGAATCAACTCGGCAGCATCTTTTTGTTCAGACTTTGTACAGATTGAACAAAAAGAAGGCACTGAGTCGATTGAGAGAAAAAGCAGTGTTTGGTTGCTTTTCAGCAATCTGCTCTTTTGGCCCTTTCCAATTACAAACAAAATCCATATATTCGACAGGTGGTTGAAAGAGCAAACTGCGCATCAAATATATGAGTTCTGGTTGTAATTGAAAAGGGTCTTGAAAGAGCAAGTTGTTGAAAGGTGGACTGTCAAAAAGCAGAAAATACCTATATAAATTAAGATTAACTAAGACATTTTCAAAGTATATATAATTCAAAATGTTTTGACTAATCATTTTAGTAAAGGGCAAGTTAGCTGGAGGACCTCTACCATTATTCAATTTTTCAATTTACCTGTCAATTTTCATTTTTAAAAAGCCATGCTTCTGTCCTTAAATAAGGTGCTGTGGCTCATGTTACCCAAAATATAGGCGCATTCTTAATATAGCTTCTCTGCAATGTTGCATTTTTGCTAATTCTAGAAATCCATATTATCTGAGAATGTCAGAGCAGTCAGTCATTGGCCATGTTGTGCAACACAGCATGCCATTCATTCTTCTGCATTGGAAATGAACCAAAAATAAATTGCAGGGATGGAGAGCAAAAATAGCAGTACCATCTTTGATTTAAAATAGTATTTCTTCTGTATTATATTTAATGTTGTTGATTGTCACCAGATTGGCTTTGACTTATGATGAACCTATGAATTAGAGACCCCCAAGTCACTGTTATTAACAGGCCTGCTAAACTGCCTTGCAAACTTGGGGATGTGGCTTCCTTGAATCTATCCATCCGTAGTTTTGTCTTCCTCTTTTCTTATTGCCTTCCACCTTGCCAATTGTTGTTATCTTTCAAATGAGTCATGTGGTCTCTTGGTATGTCCAAAATACAATATCCTCAATGTTAGAACTTTTTTGCATATAGGCTTGGTTTGGTAACACATTTATTTGCCTTTTTGGTAGTCTATGATATCTGTAGAACTCTCCTCCAGCACCACATTCCAGATGAGTTGATTCACTTCTTGTGAGTTTCCTTCACTGTCCACCTTTCACAATCATACCTAAAAAATAAAAATTCTGTGGCATGGATAATCCTGAATATGATATTCAGTTATGTATCTTTACACTTAAGGATTTTATCTAGTTCCTTTATAGCTGCCCTTTCAAGTTCTAGCCTTCTTCTGATTGCTTGACTACACTGTCCATTCTAATTTATGATTCAGCCAAAGTATAGAAATTCTTTTTAACTATTTTGATGTCTTCATCACCTACGTTAAAATTATTTAAATCCTTTGTGGTCATTATTGTGGTTTTCTTAATGTTCAACTGTATTTATATTTATTAGTGGTCCATGATTTATATCTCATGTAAATTTAATTGTATAATTTATAAAGTATACATTTATATAAATTTTGACACTGTTTTGAGTAGTGCTCGATAAGGTTTTCTTTCATTTAGGTTTCTTTGATTATGACACCTGTAGTCCTGCTTTGAAGGAGTGGTTACTGTGAATGTAAACAAGTCTAGGTTGGTCTGTTGGTGCTGGTTGTAGAATTCAGGAGAAGAATATTAGGAGCCTTAAACAACAATAGATTGTGCTCTCATCCTATAAGTGAAATAACAAAGTCTGAGGGTGATGCCTGACAGAGTTTGCATCGTGTATTGACCAGAGTTAATTAGTAGTGGTCCACTTGACAGTTTTGCTATGGGAAGTTGAGACCCCCATCCAAGAAAGACCTGTTTTTCCTGAGATGTGCCATTTCTGAATGTCAGGAAACAATGTTTAAAAAAACATGTCTATCCAGTGCTTTCACCAGAATGACCATTCATGAACTATTTCAAGCTAAGACACACTTCAGTAATGGATAGCCTTAAAAACAAATTACATTAATTATTCCAAATCACCCTAAATCTGAAACTCTATATCAGATTTCCAAAGTAGTTGCTTCTTGAGGCAGACCGGCAGATGGAGGCCCCACCCTCAAATTCCACAAAGTTCATAATACCCAAGGCCTTCAAGTGCCTTTCAACATCCCTGGCAGCACAAAATGCAGTGATAATGAATTAAATAGTTAACAGTTTGACTGCGTTTTTGTGACACCCAAGGTCAGTTACCTATGGCAGCTCTCTTGTTCTGAGTAATAAATAAGTCCACCAACCATAGTAAACATTTCCACATCAAATGAAAAGTTCTTATATGGCATGCATTTTCAAGAGTGCCAACTTCAATGAGGCAATGTAGGTGGTCTCAGTTTTACAGCAGCAGTAATTTGATTATTTGCTATCTAAGAATTCAGTATGTCATGTATGGAGGAAAATGTTATACATGGAGAAGCAACAGGTAACAAATATTTTTTATAAAAGCAAAACCATGAAGGTTGTAATCCTATCAGCAAGTACTCAGATTCATGTTGAGTTTGGAGCAGTTTTTATTTCAGTATATCATAAGGAAGAATGTGCTCACTATGAGTACTGTGTAATCACATTTTCTTCCATTTGAGTTGAAAACATTCTCTGCATTTCCTATCAAGGAAAAATAAATAATAACACAGTTTCAACCAGTTGGTAGCAACCATAGGAGAAGGAGCATTAATCTACTCAACAATTCAGCTTGGAAGCAGGCTGATGAGATTTGTGAACTTAGATTTTTCTAAGGAAATGAAAATCAGCTGGTTTCAATTATACCAGAAACTATTTTGAAAAATTGATTTATACATCTTCTGTGAAAGGTGGTAAATTTGTTATTTGTTCATTTATTTATTTCTGTCTCACTCCATATCATAAGATTTCTGGGAACATTACAATAAATTTAAATGAATGAATTTAAATGAATTTAAAATGTGGAACAATAGGACAATACAATTTAAAGCAACAGAAGTAATATACACATATATTAAATAATTACATTGCTTAAAAAGTTACAGTTAAAACAATATCAAAGCATTTATGTATATGCATTATATATCACCATTATAAAAACCTATGTTTTAATTTGTTACCAAAGCCGGAATGTATACACAAACCATACAGCTCCTTTAGAACTACTGTTACATAGTTCCTGTAAGCTGTTCCTGTCAGCAGTCTAGCTGCCACATTTTGCAACAACTACATCTTCCAGGTTGTCATCAAGGACAGCCCCACGTAGAGTACATTGCAGTAGTTTAACCTGGATGTTACCCACTGGTACATGTACTACTGTAGTCAGGTTATCCTGGTCCGAGAAGGGTCATAGCTGGCAAACCAGTCGAAACTGACCACAAGTGCTCTGAGCCACAGCATCCACTTGAATTTCTAGTGACGGAGAGGGAACTAGGAATGCTCCTGAGCAATATACCTTTTCTTACAGGGAGGGTGTCAGGAACCAAATTCACACACACAAATGTAACAGTGCGAATACCCGGTAGAGGGTGCTATCACACAGAGCACATTGCACACCTAATTTTCAGACCCAGGAGCCACCAATCCACAGAATCTCCATCTTGCTGGCATTCAGCTTCAGTATATTGGCCTTCTTCTGGCCTGTTATAGCATCCAGGCAATAATAAAGCGTCTGACACTTTCTTTAAGCAATTCTAATACAGTTCTCCAGTTAAAGTGGGAATGTTTCATTAAGATTATTTTGAAGAGTTTGGTTTCTGTATGGAGACTAAATAATGACCAATATTTATATGTTCCATCAATCTATTTTCTAATAACCATCTCCTAAGCCAGTCTCCTTAGTAGGGCTGCATATAGTGTAACGGACTGTTTAGGTTAAAAACTGCTAAATTAAGAGTACTGTTTAACTAGAATATCTATACCGGTTAAATGAAAAAGAGTATTACATTTTGAGAAAGTTTCCATGGTAATTTCCTTATATTTGATTATGCAAGTATATATGTGAAAATAGGGTTTTTTAAACAATTGTTTTGTAAACCTGTATAAAATTTTAGATTTATGCTCATTTTTATTATCATAACCTCCTTTAAAATAATCCATGATACTGCTCAAATTATGTGATGACGGGATCAGATTGTCTTTTAAAGGTATTTGGTACTCACTGTTCAAAAAAATTCTCAATACTGATAGTGTGGATTCACCCTTCTAGCTGATTGTGGAGTGGTGCAGTTTTGTTTCATTGTGCTGACCACATCCTTCTTCAATAAAAGCAAGAGTAGGGATAAATGTGCAAGACCAACATCCCAATGTTAGGCAAGTCACCATGCTGGTTCCTGCTGGTGTCTACAGATTTGGAAGGCAAGTTCTGCCATTGGGGAGTCTTCTTGTCTTGCAGAAGCTCCTCATGTGGTCCAGAACCCAGATCTTTCAAGATCCAGGTTAGCCTAGAGAGCCTTCCTCCTGCATAACTTTACCTGTGTTTCACATGAAAGGTAATGAAACTAATGACAGGTCCTGTGGAAGGGTCAGGCCAAAGGACATCTCTGCTATCCCCTTCATGTATTGATGTGATCCATTAGGTTAGAGAGCATACCCAACTATAATTGGGGAGGGGGTCTTCTGCCTTTGTTTGAACAGAACACTGAGAAGAGTAACATCCTGTTGCTTCAAAGATGTAGAGCCTTTCTTATTCCAGACATCTGCCTCTTTGAATGGGGTTGCATTAGATAGGAAAGAATCCATCATGCTGTTTTAAGAATAAGCAGTGAGCATCTCTTAATTGCAGCAGTTTTACTCATGCAAAGCACCCTGGTCTCCCAGTTCTCACAAGGCCTAGCTATGGTGGTCCCTGGTTGTTGTGCCCACACTTAAGTACTGCAAATTCCATTGAAAGAAACAGCAAAATAAATTTCAGGCAGGCAAGAGAGATGTAAGGGCCTTTCCACATCTCCTTATTGTGCCCATTTTATGGTCCTTCTCCTGAAATGCCTTGTGAAATTAAGTTTTCATACAAGATAGCAGCACATGAATAAAATAAGTCATTAGTGAGAATTCCTTGAAAACTGGCTCTCTTAATAGCTTGAGTTAGTATTAGTATAGTATATTAATATTAGGTTCATTTAGTAGGGCAGTCTTGTTTCTAATTCAGTCTACAGCTCCTCAAATTCAGTAAAATCAGAAAGAGTTGTGGAAGAATGATCTTAAAGCTTCCTTCTTCCACTTTCTTGCATAATCAGTGAATGTTCTTATCGCTCTTTTAAATGAGTGTCTTGAAAGAAAGCAATTGAAACTGACAGAAGCCATTCTATTAATAATATGAGCGTGTGGAGGACATCAGGGTTGCAGTGTTGTCAGTGAGAATGTCATAATCTGTGGACATCACCAGAATCCTAATATGACGTTAGATATGCACTATGATTGACAGGGCTTGTCTGGATGCGTTTCTTTCCCCATTTAAAGAAAAAAAAATCTGTTCTAAAAACTTAGTTGCTTGACTATCCTCTGCTTGGCAGCTAAAATATGATGCAAGCTGGGAGCTAGGAACTAGCCAAAACTTCAGAAGTAAGCACATGAAACATGCAAGGTGATAATATGACAATAATACTTAGGAAGAAAGTTGCTTCAGTGTTAAGGGTAGAGTTATTTGTTCTTCTGTTAAGACAATTTCTCTATCATCCTAGAAACCTGCTGAATAGAATAACAGCAGCCACAAGTTTCTTCACATTTTGCAAAGCCCCTTACAAAGTCATCTGCACAAGTAAGTGGGAGGAGGTGCACCGAAAATAAATTTACTGCACAGACAACAGTGTGGATTTTTAGAGTTTCCAAAGCACAAATAGGACTCAAAGACTGCACACAATTTTTTGTATTTTTCTACAGTGGAGAGAATAGTGAGGGAATTATTTGCCCCATGTGGAAGAACAAGGAACATAATGGTTTAAATCCCTGTCCAATGTACTTAGTCATATTCAAGTTACAATTCTGGGGACAGTTTTTCACTGTATCTGATCATCAGTAATCTCCTCAATTCGTACATATAAAGTTTTTCCATTTCCTTCCAACCTTGCTGAGTGGATGGTTGTTATTAAAGAACCCAGATGAAGATAATGCATCTTCCTGTTCTGCAGTCAAGCACTCACCTTTCCTGGCATTTGCAGCTCTGAGAAATTAGCTGCTTAATTGTGATTGACAAAACACAGCACAGTTAGAGTGATGGACTTACATAAAAATTACAACATGCACTAAAAAAAAAGTCATAAAGGAAATCACAGCAGTGCATAGCCATTGTGGTTTGGCCCTCCTTTCCTCTTCAACATGGGATGTGAAACACTGAGGTGGTAGAATGAACTGTACCATTTCAAGTGGGAAAATCCCACATAAATATTGCTGCAGGGAAAAATCTGGTATTCCAAGAGGGAAGGTCTCAGCCCACTCCTTTATCAGCTGTTTAATGTAGTGAAGTCTTTGGGGGGAAAATGACCCCTTCACCTATAGGCTGAAGTGTAGTCCATTCTCCAACCTCATTCTTCATCACATATAAATCCAACCACAGCTGAAGTCATAAGACTTGAAAGGGAGTTTTATAATTACAGCCTACTAAAAGCAAATGAAAAACCTTAAGAAAACGATTTGGATGCAGTGCAAGATCTTTGTTTGCTCCACATCTACATACAATGAAACCATAATGATGTTCAGCTGGTGGTAGAAAAGGAATGAGAAGAAGAGAGGACAGCTGTTACTTTGGGGAAATGGCTGGTGACATTTCTTGCTTTCCTTCACAGTTTCCCCTTGCATCCACATGTGTGTTCATACACATCCTTTCCACACTTGACCAGGTCACACAGGTCCAGTTCATTCTCATGGTCATAAATGCTGGCATAACCCTTAATCGTTTTTACTCAGTGTACTCACACTTCTCTAATTATTCCTTTCTCCCTTTTTGATCTCTATTACTCTTCTAGTAGCACTTGTAAATTGCACCGTGATTAAACCCTTTCTTTTCCTCATCCATGTGTTCTGATCAGTTTACCTGCCATCCTGTCTGTATGTAAATATATAAACACTGCAAATGGAACCTTAATCTGAATATCAGTTCACAGATTCAGTATATTACTGTTAGCTTATCAAAACGTGTTAAATCACTTCCTTATCTTTTATCAACAGAGTTGTGTTTCTGCTGTTTGTGTTTTCAGTTTATGATGCCACACAACAAGTGCATTGGTATATTGGTCTCCTTTTCCTAACTTTTGTTAACACTGAATATTTTTATCCTGAGTTCTATTTTAACAGGGGAACATATGGAATTTCTTGGCCAGCCTCATTGCTTCTGAAAAAAAACTTTGTAAAAGGAACCCATCTATTTGCCATCTCTTTACTTTTGGAACAGGAAAATGTGACTGCCCAGATTTTATTGGACTGTAACACCTATTATTCTTCACCATTGGTTATGTTGACTAAGGTTGGTGGGAAGATGCCCACACATTACTCATTCCTCTTTTACTCCACTAAAGTTCTTGATCAGTTAATGGGTAAAAGGCAAAGAAGCTATAGAATCCAGACTTACAGCTAATAAGATGAGTAATATATTGTGTGCTGAACTCTAGTAGTGAGCTGAATCTAAATGAGCCAGTGGACTGCAAATGAGAGTACTTGAAGATAAAGTCGGTGTCTTGATCTCTTCCTCCCAGGGCAGATATCAGTGGATGGATTTATGAGATATCTGAGTGGAGAGGAAAATGGAGTGGTTGCACCTGAAAAACTGGATTTGAACGAAGATATGACCCAGCCTCTGTCTCACTATTTTATCAATTCCTCACACAACACCTACCTCACAGGTACCGTATAAAGTATAAATCTTGTCTCTTAACACAGATGTACTGTAATACTGTCGAAGTGTGCTTAGATCTGTGAAAGCCTGGGAGATACACAATTTGTGAGCTGCACAAATCCTGCAGGATAAAGATACTGTGTCCTCCCCCCACCCACCCCCTTGTGCTGTTCATTTCTTCAGTGTTGTCATCAGGCTCCTCCCTTGCTTAGCAAGTAACCCTGGAGCAGTATTTACAAAGGGCCCAGTTCAAATTTATCAACAGGTGTTTGGTTCAACAAGGGCTCAGTTTAATTCATTGCAGCTTGGAGTCTGTTTCAGAAAAGGCCTCCAGCAATTGCCATAGCTAAGTCTGCTTACCACCAGTTCCTCCTTTCCAAAACATCTTCTTGCAGGCTTAATGTCCTGATGTTCCCACTGATGCCAAGAAACATGCTAAATATAGCTACTGTACTTCTGAGGTCAGTTGGGTCACATTAGATCTACCGTACATTTCCCATGCTTCCAGCATGGCACCCACTTGATTGCTCCTTATGAATTAAACCTGAACGTCATGAGGGTTTGGGCCTGTTTTGTAATGTGCGAGGAACATTTGTTATTCCAAATCGCACAGTTAAAAGATCAGCACCATTGTTATTCAGAAACTGACACAAAGGCATATTGGTTTAAATCAAGAAAATTTGAATAATTGATTTAAATCCCTAAGCGATCCCTGACTTAAAATCATTGACTTAAATCAAGTGTGTCACTGCTAATTCTTCACATATTCTTTACACTAATGATTATCTGACCACTGACCAGGGCTAACTTTCTGCCCTTGGGACCCTCCGTGGGCCACGCAGACTGCCTTGACCTTTTGTGGTTTTTTAAAAAAGTTTTTTTAAAAAAGGATTGAATAGATTTAACCTATTCTAATCCCTTCCCTTTCTTTTATACTGAAGATGTAACAAAGTACATGTCAAAAGTAACATAACAAGTGGGGAACAGGATATTTCCTTGGTGCTATGAGTATTGTTTTCTGATTACTTTTAAAAATTACTTTTTAAAGGGCATTTTTAGAGTCATAGTGGCAAGACTGTTTCAAGTTGAATGACATTTTTCTTATGAATCCAAAGGTTTGCATGTGTGGAGGTGTGTGTGCACCCAATGGAAAAGCAAGCAGAAATGTAGTGCTCGATGTAACAAATGTCTTTTATTTTAAAGATGGTAGCAAGCAATGAGAATTAGTTTTTGAAACTCTTTAACAAGTCTCGGAGGACCAGTGTGGTTTGACGGTTTTTTTTTTTTTTTCTGGAGTAGGCCTCCGGAAAGCCAGGGTTCAAATCCCTGCTTGGCAGTGGAAACCCACAGGGTGACCTTGGGCAAGTCACACTCTCTCAGAGGAAGGCAACAACAAAGCCCCTCAGAATAAGTCTTGCCAAGAAAACTTCATGATAGGTTTGCCTTAGGGTTGCTGTAAGTCAGAAATGATTTGAAGGCACACAACAACAACAAAACCAAGGAATGGGTTAATTTTAAAAAGTAGCTCTCAAATCTGTAAATAAGAAGGTGATTCCTGGGCATTTCTCGAGTGTCTCACACACACTAATCTTTCCATACCTATTATAGAATCAGTGCATTCAAATGTCAAAGCATTTTCCTGGGTGAATCACTTCAGGCAGCATGTATAGTGTTTTATATTTGAATGCTCCTCTCAAGAGTGGCCCCCTCCTGGTGCACAGCAGAAGAACCTATTAGGAGGACCCTATTATTTGAACTATGGCATTTATTCCTTTGTCTCTGGAACAAAAAAGCCAGTTATGTATAGAGGAATGTGTGTGTCAGTTATTTTGACCTTTTTTTTTTTCTGTATCTGATGTAAAAATACACAAGACTGCACTCTGGATTTCTTGCAGGCAACGTTAAGCTGTAGTTGCAAAAATAACATTACTGACAATAGCTGTTCTAAACAGTTGATCTTAAAGGTGATACCTATTACTGATAAACAGGCCATATATGGAAGATGGCAGTAATAGGACTGTAGTCAGTATGATACCAGTAATAAGGGAGAATGTTATATATATATATGCGTGTGTGTGTGTGTGTATGTGTAATCATATATTTACATGTAGAAACAGGTTTACACTGTGGTTTATCTACATGTTCACATTCATTCTAGGTCAACGACAGCAGATCTTGCCTATGACTTGGTAATACAGTTTTGAGTTGCCTATGACTAGATATTTCATAGGCACAGTTTCAACACTGCCTGAAGGTGTGATTTGGAATACAGCTCCAAAAATGGAAGGGACTTGACCATTCCAGATATGAATACATTTTTTAATCAGATGTTTATATTTGAGTTGCGTAAGAGCAGAGAATCTATCAGAACTGGGAAGTTTTGAAATATCCACATAATACAGTCAGCCCTTCACATTCACTAGGGCTAGGGGCTCCCACAAAAGTAGAAAAATCACAAATATCAAAATGTGTGTGTGTCTGTGGGAAGGAGGTTGAGGCATAGTGAAGAGAATCGACACTCAGAGTCCAAATCATGTAAGGAAATGGAGAGGGAAGGGGTGGGGGGATATGAGAGCATCAGAAAAGGGTTTGTGGTGCTGAGAAATCAGGGTGGGAGCCATCCCTACCTGGCTAGCAACAGCTGGTGGAGAAAGAGGAGGACCAAAGGCTGATTTTTAAAGGGCTTTTCAAGAGGGGAGGTTCCCCAGAAAAGAAGTGCCTTGGGGGTACAAGGGTTGGAGAAACTCAGAAATAAATCTGTGAAAGTCAAACCCACAAATGTGAGTGGCTGACAGTAGTACTTAAACATTCATATCTTGGCTTATGTGAATTTTCTGTTCACAGGAGGATTAGTATCTAAGCACAGGAGAATCTTTTAGATCAGCAGAATCCCAGAGTTTCACTGATGATAGTTCTGAATTGATTGATTGATTGATTGATTGATTGATTGATTGCATGTTGGGCCAAGCTGAAGTTTGGTCAACAATTTTTTGTTAGTTGGCTTAAGACAGATTCAAAAGTGACAGTTCATTGTCATGTGGTGATTGAATATATGCAATTTTAGACATTGGCTGTAGAACAGAAGGCCCTAAATATTGTTTTAATGTATGGTTTGTGGCTAAATGAAATGTTAATAGTATTTGTGTTGTAGACAATTAACCAGACCAAAATTTCATTCTGGGCTAGAGAAGATACACAGACTATGGTGGTGAAGAAACACATGCTCAGCTTTGAGTGTTTTGTGTGTGTGTGTATGTGTGTGTGTGTTGCATAAAGCAGAAACATCTGGTTTGGAATGGGATTTAATCATTGCATCTTGTGAATGCACTGCCATAACTGACAGCATTTATTTTCACACTGCAGCAGCTGCAATTGTGTTGTCAGATTCATTTGACAAGTATTCAGTTGGGTTGAATATATAAACATATGCTGCTAAATTGTTATCATACCTGGTTAGATAGCCAAGCACATAGTGAATGATTACTTGGAAACAGAAGGTTTAATAACATCTGTGTGCTCAATTACATCTTAAAAACAGCAATAGAAGTCAACCATTCTAGAGGAAGCCCAATTTATGATGATTTATAGATGGCATATGGCTCTGCAGAAACAGAACAGGATTTATAACATGGGTGGGGAGCAGGTGCCCCTCCAGATGTTGGATCCCAACTCTCTTCAGGGTCAAAGATAATGGGAGTTGTAGGCTTACAAATCTAGTGGTTTCTCATTTCTGATTTATAAAGTGAATACTTTTGGCTGTTAGAAGCAAACTGTGACTAATGCTTGGTTTTGCTCGTTGTTTGTGTATTTGCTTGTTTTTTTTAATAGTTGGTTGCTTTAGAAGCACTAGCTACTATGACATGGTTTTGGCATTTATGTCCACGTTTCTCTTGTGGGCTATAGAAAAATATACCGTTAAGTGTCTGTGATCCTGCTTGATTTAACCCAAGGTGTTAATGAGGAGGAAATGTTCTCCATTATGAGTCTGTTTATGTTTCTATGTATGTGTGTGCATACACACACACAGAGAGGGAGAGAGAGAGAGACATACACACACATACATACATACACCTGTATACCAGATACTGGAAGCTGAATTGTGTGCCAGAATAGAAAGAATATCTGAAGAAAGTCTAGTGAAGGGGAAATGGGCAAATTGTCCTCGATAAGACATGTTTGGAGAAAGCAGAACATATATTTTATATATTTATCAGACACTGATCAAATATAGATATGTTCCATTCCATATTTGTGTTGTTTAAAAATAATAATCCCAGTATTTGTGCACATGTATATTTTTCATGTACTATTAATCTTTTATGGTAATCATAATTTGTTTTGGGTTTTTTTTAGAAAAGGAAGCAGCAAACTATTAAATAATTATCTGAGGAAATAATGATGTCATTTAGTCTGGCAGCATGGTTGCTTGTATTGATACATCTATTACATTATGACTTACTAACTTCTTAAAAAGAGATCTTATAGACAGTTTTCCTTGTGAGGAGATATGCTGCTATCATAGCAGTGTATATTGTAAAGTGTTCAGCCTGAAATGTTGGGTGAAGTGGAGAAGACTCATAGTGTAAAAATTGCTATATGCATCCCCTCAGTGTTTAGAGACAGCCAATGAACTCAAAACAGCAGCTTGCCTCCAGCACAAAATCTCACATCATCACGTATGCAACATAATGCCAGAACATTCTCACTCCATTAGCTCCAATGAGACAGTCGGCAACCGCTCTGCTGCAGGTCCCAGGGCAGAGGATTATTATCTCCTTGTGTTCTTCAGAACCACTGTTTCGGAGCACAGCACACAAAGTGGAAAAGAAAAAAAAAATGTTGGAGGCTGCAGTAAGTGAGGTGGCTAGGCCAGGAAGGACCAACGAAGCTTTAAAGTTAAATCAGTTAAACCCACAGCTTGGAAGCATTAGTGTTTACACTAGTAAGTTAGCATTAAACTATTAAGAAAAATAGTTCATTAGCATGAAACAGTCAAGAGAAAATTGGAAAATGAGTTTATCAAATCAGTTCATTGTTTCAGTGTTTATTCATAAATTAACAACACACTGGCTTATTTTTTTTTTTTTAAAAATGCTTTTTAAAAATCCAAAAATTTCTGCCTCCCAGTTCCCCCAAGTAGGAAAGACAAAGTGATATGCAAGTTCAAAACCTTAGAATCATCATTTCACCCTTATTTACACTTAAGAAATCCATTAAGCATCTCCATTCTAAAATGTGTTCTTCTGAAGTTCATTTCAGTTTAGCAGACATTTTATCCATCTCTACAATTGACATTAGTCTTTTAAACCTTTCGGTCATTGTTGAGATCTCTGTTTTCTTCCAATACTTTACATAGACAATTCTTGTAAGATATATTAAAGTAATTTCTTTTCTTTTTTTAATTGCTTCCAAAAAGTTTAATTTGTTTGTTTCACTGCTGAATACAATTACCTGTTTTTATGGAGAAAAGCAGCTACTCATACAAGTCCGTGAACACATAGCCTGGGAGTAAGTGCTACTGAACACAGTGGACTTACTTTTGAGTGACCACATGCAGCATTGTCCTGTTTCCCTCTCCTTGCTGCTACCTCTGCATTATTTCTTTTTTTATTATTATTACAATTTATTATTTTTTATTATAATTATACTGGTTTATTTTTTCAGCATCTGTACTGTCCCTCCCCCTTATTCCTGAAAAAATTAATAAAGTATATTAAACTAATTTCTGTTGTTTGCCAATTTTGGTATCATCACTCCAGTTTCCTAATATAAATAATTCAGGTTTCTTAACTATTTGACATTTCAAAATTCTTTGAATCATATTCTGTATTTTCATCCAAAACTTTTTAGCCCTTTCACATGCCCACCACATATGAAGCAAAGTTCCCGTATACATCTACGTGTCATATTTTTATGCATTTTTGACAGTCTCTCTGGTGTAAGACACCAGTGTAACATCATCTTGTGAAAGTTTTCTTGAAGATCATAGCAAAGTATATTTTTACTTTTTTTCCAAATCCTTCACGTTGATTCATAAATATATTATATCCAAAATTCTTGGGCCCGTTGGTCATGTATTCTTTAACTTGTTCATCTTCCATATCTATTTTCAGCAAAAACATATATAATTTGGCTATCACATGGTCATCATTGGCACAAAGTAACAATTCAAATCCTGATTTCTCCTTCTCAAATTTTTTATTCTTTTTGGCTTCCATAAATCTTAAGTAATATTGTCTGTTTGAAAGCCATTGTAAATTAAAGCCTTCTTCTTGCAACTGTTGTAGAGATTTCATTTCATAACCTCAATCCATCTTCTTTAATAAATCTTTGTATGTCAACAAATGTTCATCTGCTCTCTTTTCTGTTCTGTAAAAGGCTTCTTGTGGAGAAATCCAAAGAGGTATTTTTGTACACAATCTAGATTTGTATTTATTCCAAAGTCTTAGCGTAGCATGCCTAATACAATGATTGTTGAAGGTCCCATTGACCTTCATTTTATCGTACTGTAAATGTGCAAGCCATCCAAATCTTAAATTTTGACCTTCTAAATTCAATAACATATTGCCTTTCAAACTTATCCATTTTTTAATCCAAGTCAAAAGTGATGCTGCAAAGTAAGTTTTTAAGTTTGGCAATCCAAAGCCACTCCATTCTTTTGAATCTTGTAACACTTAAATCTTACTCTGGGTTTATTGCCTCCCTGCACAAATCTTGATAAATCTTTTTGCCAAATTTTGAATGGTGTTTCTTTAGTTCTAACTTGTATTTTTCACATCATCTAACTCCTACCAGTCCAAAAGAGTTAAAGCTGATAAAATCAACAACTATGTAATGTACCATTTTTGCCTAAAAAGGGATTGGAGAAAGGAAATAAGATCCAAGAGATAAGATCATGAGTGTTTAGATGGAAACTGGAAAAAAAAATCCAGAATCTAGTATATAGTATCCAAGAAAACCCAGTTCATGGGATGTAAGGGGGCTTACAGCAAGAACAAAACAAAGTACAGATAAAAGCCTGATAGTAAAAAAGTTTTTAAAAATTAAGTAAGCTATCATATTAAAACACTACAAATTAAAACAGTATAATTTTTTTACAAATAACAATAACACTAAAAGTACAACACTAAAAGTACAACACACACACACACGCATCATTAAAAGATTTTTTTTCCTAACCAGCTAACTAGCCTGAGCTTCACAAGAAAATTAAAAAATAGGAGGAAAGTGGTGGTGGGGGAGAAAGAGAGGAAAATCATGAGTACCTTAACAGCTTTTGGAAGAGGAAAGTTGTTTCAAAGGAAGAATCCTTTCTCTCAGAGAGCAGACAAAAACCCAGCAAGGCTTTATGGAATGCAAAGTGTGCTCACAAAAACTGCAACTAGGAAAACCAAAATTCAGTAAAGACATGAGATCTAGAAATGAGATGTAGTTTCCTTCTGATTCCTCAGTACCTCATTTTTATCCTCCTCTTCCCACTAAAGTTGATGAGAGGTAATTTCTTGGTGTCAAATCTGAGGCTGGTATAAGGTTGCACCATAAATGGGGAATCTACTAAGAATCATAAGAGATAAGGAGTAAGCATGAAATTCCCTTGTGCCATCTATGCCTCCCCCCACAACATTGACCCACATTAGCTGTTCTCTCCCATAGTGTCTGGGTTCTTTTAGTGTTGCAAGACTCCTGCCAAGTCCTGTGGCCCAGAAGATCTCTTAGTTTTTGAGTGCAGAAACTGGCACCTCCAATGAAACAGTATCACTCTGCAAAAGAGAGAAAAATTCACATGGCATGAATTTATTCATAATTATAATGACCACTTCCCTAGCCTTTGAAAAAACACATTTGGCAGTACATCAAGTACTGTTTATTTGTTTAGCCATTCTAGCTCTTTCTTCCCCTTTAGGAAGATGTAACATTTATAATCCAAGGTTACTCTTCATCAAGGGGAAAAAGGAACGCAATTTCAAGAGATTCTGTCCTAAACTTGAAGAAGTATTGTGCTGGTAGCTAAAAAAAAATAAATATATTTTTCTGTGTCTTCTCCCCACCTCCTACCCCTCCAGTAGCCTCCAGCCTTTCATTTGGAGCTCAGTTTTGCACTAGAATTCTGCTGGCTATGGCTTTGGTTTATTACCGTTGTCACAGTGAAGGACGGGCTCTGCAGCACCTCATTGTACAGTGCCCAGAGCTAAGGAACAGCGATCATTTATCTCTTGTGATTAACAAGGCACACTATTGCCTAAGCTTCCATAGATGTGTGTGTGTTTTTGTGCCCGTGCGCATGTGTATGCATGTAGACAGTCTTCTTTTTTAAAAGGCAAATGTACAATTGTGCTGTAGCATGCACAGTCTTTGTTGTTGATGAAGCTGGGAAAATTCCTTCTCTCTTTTCACATGGCTGAAAGGTATATCTCCTGGACCTGCAGTTTGCCAATCCCTGCCTACTTCATTTGTGCCAATGGAAGGTGTGTTGTCCCCCTGCCCCTTTTCAGTTACCATGCAGGGCAGGCAGTTTTGAAGTCAAAATCAGTGGTTCCAGGCCTGACTGAAGATAGCCATGCTTGCTTGCTGCAGAATAAAGGGGGAAAATATAAGGATTTAAAAGTGCATGTTATTTATTAATTTAGAGTATATTTCAGGTCTGATTCTGTATTGCTGTGAGATATCCTGCCCAGAGAGCATTTTGTGCTGACTTGGTGGCATGTAACATCAACACATGGGGCACCAACTTGGTTACCTTCTCTTGTTGTCACACCCAATTACCTATCAACCCCTTGTTGACTTCTTTTGGAGACAACATGAAATTGATCCTGAGGGCTCTTGTGTTGAGCTGTTCTGATATTAAAGATGTAATTCTTGTTGTTTTGTTAGTTTCCGTTTTCCTTGCCCCTTTGTTCCTTAGCTGTGATGGAAACAGCACATTTGCCTCTCGCTATTCTTCAGCTTCATCCATGCTTTACTTTAACTACAGGAATCCAAATTATTTTTTACTCTGAAATCAATTAGACTTCAGATGGCCAGAACTACAGACACACCCATATGAAGTGGGGGTCTGCACATCATTCCTTTTCATTCCTGAGCCATCTTTTCAATATATGCAACCATCTTGCTTTGAGAGATTTGGGGGCTCCTTTTACACCGTCATTTGGCAATGGATGTTTATGCTTTCCCCAGGACTATGTGGATATTTAAGGATCTCTTTTTGAGTTCTGTTGGCAAGCAGACATTCAACAAAGTGGGCTAGTGGGAGCGTAGTTCTTGGGCCTTTTTAGCAAACAGAAGCATACATCAATAAATACAGGCCTAGATTTCACTGAGGTAGGCAGTCCCTGTCTGAGCTTTATTACTACAGACTAGACATGAGGTGAACATGCAAAACAGGGTGTTTTAATGTGCTAGCACCCTGACTGGAATGGGAACGAGTTGAATCAAGATTGCTGCAAGGCTACCTCAGGCACACCCACTGCCTCAATTCCACATGCACCCCACCCTTGACCAGATCCCTGATCCCTGTCTCAAAGGCTGAGTGAGACATAATTGGCAATAACAATGCTCACAGTGCCCGTAGCCACCAGCTGCTACGTTTGCACCTCCAGAACCTGCAACAGTGGAACAGAAATCAAACCACCCCTAAAGAGCCTTGGACCAAGATTAGTTTCAGGAGCAGAGTGATATTTTTACCCTATATCAGATGCCATGATACTTTCTATGTTGACCTATTCAAATCAGTGGCAAATCAGAGACTCCTCTGGTTTATTAGGAGAAGTAAGAGATGCCATACTTCTAAACAAACAATAGGTAAAGGACAAGTGTCAATGTTTGCCTTAAAAAACATAATTTGCCACTGGCTATTAATTTATAGTTATTACTGTAATAAATGTATAAAATAAAAATATAAGTAGCTCTGTTAGATTACTGTGCATTGCAGCTCAGAGAAGTGGTTTCTTTAACAGGAAGAACATTCTTGCTTCCATTTCTTATAGATTACGATAGGTGGATAAATGTGGAGAAGCCAATATACATGCATATCTCAAGGGAGTGGGAACAAAGACCTTTGGTGGATATAGGCTCACCACCACCATCACCAGAGGTTCCTTTTAAATTAATCAATTTCCATACAGATTAAAAAACAATGTTTCTAGTCCAAGGCTGAGACCACCATCTCTGCAATGTTTCTGGAGTGAGGGGGAGATGAACAGATACCTTTCAAGCCTTGCAGCTGTTGCAGTCTTTGGCAGCAATGGAGACCCAGTGGGCTTCAACCCCATCTTGCTTGAGTTTTCTGTCTACTGAAGTTTAGGGGATTTTTAATTTAATTATTTTTTTTCTAAGGGGTGCTTGTATCTAAAGATGGAATCTGGACTTCAGCACAATGCTATTCACTTCCCAGAGATAGTGATGAGCAAAAGAAGGTGTTGCCTAGGTGGGGAGGGTGGACAGAAAGGAGTAACTAGGAGGAGTGGTAAGGGTTTGGCAGTAATAGTTTAAGTATCCACAAAAGTCCTTTAAGCTTTCGTCAGTGCTTGAAAGTACTCCCTACACACACACACACACACACACACACACACACACAATTTTTATGAGGCAATGTCAGAGATGTGTGTGCATCCATACTTCAGATTTCATTTGCTGGCTCACATTGTAGGATATAGTTCCTTCATACACTTCCTACCAACCTATCCCTCAAAACCCTATCATAATGGAGATAAAGGTCTAACTTACTCCTATCCTCGACATTGTAGTTTCCTATGTGCAGTAAATATTTTTTCATAGAAGGATTTTCCATCATGTGAATCCCCATACCCATTGTATGGAGTGTTGCATCACATCCCACCTCGTGGAAGGGTGAAGAACCTGTGTCCCTTCACATATTATTGAACTATAGCTCCCATCATCCATTGCCATTGGTCATGCTGTCTGGGCCTGATGGGAATTGGAATCTGGTAACATCAGGAAGTCCACAGATTTCCAACCTCTTTTCCGTACAATCCTAGACTTTGTTCCATAGACGTCATTGGAAAGTATCTCCCGTCATACTTGACTTCATGCACTGAAGTTGGAATTACTTTACAGTGTAATTGGTTGGTTGATACTTTCCATATTTGGGATTGGTGTTTCAAATAAACCAGAGTGCTTGTGACATAGCCCAAAAGGCACCACTTAATTATACAGTACTTTCCAAGATGTATTTCTTGTTGTAATGAGTTAGTTAAGCCACCTGGAATACTGTTTGGGATAGAAAATTAGCAAAGAAATATTTTAATAAATAAAGTGTACACAACGAGTACTCTCCAAAGAAGGGCTATACGTTTATACTTCGGGATATCTCTTCCTCCGCGGCCCTTTTACCCATGCCCTGCATTTCACAAAGTCTGACAGAGTTTGTTTAGGGCCATTTTCTGTATTGAATTCTGTCTGTGCCATAGACTGTTAGAAGCACTAGAAGTTAGGACTGAACATCTTCTCTGTTACATTTCTTGAGAAGGAATAACTTATCAAAACCAGCACCCACTTGCTGTCTACTGAGAGGGCAGAAAACTGAATATTGAAAGAAATTCCCACCTTTTCTGAGAATTCTTCTGAAGAGGGTTCAGTCAGTTCAACACAAAAATAAAACTATTAGAACTAATACAGTGATTTCTTAACAGGACCATGAAGGTAAAAAGTTTTTTTAAAAAAATACTTGCTGTATGAAATAATAGTTTCCCAGTGAATGTGGCCATGACTTGAATCCAGTTACTGGCTGCTACTAGAGTAGACCTATGGGAATTTAGTAAGTTAACAACACCAATGTAATTTCCATTGATTCAGCGGATTTACTCTAGTTGAGACTAGTGATTGGATTCAGATCCATGTGTGAAGTTTAATCATTATCATCATCTAAAACTGGAAGGAGGGTGTGAATATCTAAAACAGGTTGGAGGAACCTTCAACTGTTTTGGACCTCAGCTCCTATCAACCCACTCAGCATAGCCAATAGATAGGAGACTATTGGACTTGAAGCCCAGAACATCTGGGGAACCAGAAGGTCATCATCCCAACTCTTGACTTCAGGCTGTTGAAGCTTAATGCAAAACTCTTTTATTTTAGAACTCCAGGTTTCTACATGTGTCATTAGAGTAGCCCTCTGTAGGGCAGCATGCTGTTAGTGGCATTTCTGTGGCTGCAGCCATTGGATATGGATTTACAATTCCTTTCATGGAATTGTAGGACACTGGAAGGAAAAGAGGGGGAGAAAGCAGACAGTGAGTACTAGACACTAGAGACACTAGGGTACTAGAAGAAAGCAACTAGGCTGCAGCTAGGGGTGGAAGGAATATTTGAAAATATTCCTAAATAAATGGTTGAAAATGTGTTCTTGAAATCTTGATGAGAAGAATCCCAGACTAATAAAAATCTGTGCACATTGAGATTTATTCTGTACAAAATTTACACATTTTTTTTCACAGCAGAAAAAGTTGTTTCCTGGACTTTTCTTTGCAAAAAAAAAAAAGAAAGAAAGAAAGAAAGAAAGAAAGAAAGAAAGAAAGAAAGAAAGGAAAAGGAAAAGGAAAAGGAAAAAAATGAAAGGTTTTCCACAGAATAATTTCTGGAGTGTGAATAGTCATGGAAAAACTGCACAATTCTTAAATATTTTCTGTCACTGTGAGCAAGATTGCTAAAATTACTCATTGCTTCTTTGAAGAACAAAATTAATGAAGAATTACATTCTTAGCTGCAGCTCTCTTTATCTGAATGGATAAGTAAACTGTTCCTGAATTCATCTCCAGGCCAGCAGGCTGTCAGTAGGCATTGCTCCTTTCTCTCATCAGATTAACAAGCTTCATTTGCGGTTGATGAAATAGCAATTCTGAAACATAGTTTAATTGAAAAATGAAACATAAGCCATTTCTGTACTCAACTGTTATAGTGCCATTATTGCACTTTCAACATCCTATGGAATCCTGGGGTTTGCAATTTAGGGAGGGGCCTTTGAGGCCCCTCCCTAAACTGCAAACTTCAGGATTCCATAGGATGTTAAAAGTGCAATAATAGCACTATAACGGTCCAGTGCAGAAATGGCCACAGAATCAAGTAGAATCTAGTATAAGAAATAGGTTGTGGCATGTTTTGGCCCATTTGACCCCCTAAGTATGTTGGTGTTGTAAGTGTACCATCATTAGTGGTAGCACCACCCTCACGTACAGTCCAGCTAAAGTCAAGTCGTCTCATGCTGCAATCATACCCCACTCCCTTACGAATAAACCTGATGGGATTTAGTTTAGAATAGATGTACATATAATTGTACTGTACAGTAACACTGACTTCAGTGGAAAGAGCTGGGCACATGGTAGTCTTTCAAACTAAAGCTGATGACACTTTAAAAGGGCCTGCGTTAAATTGGCCTGGGTCCATTGAGTGTGTAATGCATTGTTATAAAACTGGTAAATAGAAGTGAAGAGTATCATGTAAAATTGCAGGAACTGTGACAACCTGGGTGAACTGTCAATGTAGATCACTCAGTTCTGTGGTGTTCTCCCAAGTACTAGAAACAGCAGACTTAAAAATAATAATAATCCTATACTAAACTACATATGTATGCTTTTTGTCAGAAGAATTTTTTCTTTCCCAGATGTCTTGCATGGTCTTTAAATGACATGAGGCTTACCATATTTTCTAGAAGTTAGTCTTTTTAAAGGCCATTAATAGTAATATGAGAGATTGTAGTCAATCCTTCATTTTGCGTGCACAGTTCTCTTGGCTTTTTTATTACTCCTTTGAAGCTGTCACAAGAAATACCGTAGCTGTCAGAGGAGCTACTTTAGTACTTTAATAACAAAGAAATATGCAACACCAAGGATAATGTGAATTAAATACATTTTTATTTATTATTCCCTCTTGCATTGTTTTCTTTTCCTGCTCCCATGTATCAGTGTAATTTTCTAGAATCATGTCAGCCAGTATTTATGGCATGTGCTGGAGAAACCAGAACTCTGTAGTCGTGACAATGACATGATTTCCCTTTGATTTTATGCATCTTAAAGGGATTTGTCATCTTGTTTCTTACCACTGGGGGAAACGGATGATAAAAGGTTTCATTATTCTCGCATTATGTGCATTTAGTCCATAAACCACAATGGGTCCCCTTGTTTCATGCTCTTTGTTGTGTTGTTACAGCTGGGCAGCTGGCTGGTAACTCTTCAGTTGAGATGTATCGCCAAGTACTTTTGTCTGGCTGCCGCTGTGTTGAGCTGGACTGCTGGAAAGGCCGAACGGCTGAAGAAGAGCCAGTCATTACACATGGATTCACCATGACAACTGAAATCTCCTTCAAGGTACACTTACCAGGAGTCTGCTACGTTATTATGTGAAAATAGATTTACAAAATTAAATCACTGTGTGTGCTTGGGCACCAGCTTAGCCTGTGCTGTGTTTGTGTGGTGTGGACAGTGTGTTAAGTAGGGCAGGGTGATCATAGGGATATTTTCCATATCACTGTAGAGCTTACATAAGAAACATAAGCAATAAGACCTCACTGAACCATTCTTTTCAATACACAAGCTTGGGAAACCTGGGCCATTCCCGCATTAGACTTATAGTGCCATTATTCCACTTTCAACATCCTATGGAATCCTGGGGTTTGCAGTTTAGGGAGGGGCCTCAAAGGGCTTTCCCCCATATTCTCCAATCTAATCTGTATTCAGAGTTACTAACATACACAGGTTGGGTTCCTGAGGTAGTACACTGTCCTCTTCCATAGCAACCAGTCTTTTGAAGACAGACACAGTTGACTGAAGCCAGGAGCTCTCCGGTTGAGAATTCTAAAGACCCTTCCCTAAACTGCAAACCCCAGGATTCCATAGAATCTCCTTAGGCAGCCAATCATATGAGGTCTTTGCCTGACACAGCCAATCATATGAGATAACATTCTCAGCAGTACAAAAGCAGCATTCAGTTGCTGCAGTAGATGATGTATTGGTGTTGTGTTTGAGAAAGGCATGGAAATTCCCACAGAGAGAAGGGCAGTTTTTGCAATGCATGTATTCAGATATCTGGAGAGTTCTTCTTCAGTTGATTCCTCCTTCCCCTAGGACTCCACACAACTGATGCAGCTGTGAAATTCTTCTGTCTTTCTTAGCTGTTTTACTTCTGGATACCCATTGTTGCAGCTGTCCTCCTTCTGGCTGGTATTTTTAAATTTAGCCTTCAGTACAATTTCTAGTGTGTAACCAGGAGAGAAAGAAAAAAAATGGAAGCTGGTGAAAGGAAAAGGAAGTTTATCACTTATTGTGCTTTTTAAGCCCTGCCTGTAGAGATTTCAGCTGCCAGCCTACAAGTTTTTAGAGAAACAAAGGGCTAACTGATTATTTCCTGTTGCATCTATGTGGGACGTTGCAGAAAAGAAAACGGAATGCTGAACTGCACACTCTCTGGCCTGAGGACCCACTTTAAAGCACACCTATTTCCTTATCTTACCTGTGTCTGCACACACATGCAACATCAAATTCTATATATGGAAATAATCACCTATCTAAATCATTCTTGTTAAATTCAAAGTAAACCATGATGTGACTGTGTGCTAGCTAGCTGCAGAACCTAAATTTGTGTCCCAGCAGTGAGTTTCTAGTGCTAATAGCCGCAAAATAAATTCTTGAACAAGATAATATATAAATATGTATTTATTTGTATACAGCGTCAGGCCTTCCATTAGATTATCTTAAGGTTATCCAAAGTACTGAGACATGTTTGGCTTTATTTTAAACAAGAATTCTGCCATTGAGAGGCAGAGAAACAACCCTATCTTTATTCTTGGCTTATTTCTTTTGTTTGTTGATAAGCCAGAGGACCAAGTTTGGATTTCATAATAAGCAAATCCCAGAAGGGGTTTGTTCATCATAATTCTAAGGCCTTCAGATTTACAGTGATGTGCCAACTGAGCTAATGTGATAGAGACCATTACAGGAAAGTGTGTGGGTAACTGTGCCTTATTTCATATTATGACTGCACTTCAGACTTTCCTTGTGTTAATGTGATCCTATCTTCTTTCCTGGAAGTTATATATATAGATTGATGACTGATGTTTTGAGGCATTTTGATCTATATGATGAAGTCAGACAGCTATTCCAAGTGTAATGAAACTAGGAACAACCCATATTCCCCTGGTCTCAGAAGAAATGCCTATGAACATAATAAATATGTGCCAAAACCACTTCTATATGTCTGAAAACACAGAACTTTTTCCAGATAAGGTTTGTGTCCTACAATTGCTCTGCCTCAATGACAGAATTTTATGAAGGTCCAGATATTGATGTCTTTCACTTATAACCTTCCTATTTTCCAATTTCTTCTCCATTTTTCTTTCCTTTTTCTTAAAAGGCAATGAGAAAAGACAGTGGCTGCACAGTATCTTAGATGAGTAGTGCTAGGAGTCATCCATGTGGATGTCTATCATCCTTCTGGCTGTGTGTCACCCCCAAACAGAACAACAGAAGAGTGAAGCTGTATTTTGCTGATATTCTGAGAGCTAGATGAGCCCCAGCTAAGCCCTTGTAAAATAGGGCAGTTACCTAATGTAGATGGTTGCATTCTTAACTCTTCTGTGTGGACTCTTTAGCCCGTTCTTCAAGACTGCTCACTTGGTGTGAGGAAATAAGTTCTATTGAATTCAATGGAACTTACTTTTGAAAAAATATGCTTAGTATTGCACTGTTAGCTTCCCATGTGGCATCCGATTTTTTAAAGAAATTGTTCTGATAGGCTATTAGATTTTTCTTCCTTTCTGTTGTATTCTACTTGTTAGTATTCTATATTTAAATCATTTTTAAGTTGTCTTGTCTTATTACTCTAAATTAACAATGTAACAATATCCTTAGTTTCAATTATTTCCATTATTGTCCATTTTTTATGCTTTGAAAATTGTGCAAGATATAATGCCCTAAATCAGGGGTTGGATTCATGAGGCCCTCCAGGTATTGTTGGACTCCTGCTCCCAGCATTCCTCAGTGTTGGCTATCTTGCCTAGGGTTGCTGGGAGGTGTAGCCCTACAACACATAAAAGTTTTCATCCCTCCTGCTCCAGCTCTAAATTGAATTGCTAGTACAGTAATCCACTGAATCAAGTGCTGAATGGCAAGTCAACACTTAAGTAAGTCTCATGGATCCAGTGGTTCTAAGTAGCAATTGAATTTGGGCTAATCTTAGGAGCAGCCAGTAGCCCCATGTCTTCACAGGATAAGGAACCCTTACTATTAGCCACTCCTGATTTTACAAGAGGTAGCCAAATTGCTGAACCTATTTTGAAAATAAAATTCAGCACCTTGAATAGCTCCCATAAAACTGGGAGTTGTTCCTATGAAACTCAGCATAGATTCACTACCTTGATGTAATTGATAGAGCCACTGGCTGTGCCTGATAAACATAGTTTAGCAGAAGGGAGTGTCCCTACTTTCCAAAATAAAATGAAAGGCACTGAGGAGAAGGCCTCCTCAGTTGTGGTATCCCACCCTTCAACCTCCTCCCCAGATGCAGTTTTGTCTGTGTAGTGCTGGATAAATGTCATTTGTTCTCTCGGGTTTTAAAAGACTTTAAACCATTCTGGAAATTCTTATCGCCTAACCAAGACTGAATGGTTATTTGCTTGGTTGATCACATTTTATCTCCTATTTTTCTTGCTATTTAAATTATTTTGTTGTTGCTGCAGTTATTCTACCAATTTTAATGTAAGTTGTTGACATTGATTTTTTTTTAGTATTATCTGTTTCTTATACTGGCAGTAACGCTCTCAAGTTTTATGGAATATAAAATTTAATAAATAAATAATATAGAAAATCTATTGATGAGAGGTATGCCTTTATGAAGCTTATATATTTATTTTATTTCAGTTTATTATCTAAATAGATTTAAGTAGTATCTAAATGTAGCAATCTAACACTTCTATAAAAATGCTTTACAGCATTTTTAAAAGATTAATGTCAAAAGCATCAGTGATATTACATGCCATAAATGTGAAGTTTTGCTTGATTTTTTAAAAACTATTTTGCAGGACTGACACTGTGGAGAATGTCAGAATATTTTGACCAAGCTCCTTATATCTGTGATGCAACCAGCATGACTCCTTTAAAATTTTAAGATGATATTGTCAGCTTGCTCCTCAGGTTGACAGTCTAGACATACGTTCAGACAGCAGAATCACAAAAAGTATCTATTACAATCTCTGTGAATCAGTTCAGAGTTATCAGTGGCTGATCATTAGTCAGCATAGGCATGAACCAAGCTGCCCATATAACACACATTTTCCCCCTTACAAACAGATTTGAAATGTACTGACACACAAAACTAATGTGATTTCATTCTGGTGTAACTTGGCTCTTGTTTTGTTGTTGTTTTTAAATGTCATAGCTGAATAATGTGGGAGGCTGAGATACGAAGAGCCATGTATTTATTTCCAGCCCCCTTATTTTCCCTATAAAATAAAAATTGAGTGCTAATTTAGATGAATATATTTCATATAGAGAAGTGAAGATATTTTTCCTGTCATTGTTGGCATTCATTCATTCATTCATTCATTCATTCATTCATTTTGATGGATTTGTCCTTTTCATCTCCTCTCTGACAGAGATGCATTCATAGCAATGTATTTTAAGGCCTCAAACTAGCCTGCCGTGCTCCATTAGACCTTTGTCTGATGGTTAGCCATGTCAAATATGTCTTGTGCAATGTACAGTGTTACACTTTTTCCTAGGGCTCTCCTATTGACTATTATCAATACTTGACTGTCCACACTTTTTGAGAAGCAAAAAGAAAGTTGATGGCTGGTTGATGGTTTCCTAACAGAGTGAGGAGCAAAGGAAGTTGGAACAATGTTGGAAATTTCTCTGGAATTTCTAGCTGGAGAAACCCATTAGCACCCAGAGGTGCAAACCTTCCTCTGCCTCAGATAGTGTAGGCCTCTCAGTGTGAGAGCTAGATGTAATGAGTCTTTTGAGCTGAGGAAAAAAATATGCTTTTGAAACAGTGAAGCAGAAGCAACAGTTGAGAGGTAAGCAGAGAGCAGCAGAAAGTATAAGCTGAACAGTGGAAGATACTTCTGGTGGGTTGGGTGTGCATGTTCCTCTTGGATGAATGGCTTTGGTACCTTGCTATGTCATATGTAAGGTGTTTACCTGATACTGTATTCTATTTGCAAGTGAACCTTAATGTGACAAAATTTTCTCCTTGTGAAAGAAGCCATATTGATCAGGGAAATAGTGAGCTTATTTTCAGGGGCTCACAACTATGCCATGGTTAAAACAAAATTTGCTTCTGTTGATCATGTACACAGAACACTTCTTTTCTTTAGCAATGCAACAGGTTTTGGGTTCCTCTGGAGAGCTGTGGAAATGTGTGCTGTCTTTGTAGCACTTGCTTTTGTGTAGGAGAGCCAGTATGGACCAGACTAAAGTGAGGGAGAGTCGAATTTCCAGTTGGGTATGAAGCTCATTGGATGACATTGCACCAGTAACTATGTTCCTCTCAAACTACTTCGTGGATTTATTGTAGGGATAACAATGGTGGGAAAATCATATTATATACATTACATTGGGAAAAGGCACAGTATAAATCGGGGTTGAGCAACTGTGATTGGTCTGAAGGCAGATTTTCTGTACCAGGGATCCACCAAAGGGCCATATAGACTGTCAAAAATGTTTAAAAAGGGTGCCTAAAAGTCCACTTCTCATTTTGAAAAATGGATATTTTTTTCATGTTAAACTGTACAGGTGGGCAGAAGAGGATGCAAAAACATAGTATCTGGAAGGGTCAAGGGCTCCAAAAACAACTTGGGGAGCTACACTTTGTCCACCTCTGTCCAAATACATTGAAGTAAAAGCAAAGTAGAGAGAAGCTATGTACACTCCTATAAGGAGACAGCACAACATCAGAATCCTGCATCAGATTCCTCAGAAAATAACTCATGTGAAAGGCCATACTGCACCACCCTGCAAAAATAATAATCTTCACCCCATATGCCTACAGAACACCCTCTGGGGAGACAAGAGACATTTTCACCATTATTAGCCACCTGCCTTGGGCCATGTTAGGCCAAGGAGATGTCTTTTTTTCACAACAGGATGTGAGTGGAAGTCGCTTCTGCTTCATTTCCGTTTTTTAAAAAAGGCCTCTCCTGGGCTTAAGTTGTCCTTGGGAGCAAAAATTCAGCAACAATGTCCACACATCTTGTAGAGGGCATTGGGGGGGGCTATACACAGACACGTGCAACCTGCACTTTGGCCAGCCTGACCTAAAGCTTTGGGGAAAAAATTGGACTACACATCTCAGAATCTCTTACCCAGCATAGCCTTGCAGTAACCAGCACTGCCCAAACTCATTCCTTTCTGAAATTTGTGGACTGGTGGCTGGATGGCAAGACTGTCTTTACAGGAAGAAGAGGACAAAATGAAATTCCTCAAATAGGAATTCTGCCTCCCTAGTGAAATTTTCCTTCAAGCATAGTTACTGAGGGAATGGCCACACAGCAAATTTAAGAACTCTAGATGCAAACAGTTTTTAATTTGTCATTCTCTGCAGTGCTTGATATTTGAGATTGGAAGAAAAGATTTTTTTAAGGGTGGAGAGGTTCTTACTTGGGAAATTCCCTCATATTGCCCCCCATAGCTATACCCCTGATGGGTTGGTGACTTCTTCTCTTGGATGAACAAATTCCAACCTTAATCAAGGGGAAAAGCAGTCTTTAGAAAGGGTTCTAAACCCTTAGTTGATTATGTGTACTTTTTTAAATGAGTGTAAGGATTTGCTTACATCAAACACAAGCCTGAAATGTGTTAACTTAAGTAACAGAGATTGTATTGAAAGGCAACCTTCTTTCGAGATGCATAGAAAGCCATCAGGCAATACATGACTCTTTTAATTATGCAAGTATAAATCATAAAAGGGGTAGCTTTAGGCATACAGTTGTGTCCTGTGAAGGGAGAATTTTAAGTGCGAGCTATTGTTTGTTCTTCCACAAGCAGCCACAACAGTGAAATAAGCGCACATCTTAGCAACATTTGAAGATCAGAAAGCAAATCAAGCTGAGAGGAACTATTCCTTGAGGTTCCTTGATCCTTTTTGTGACTTAAAACACAGAGAAAAAATGCCAGTGTGCTTCTGAAGTTCCATCAGAATGCTTGTGTTTAGATGTTAAATCATTTTTATCAGGAAGTAGAATGGGTCCTCCACCACCACTACCTACATGCATACCCCCAAAAATCTTCTCAGTGCCATTAATCTTCTGTTTCTCTTCCACCTAGGAAGTAATAGAAGCTATTGCTGAATGTGCATTTAAGACATCTCCTTTCCCCATCCTCCTCTCTTTTGAAAATCATGTGGATTCGTAAGTAATTGAAATATTTATAAATAATACATAATATTTACATAAATAATGGATGTAAATAAATATTGCAATAGCTGTGGCATACTGAGACTGATACTGTTAAATTACAGATAAAGTTAAAGACAGAAGCCTGAATCCAATTGCTAGTCCCAGCTAGAGTTGGCCTGTTGAATTAATGGCTGCATTTTAAGTCAAAATATATGTAAATCTGATTGATTCAGTGAGTCTGTTGTAGGTGGGACTAGCACTTTTTTTTATTTGACTTTCTAAAGCATGGTTGAATTGAGTCTGGACACATAGTTACTCATTCAAACAATTTTCTAGTACATTCTGGAATGTCTGGCTGTGTTATCCTTAAATAATAGATGGATTTGTTCTGTTATTTTGTTATTAAAATGATTGAATCAAGAAATATACAGACCAGTGCTGCTGGCACTAAATGTCTATTCATTGGAAAGAATAGCATTCATTCTTTTGTGTAATATATTCAGCAGCTGGATTAAATGTTTGCTTAATCCATTCAGGGTTTTTTGGAAACTTATAGTAACAGTAGTAATAGTAATAGTTATTTTACCTGAAGACTGAGGCCATTTCTGCACCTTACCTGTCTCCATCATCATCCTGTTGTGATCCCAGCAGTGGCACTGCAGAGATGGAAGTGTGATGTGAACTCCCCCCTCTGTACCGGGCTGCCTGCCTGTGGAAGGGTAATGCAAGCAACACACACTTTCCTTCTGCAGTGCAGCCAGTCACTTCCCATGCTGCATTGGGGAAGGAAGCGCCTCAGTTGTGGTTCCTCCCTTTCCACACGGATGCCAGCGATGGGATCGCCATGTAATCAGGGACCATTACTCAAATTTTTTTCCAGTAATGGAATATCCCATGATCACCACTGGTGGTGACATATTGACAGTGGGACCATGGCAGTGTCGTGAGAAAGCATGATTTGGGAACTGCCAGCAATGTGTCCCCATTGCAGGACAGCAACATTGTGCAGAAATAGCCAAAAAGCCAACTGGAAACCCCATTTTATTGGGGTTTCAAGTAATCTTTCCAGAACTGAGAAAAAACAGCCCATCTGCTTAAATCAGGGGTAAGTGACTTTTTAAGGCCCTGAGGTCTATGCATGGCAGTATTCAGGAGAACATGTACTTATACTTCTCCCAATAAATGGTGTGGAGGAAAATGGTGTTGCAACCCAACAATGCAGAGTTGGATCGCTGGAAGGAGGCAAGGTGAGAGTTTTCTTCCCACCACCACAATGATACTGTGCCAAATGTTTGGGGAAAGAACTTAAACTCTCTCTGATCACTGTTGTGTTGAGCAAGATTTCAGGATTGTGGAAGGTGAAGTGAATCCCACTCTTCCATCAATTATTCTATTCAGAACTTAGGCAAGCCATCTCTTTGAATTATCACTCCCAGAACATCAAGAGAAGATGACTCCCCTTGCTTGTTCTCTTTCCTTGCACTCTCAAGTTCTGATGAGGAGCACAGTGAGTCTTGCTTGCAATGAGAAGGAGGAAGAGTGGAGACAGGAATGTGGAAGCAACTTTAATAAGACTAACTGGCTTTTATTTTGACATGAACTTTCATAGGTATAAACCCACTTCTTCAGATGCATTACAGACCGATATTAAAGACTAAGGTCATAAAGCATATTTATACAGTTGTGGACGTAGTATAGAATGTAATAGGATCCATCCAGAAAGATTAAAATCATGTCTCTTGCCTTAAATTTTTCAAAAGGCTGGATGAGGTGAGAGTCACTTTTGCATGCCTTGTATCCCAACAGAATTCAGTTTTCACCAGTTCCCATAAAACAGCTGTTTGTTGGGCTGGCAGGAATCCAGTTCTGCTGGGAAACAAGATGTGTAGGGTTGATTCTCCTCATGCACCATGTATGACATAACAGTGGTCATTACTGCCTGTTGTGGGTGCAGGGATAACTGGGGGTTCACAGCAGTCTGTATTGGCAAGATTCTGTTCTGTAGGTCACAGGTTGACCACATTTTAAATAATTTTTTGGTAGATTCCCAGTGTCAAATGAAATGTGGCTAACTCACCTATGAGGCAGGAATCACTTCCTCCAGGAGTTTTGTTTTAGTTTTTCATGGTAGACATATTTAGGCTGTAGATTGGAAAGGGCAGCTACTAGGAGTTGCAGGGACATTGTCCCTTGGAGGACCTTGGAGAGCTACATCATCTCTACTATGCACCCACCTCAAATTTTTAAAACTCTTTTTTTTTTTTTTTTTTCATTTTTGTCCCAGTATAGGGTCCCATTTTAACACTGTCCACCCAGCCATTTTACAACCAGGAGGGGCTTTTTTTTAAAACTGGAAGTGAACCACTCAAGTGGCCCAGGAGGAGCCTCAATAAAATAATGCCATGCCTCTTGGGCACGGGGGGCAATGGTGGACAAAAATGAAAAAATAAAAATTGGGGTCCTGGGAGGCCCCAGGAGGCTTAAATCCAAACTTATGTGGCCCATACTTTTTCCGTTCCTGGTGTAAATGAACAATGCAATGCAAGTGTTTTTTTTCAGCAGTGAAGAATTATATTAAAAAATTACAATTCTCAGTACACCCAGCAGTGTTCTGCAAATTTGCATCATAAGGATGCAATATACATATTAATTATATTCCATTTTGGTATCATTATTTTACCTGCCACGCTGTTTGTTTGACTGATAACTACTTGTAATTCCAGCATTGTTTGAAATCATCATGTAGCCTTTAGGTTAAACAAAAATGACAAATAATTTGAAGGAAAAAAACCCAACTCAACATGGATCAATTCCAAAGCATTCTTTCTAGAACTGACTGGAGGTAGCAATGTAAAGCATAGTAAACTATGAAACCTATTCTAGGAATTGCAAACTTACATATAAACTTACAGCAAAAGCATATTATGATAAAAAGAATCCTTTTTTTAAAGAAGTAAGACTGAGGCTGTTGCTTCCAGATTTTATCTATTGTCCTAAGCATATCTTATTTCTTGCATCTATGCGAGGCAGGTTCATGTTTTTTTTTTCCTGTTTATTACTACAAATGATTGAAATCCTTTATTATGCTATTTAATGTAAAAAAATATGCAGTAAGAGCTGTGACAGAAGTTGCAATAATACCATAATGACTGTAGATCATGGAGAACAATTTAGGCTGATAGGATTAGAAAATTATACCTCTTCATCTGGTTACAGAATATTGCATTCCCCATTACTGACACTTCCAGTCTTATGAGTAAGCGAAATTTAATTCTATGTTTTCTTTCCTTTCAGACCTAAACAGCAGGCAAAAATGGCAGAATATTGCAGATTAATATTCGGCGATGCTTTGTTGATGGAGCCCCTTGAAAAATACCCAGTAAGATGGTTTGTTTGTCTGGTTAGACATTTAAAACTGAATTGATTTACCAAATAGACACTTAGGTCATTTCTGCATGATGATGCTCTTCCGCGTCGTCTCGCTGCAGTCCTGGATCCAAAAGGGAGTGTGTCAGCAACGCTCCCCTCTGCACCCACTTGGTCCATGTGGAACAGAACGTAATGGTGCCACGTCTTCTTTCTGCAGCGCTGCCGGGCTTTTTCCATTGCTGCACTATGTAAGGAAGTGTTGCCAATGTGCTTCCGCATGGCCAGAAGTGATGGGAGCACCGCACAATCACAGACGCGAAACAGATTTTTTCTGTTTTGCAAGAACTGCGCAAGCACAACGCTCCACGACAGGATGGCAGTGGGATGGTGATGATGTCATGCAGGAGCGCGACCTGCTGACCACTGCCATCCTGTGGCAGAAACGAGACAGCAACGTTGTGCAGAAAGGGCCGTAGTTTAGTTTTTGAAAGTAAGTTTGAGGAATCGTGATGCTGTATTTAAATGGCAATTACGGTAACATGATGACTGATGTTTCAAGTGAATGCATTTTATACAATTTTATATAATTCATTCTTTCACAGAAGAGATTTATAAATGTAAACCTCTTTACAGTTGTTTTTCTTCATTCTCTGTTCCATACTTTTTCCAAAAAGACAACTAATTTGTGCTTTGGTAGGAAAAGAGAATCTTCCAGTAACTGAGGTGTCAGGGCTTGGAAGTAACCTTACAAATAATAACTCACTTGTCATTATTTCCCTTTGCAGTCAGGCAAGATAAGTAATCTTGAGTTTTTAAGTACTGATGTTTAACTCTACTCCATTTTCTGGTATAACTGGTTGAGTAATCCTTATAATATAGGGGATATATATTCACTATTCAGATATATTTACCACATGTGAGTAGCTTATGGAATTCTAGTGGTTTTTAAAATTAAATAAATAAATAAAAGTAACTTTAAAATAACATAAAAACAAATAACGTTGATTACTTTTGAATATGCAAGTAATTTTCTTTATATTATATAGGAAGTAAAGAGATGTTTTTTTTAAAAAATATCATAATTATAACTATAACCACTGTAATTCTAACCCTTACTAATTACACAGGTTCAGATACATTTAGAATCTGAATGATAACCCTAACAACATCCTATTTTCAGTAACTTTTAACCCATACTTCAGCTCAAAAGCCCAGTAAATAATGTCACTAAATAAAATGAGGACATTACTATCAACAGGTGTGTTGTTGACTATTCATGCTAACAAAATAAACTACAGTCATCCCTCCACATTTGTGGGTTTCATTTTTGCAGGTTTGATTATTCATGAATTATGTCCTGTCTGCTCTGCTGCTGCCCTATGCCAATTTTAATAGGGACTGCAAGCCTTGTGAGACTGAGAAACTGCAAACGAGGGTAAGTCCCTCTTAAAAATGATGTGGGGCAGCAGTGGAGGTGGCCAGTAAGCCCCCCCAACCACCCACTTCTGCCTTGTGAAGGAACCCTAATGCCTCAAAGGAATCCATGATGGATTGAATATGGTGATCCTACTTTTTTATATGTTAAATATGGTTTGGGAGGGCCTAGAGTTATTCACAGTTTTTCCACTGTCATGGAGATCCTGTGCTCCTAGCCCTAGTGAATGTGGATGGATGACTGTATATGTTTACCTAGTATACTCCTTGCTATACTTTGCTCCCTGTTGCATTCTTTTCTCCAAAAGACAACTGAACATGGGTTGAATCAGATTGCCTTGCATTACCAGAGCATCTTGCTATGGAAATGGCATACAAAACAAAGAAAATGTGTTCTTGTCAATCTAGATGTTAATGATTCAGATCTGCATGCATTGTCCTTTGTCAGTCTGTCACATATTTGGGGACAGGTGGGAGTCAAAACTCATCCTTGCTGCTCAAGTATCCTTAGTACAGGCAGTTATGAAACAACTTGACTATTTTTTGTCCTGTGCACATATACACTGAACTTGCCACTCTTTTCCTGTGGCAGAGTGTTCCCAAGCTGGATGTGTGTCTTTCTCATGCTACAGGGGTCCTTCTGAAGTGAAGAATAAAAGATCACAAGTTTCCCTCGTTGTAACTACAGGGTCAAATCAAGTCACAGTTGTCTTTTTGCCTCAGTAGATAAATGAGGGCTGGGCCTCAGGAAAAGAACACAAGTGAAGCTAAGGATGCTTCTGGTTGAAAGTTTACTGTGGAGTCACAACTCAAACACTCACCCTTGATCTTTTCCTAGTTTGTTTCCCTGGTTTTTATCTTACTAAAGAAAGTTCAGCTTTTTCAGCAAAGATGGAAGACTTACACAACCTCCACAGCGCTGCACTTAAAAAAGGAGCGGGGGTGGGGTTTGAAATAGATAGTGACCTCTGAGGAAGGTGGATTCAACACACCATTGATACAACTTTGCTTCGATGTGCTATCTTTATTATGCCTTTATATTATTTTAATTGCTATTTTAAATAGCACCTGTGCAGATGTGTTAAATTCTATTTTAATGACAGTGCCACAGCATTTTCCCTGGCAGTACCAGGTGTTTCTGTGCTATTTAAAAGAGCAAAAAATACATATACGCATATACATATACGTATATGTATATATTGATGAGAATAAACTCCTTTCTGGTCAGTACAGTTTTAAAAAGTTGATTTATGGCAGTGACTGTAAAGGTTTTTCCCCCTCCCCTCCACCAAACAATTATACCACTAATGCTATCTGTCTGTCTGTCTGTCTGTCTGTCTGCCTATCTATCTATCCGTCTATCCATCTGTCCATCTATCTATCTATCTATCTATCTATCTATCTATCTATCCATCCATAATTTTGAAAAACTCTTTCCCTTCTCTGCCATTATCCAACTTGCTAAGACAGCATTTTTAAAATTTCTGTATTGTGTTATAGAAGTACTATAATAATTGTTCCATTTAGTTGTCATGTTGCTATTATTTTACTGTTTTTTCACAGAGATGTATCTAGAGAAGTGTTTTAGTGTTACTTAAAAGATTGAATTTTTTTTACAAAAAAACAACAACTTGGGTGATTAAAAGTACCACCCACAGTAAAATATAGAGTGAACATGGGCTGAACTGTGATGAATTGGGTTGATCTGTCTGATTAGTCATTCTCTTCATCAAAACCATAGCCCTTCAAAAAGAGAGGGAGAAAAGAGTAATACTAAAAGCAAGAGTGTAGACAGAACATGACAGGATGTGCACACAGCAAATGCAGAATGGTGTGGAAAAAAACCCATTGCAATTATGATTAGAGCAGAAGAATAATATTTAATAGTCTTAGTAGAAGTCTGTCTAGAATAAGGGTGGGCCAGATACCTCCATTTTTTGCTATTTCATTGCTCAGAGGACTGCAGCACCCTATCACTGGACTTATTCTGACAGACTGCAAGCAACATTTCATCACTTTCAGTCTCCTTTTAGAGTTACTTCCTCTGAAACTGCTTGGAAAAGTCTAATCTGCCCTTAATAAATGGGTCTTTTTTTCCTCTTTTTTGTTTGGGAAAAAAACCTGAGTTTTTCAACTTATTTTGTTTGCTTGTTTGTTTGTTTGGAGTTTGGGGGGCAGCCAAGGTTTACAAGGATCACATGGGACCTTCCCAAAGGACTACATGGGGCCTGGGGGCCACACGATTCCCACCCCCAATCTAGAAGACCTGTAAGATACTTGTAGATATTGCATTTCTGTATTTCATCAACACATGGACTTCTTTTTATTAATTCCACTGTTAGTAGATGGGAAGGAACAGAGACTGCTTAAAATGACATCTTTACTACTCATCTCCCTTTTGTTATCAGCTTGAACGTGGTGTTCCTCTTCCAAGCCCAGCAGACCTGATGTACAAAATTCTGGTGAAGAATAAAAAGAAGTCGCACAAGTCTGCAGATGGCGCTGCAAAGAAGAAACTCTCTGAACAAGCTTCAAATGCATGCAGTGATGCATCCAGTGGGTTTGAACCCTCCTCTCCTGGAGCAGGTAAAAATGCTCATGGCACACAAAATTCTTTATTGAAATTGAGAATGTCTGGAGGAGCTTATAAATCGCAAATACTTTAAATCAAATTATAGGAAGTATTTAAGACAACATGCTGGGCATGATACAAACACGATTTTCTAATCTCAGTAGGCATGACTATCCCTTAAAAAAATACACTTAAAAAAATAAGATTGATATCTTATTTGTCAGGATGCCCTACATCTCTGTAAACAGAGAACCACACTATTCTTCAGAATGTGATCTGGAATGTACATTCTTGCCAGCTCTCACTGATGGCTTTGTAATAGTCTTCCTCGTAAGGAAGGTGGCAACTTGCAGTATTTTGAAAAAGAAATTTGCTATATAAACTTGGAAAGTAAGGATGAAATGTTGTTATCCGGAAAAAGGTAACAACATTACAGGTCATTATGTGTTCTGCTTTATTATATGTGAATAAAAAGCAGCCATGCATCCAGCAGTCATTATGTTCATTGAAGAAGAATAGTTATGCCCTCATTGCTGCCAACACGTCACATGTTACAAGTAGCATCATTATTCCTTGACTCTGTTATGGTGGATCACATACTGTAAGCATAGTATTACCTACATATCTCTGTATTTACCTATTCCATTCGTAATATACACAGACGGGCTGCCTTTGTTATAAATTGCAACCAAAAAAAAAAAAAATCTCTTACAGGAGAAACTCAGGCTTTGAATGTCTGATTATTAAAATTAGGGAGGTCTAGGAGATTTCCTTTTGGTGGCTTGCCACGCTCCACAGCATACTGGTGGTCAGTTTCTCTGGTATAGGAAAATATAATGTGGAGCAAAACCTCATGGTTGTTACTTCAGTATCACTCCCTTCTGTCTGAGTGTCTGAGTCTTCTGAGAGAGTGAGGCAAGCTTCTTGAAGTCTGTCTGCCATTTGCCAGTGTGTCTAATCCCCGGCAGTCTGTTTCCATGACAGCAGCATCCTTCTTTTTTTATGTCACACACACAAATATTTTTCTTGAGTTCTCACATTCTAGTATTTGTTCAAAAGGTTGTCAGGAAATGCTGTCTTTAACGTCAACACCAGGACCCACCCCTCTCACCACAAAATCAGTGCCAATTTCCATGTCTGAAGTATGTTGTGACAATATTTTACCTCTCTTGCAACAGCTCTACAGAAGGATAATCGCATTATTTCAAGACATATAGAACTTCAAAAGATTAGTTCCTTTTGCTTTATGCTTGAAAAGAAACCTTGGGCTTATGACTTGGTTTCTTTCTGCCCCATAGCACTTCCCTTCTAAAGAAAGAGGAAAGGCTAGTGGTGGGTTCAGTATGCCAGCTGTTTTGCTAAAATAGAAAATTCTGAAGAAAACGAAAGAAAAATGGGGTGGCCAAGAAAAAGGCTGCATTCAAAACTCCTTCATTTATTTTGGCTGCTTCTTTATCCCAGATGAGACACAGATCCATTATTTCTCAGGAAGACAAGTAGCTGCTGGAAGTGGTAGACCATTCAGCAGTGGGGAAGCAGTTCTGAGAACTGGAACTCTTTTTGCTTGTTAGCTTGTTTGTTTCAAAATCGGAATTTAAATTAAGCCTTTTCAGTCTCTAATCAACTTATTGTGACATTATTCATTTGGAGTACTTGCTTTAAAGTAAAGGAGATAATTTGATCTTGGCTGCTTCAGCCTTGCTTTTGAGAAGAGCACACAGATCAGTAGCAATGGATATACTGTGTGCCCCAAAAGATACAGTTCTACTCTACAGCATCCCCCCAATAAATACACTTAGAAAATCACTTAGAAAGCAATGCAGTAATCACAAGAAGTCAACATGGATTTCTCAAAGATAAGTCATGCCAGACTAATCATCTCTTTTTATGACAGAGTTACTAGCTTGATAGATGAAGGGAATGCTGTGGATATAGCATACCTCGATTTCAGTAAGGCCTTTGACAAAGTTCCCCATGACATTCTTGCAAAGAAGCTAGTAAAATGTGGGCTGTACAGGGCTACTGTCAGATGGATCTGTAACTGGTTGACTGACCGTTCCCAAAGGGTGCTCACGAATGGCTGCTTTTCATCCTGGAGAGAAGTGACTAGCAGGGTGCCACAGGGTTCTGTCCTGGGCCCAGTGCTGTTCAATATCTTCATCAACAACTTGGATGAAGGAATAGAGGGCATGCTCATCAAATTTGCAGATGACACCAAATTGGAAGAGGTTGCTAATACGCCAGAGGACAGGATCAAAATTCAAAATGACCTGGATAGATTGGAGAGCTGGGCCAAGGCTAACAAAATGAAATTCAACAGAGAGAAATGTATGGTCCTACACTTAGGTAGAAAAAAATGGAATACAGAAATATAAGATGGGGGACATGTGGCTGGATAGCAGTTCGTATGAAAGGGATCTAGGAGTCTTAATAGACCACAAGCTGAACATGAGTCAGCAATGTGAAGCGGCAGCCAAGAAAGCCAATGCAATTCTCGGTTGCATCAATAGGACTATGGTGTCTAGATCAAAGGAGGTACTGGTACCACTGTACTCTGCTTTGGTTAGACCTCATCTTGAATACTGTGTCCAGTTCTGGACACCCCAATTCAAGAAGGACATGGTCAAGCTGGAGCAAGTCCAGAGGAGGGCGACCGAAATGGTGAGGGGGCTGGAAACCATACCCTATGAGGATAGACTTAGAAAGCTGGGTATGTTTAGTCTGCAGAAGAGAAGGTTAAGAGGAGACATAACAGCCATGTTTATATATTTGAAGGGATGCCATGTAGAGGAGGGAGTGGGCCTGTTTTCTGCTGCTCCAGAGACCAGGACAAGGAGCAATGGATTGAAGCTACAGGAAAGGAGATTCCACCTGAACCTCAGGAAGAACTTCCTGATGGTCAGGGCTATCTGGCATTGGAATATGCCGCCTCGGAGTGTAGTGGAGTCTCCTTCTTCGGAGGTTTTTAAGCAGAGGCTGGATGGGCATCTGTCGGGAGTGCTTTGAGGGTGTTCCTGCATGGCAGGGGGTTGGACTGGATGGCCTGTGTGGTCTCTTCCAACTCTACATTTCTATGATTCTATGATTCTATGAAATTAGAAATGCCAAGAACTGTGGCCAATTGTAGTAGAAAGCAGTAGATTAAATAGACCAGGGATCTGCCTCAGTTTAAGGTCTTAACTGCACATGTCTTTTCTCATTTAAACTAGCATATGTTTGATAGAGTTCTAAGCCCTTTGTCCATGATGACTGTGATGATTTCTGACTTCACCAGACACTGAAAAAGAAACTCCCAAAGAAAATAAACATGTTTGTGATGTAAAGTTTAAAAAGAAGACCAATTAAGGAGGAAATAAAGGACATCTAATAACTTTCTTTCTCTAAGCATGGCACTGCAGGCTATTAATGAGGTCAAGTTTCATAAGCTTCCCTCCAAATCTGTTCATTAGTTATATTTTGCTTCATTGCCTCTTCAATCCAAGACTTATTTCTGAACAATTAGAATGCCACTGCTCAGGAAGGCAAGTTTTTTTTAGATAGTGATCATTATCAGTCCATTCCAAAAGCCATTTCATAGTGGGCCCATAGCAGAGGCCTGTCTGAAGTAGTGATAACTGGAGCCACTCAGTTCTGCTTCACAGAAGGGGATGAATTCATTCTACTCTGCCAAAGGCTCTGGAGTAGATCACGGCATTTGGAATGACCTTGGGAATTCATTCTGTAAGCCTGTTTCCTCATGCATCTCACACTTGCATATATGTGGAGAGCAGTAGATGATGGTCATGATGGTGTTTACCAGGTAGAAAATGCACCTGGCTCTTAGGAGCTTTTAATGAGGCATATATGCTAACTATGCATATGCTCCTACCACAAGATTTGGTTCAGACTACTTACTTTATACTTACTTTATATATATATTCCTGTCTTTAAAAAATGCTCCTAATTAGCTTAGACTGATTCAGATGCATTTACTTTCCATAGGTTCTTCTTTCAGTGTGTTTGAGAGGTGGTAGGCAGCATATATGTAACCTTAATAACAAACCTACAGAGTTTCATAAGACTAGGTATAATGGCTTGTGTTTGGAAACCTGTTTGAGGCTTTTAAAATAGTTAAGCATGGTGCCATTGGAAGAATGACCATCCCATGGGCCCATCCTCACTCCAGCCCACAGAATAATGTCCCTTGATAGCCCCTTGTAAAATGTACCCCAAGATCAGAAAGTGGAGCTCTCAGCTGTTGACACCCACTTAGTCTTTTCCAACTCTCATCTATTCTGGATGTGTTTATAGAAAAGAAACTGTGTGTGTGTTTCACAATTCCTGAATCCTATGCTACATTTTAAAATATCTGGCCAATTTCCAGTAAGAAATCTTGGGAAGAAAGACAGAGGGAAAGAAAAAGAAATCAATCCATGTTGGTAGAAAAGAAGATTCTAGCTTTATTTACCACAGTCTGTTTCCAGGAGGCAGAATCAGATGCTCGGTCATGCTGCTTTTATACTTATTTTTATACTTGCCTATAGCCCGGGGAAAGAATGAGCTGCAGATAATGTTGCTGCTGCTGCCACCACGGCCTGGTTGCAACCAGAAGCACAACCTTCCTCCACTGCAACCAGCCAGCTGGCAGGAATGTTCCTTGAGTCCAACCAGCAGTGCTTCCAACTATACCACAAAGCTGATGCCTCTTACAGTGCCACCTATCACCACTTATTACTTGCTCATCTTCTTCCTTTTCATGTCCCAGCCAGTCCTGATTGTGCTCAGCTGTTGTGGCCACTAATAAAGGAAGCAAAGCATAGTCAACAACCACAGCAGTCAACCCACTGAGAAAGGACTGCACAGCCAAGCACTTTTCTCACCAGACAAACAAGGCACACGTGGGCTTGGCTCCCTATCCTACACAGCTGATCTGTGGTGTTTGCAGTGGCAACAGCAGTGCACTTGGTTCCTTTCCTTCCCGAGTTACCGCACAGCTGATTGGCTGTGTCCTGCTTCAGGTAGTACAGCAACAGAGCAGCCACAAATCTACAAGGGTGAATTCTGGACTTGTAGGGTGAAGGCAACCAGTCAAGCCTCCACATTTAGATATCCGTGCTCCCTAAGTTTAGGCTGCCATTCATTGTCACCCACTGGCAGAGTGAATGGATTATCCACATTTTGCAAAGATGACCTCGGATTGTGAGAGAGAGAATTCTCCCCAACAACCCTAGGTATCCCTAGATTCTCTTCAGGGTTGCACATCACAGGGCATAGGACTAAGGGAACTGGACGTCATTCTTTGAGAAGGATTCATTCTCCAAAGAGCGTGACAAGTAGCCATTATACATGTAGTCTTCTGCCCTCTCCTTATCATGCATATGCACACAAACCCTGCTGAATGACTGATTTGTGGCACGGTGTGCTTGGTCCTCTGTTTAACTGCCACACACATGATTCTGGTCAGCAATGAATTTGATTCATCATCGTTGCTCAGTCATGTAGTGCACAGCTGACCAGTCACTGTTGTGAGATGCCCAGCTTCTTAGACATGTGATGATGCAACACATTTGAGTTGGGGCACAGAGTGAGCCTCCTGTAACCTGCCTGTAAGCTCAGTATCATGCAAAGTGACCGGCAGTGGCTCTCTAGGGCTTTACATTGTGACTTCTCTGTTTCCTTTATAAACAGGTATTTGTTGTAATCCTTAGCAACAATTGCACGTGCTGTTCATGCAGAGCAGGTTGTTGCTATACAGTGCAGTGAACATTTGCCAATGGAAATGAGCTACAGATTGGGGGGAAAGAATGACAGTAGACTATAGAGAAAAAGTAGCATTAATGGTAAATGACAAAATATTTTTAAGTTTTCCACACGTAAATCATGTTCTGTGTCAATTATGTAGGTATTTTGTAAGCTGTGCTCTGAATTAATGCCTGCTTTGTGGGCAGGGTGGTCATATACCCTATTTTCACAGAGGCTAGTCCACTGTTGAAAGGGCTGGCAAAGACAGTCTTCTCTGTGAACCTGTCCTCTGTTTGAAGGGCTCTCCAGTCCAAGTCTGATTGGAAGGTGCAGATGAACCTTTAGAGGGAGACTGAGGATCTTGAAGCTGCCCATCCACCTCTCGGACCTGTATCTCAGCAGAGGTGCCTGTCACGTGGGCACAGTCTTCCCTGCTTAGAGGAGACATATTGTAATCTTGTTTAAATTATAGATATCATTTCAAGTTGTGCTTCTGCATGTGCAAATAAGCATTAAATATTAAATCAGTCCTTTTTTGAGGGCGACACATGCATAAATGACTCCCCTGTGTCCGTATATGCTTTGAAGTTGCCTGTAGGCTTATGGTGGCCCCATGAATTCCGTAGTTTTTTCTTGAGTTAAGAATACTCAGAGGTTGTTTTGCCAGTTCCTTCCTCTGAAACATAGCCTGCACTACCTGGTATTTCCTGGTAGTCTCCCATCCAAGTGCTAACCAAGGCTGACCTTGCTTAGCTTCCAAGATGAGATGGGATCTGATGCTTTTAGGATATTAGGCTTAAGTGGTCACCTTACTTATGACTAAGTAGCATAATAATGTTGCTGCCCTTGAATGTGTGAAAGAATAAATGTAGCCTATGGTTGAATCAAAGCCACTGTAACAATAACAGTTAAAAAGTGTGAATGTTGAGGGGAGGATTATCTATACTGAACGCTCTTTTGTTTTGTTTTGTTCTTTTCCCATTAAAATGTTGCAGGGGAAGCGGAGATTGAAAGTGATGATGATGACGATTATGACGATGACTGCAAAAAATCATCAATGGAGGAAGTAAGGAATGAATCATTGGGAAGTACACATTGTCCTGGCTTGACTTTGTGAAACCATGTTTGCATATTTTCTCACATGACTCGGTCCTGTGCTGCCACCTAGTGGATACACAGGACCCAGACCCCACCACTAGATCTTCACCACTGGGCAGCCAAGATTTACCGGAGAAAGCCACAGACTGAGATGGCCGTGTTTGAGACATATGGCATCTTCACTTATCCTGTGATTCCATACTTTGAGTTTTGAATCTACATGTAAAACTGCATCTCCTGCCTGCTTTTTTAATTATCTTTTTAATTCAAAATCTACACACATAAAAATAATATATTCTTATCCAACATATATTATATACAACATACATTTTTTCTGTTTTTACTCCCTTGCTTCCCCAATATATCAAATCCCTTCTTCCTTATGATGCATTTTCACCAAAGTTCCTACTCATTTATAATCTTCTTATCAAAACCTACAATTTTAAAACAATTTTCCTTTCTTACCCATAAATCTGACTTTACCTTTATATATGTAAATAAGTCTTTAACATTTTATATTTTATACATATAGTTAAGTGTTTATTATATATATCTCCTGCCCACTTTTTATGTGATAAGCAACACTTTCGGAGCCTTCAATAGAAATCATGTGGGCTCAGAAGATTACTATCTTGCTGAAATCACAGTCTTTGGAAAAGATGGGGAGGAGGACCTGCAACAAGAGCATTGTAGCTAGGAACCAAGGATAACACTGAGCAAATTGCTTGGAAAATGCAGCATACTAGTTATACTATACTATATCTCTATTCTATATACTAGCTATACTATATACTGTACTTCTGAGATTTATACACTTGGTTGAAAATAGTGGCCTGCAGATGTTTGCATACTTTTTTGATTGAGAAAATAGTTTGGAGGACAGTAATATTCACCCTAAACAGTTCGACTACCGTATATATATTTTTTCCCTCGGTAGTTCTTTGTGGTCACTGTTTGCACTCTTTGCAGTTGATATGGAGCCTATTTCCCCACCCTCCCACTTTTTAATGGAAAATGAGGTTCATGCTTCTTGAAGTATGTTGCCCTTATTCTGAATGGGCAAATACCTTTGCATATACCCTATTAGCAAAAATTTCTGAAAGTATCTCTTTTTGCTTTCTGATAAGTTTTTTCTTCTTTTGAAAGTGCTGTATAACCCATTTTCAGAGTTGAAAGCTGAGAAGATTTGCAATTCACTTTGTTTGCGTGACAGTCTAAAAATATGACAGGCCCCTGGAAATCACCCCACCCCATCACTTCATTGCTCCTCCCAAACAGGGTCACAAAAGTGGAGGAATTCCTCTGTTATCTCCACTAGAGCTTAGAGATAAGACCGAGGATTCCATCTCCACTGTGCCCTTCATCTTTCTGTATGAGAAGTTCAGCAGCACAGCATGCTAACCACTCAGCATCTTCCCTGATGAGGGAAAACACAGGATGAATGAAGCTTCCCAGATCTACTCCAGTTGCATCACAGCCGCTTGGATTTGCATACAGCTTTTGCTTCCTTCTTGCCTCCTGTTGCACAGGAAAGATGAGGACAGAGGAAAGCCAGGCTACCAGCTGTAATACCAGCTGGAAGCTCCAGCCATCTCTGCGTCTCTGCATTTAAGATGTGATTCATAGACAGGGGTTATTGTTCCCTGGTGTCAGGAATGTGGTTGTTCCCCTGATATCGTCTAGTCCATATAAGATTGAAAGGGTGAGGATCTGTCCGAGAAGGGCAAATCAATTCCGCACCCCAGCACAGAGAATAAGTGACTATAAGGAACTTGCATTTCTCTAATCTCAAAAAGTGTTCTAGCTGTCATTTGCCTGAAATGAGAGAGACAATGTGCCATTAATTAAAAGTTTCAGTTGCATTATGGCTATAGGAACAAGAAAGGGCCATTCTGACTTCTGCTAATGACCAGGGGACCACAGACTGTGTAAGAATTGTACCTTATTCATCACAACAAGCACTCCAGCAACAGACGATAAGTCTGCACCCATTAACAACTCTTTGTCCTAGCATTATCATACTGATGTCTACTTTTTCCTTGCACTTTCCTTCTACTGTATGTATTCTCTTTCAGTTGGTTAACTTAAGGACCTGAACCTTCTTTTGATTTATGTGCAGCACAAACCACAGCACTCTATACTACATTTTAATTGCTGTGAGATGTTTGGGGAGATAAAGTATTTTTGAAACTCAGTATAAATAAAATAAGTACCTAGTTTGCACTTATTTCCATATCATTGTAACTTTAACAAAGTTATGGGGCACAGAAATATTTAAATATGGTGCTAAGGAAATATGAAATAGGGTTGGGCAGGAAGAATGTGTTCCACTCCCAAGAAGTTCCCATGGATCTAGATTCTGAGTGAAAAAATATATTACAGAGTTTGAAAATCTAGAAAGCTCTTGAAAAGTTTCCCCACATTCACAGCCAGTAGTTGTCTTTCTGGGGTTAATAATTCTGTGTAGATATTTGAATGGAGCCATTGACATTATTGGCAAAACTACAATTGATATTAGTCTACTTTTGTTCTAGGGGACAGCTGGAAGTGAAGCTATGGCTACTGAGGAAATGTCCAACTTGGTGAATTATATACAGCCTGTGAAGTTTGAGTCATTTGAGATCTCTCAAAGTGAGTAAGAAGTGAGAAGTACTGGTAGCATCACTCCTGGTACCTGCCGCCCCATTCACCATTTTGAGGTGATTTCATGTGCTACCTTAAAAAATCAGTCACCCCAGGCTTCTTTTTTTAAAGAATACAGCAGTGAGTAAGATCTGAAACTATCTGTTGAAATATGGATGTTTCCAAGTTACATGAAAGTTGTCAGGGAAGATTCAGCCTATTTTGGCATCATCTGTGGCTGTACAGTCTTCTTCTCTGTGCAGTGGGAATTTAAGCTTCTTTGGAGGAGGCAGCCAACAGAGTCTTGTGAAATCTTCTTAAGAATCTATTTACTTTAAAATGTCTGGGTTGACTAGCGGTAGCTGGGCTGCAGAATAAGATGATTATAGCAGGTTGACAGCAGTCCATAAAACCTAACACAGGTTTTAGTAGAGCAAATTCTGCTTTTGAACTTGCAGCTCTGTAGGATCTCACAAAACTAGTCTCAGCCTCTACTTTTGGAAGTTCTTGTGGTTATCAGTGTGTCAGTTTTGTTTTTGCAGAAACTGGGGAAAACTTGGACCAGTGTCTTTTCACAATGTGAGTTAGGTACATTTACTGTATGTTTAAAACATATGAAGGGAAACTGTGGGCCAAATCCAGCATTAGTCCTACTGAAAGTATTGAAATGAAATGAATTGAATTGGTTAGTCTAACTAAAGCCCCATTGAACTCAGTGAGTCTATTCAAGGTAGGATTGGTATTGAATTTAGTCCTATACCTTATGGAACTGTGGAGACGTCACAGGAAACATATTCAGGGGTAACCATGTTGGGCATGCAGCAAAACCCAACAAAATCCAAAAAAGAGCAATACTTTTATGAACCAACCAAAATGCAGAAAATATATCATCTAGGCTTTCAAAGTTTCCCTGGCTTCTTCGTCAAGCAAAGATGTTAAAAATCATATGTGAAAAGAAAAGTTACGATGCTGGAGTTTTGTCTTATATGTTATTTTTATTGTCAGTTAAAATGGTCTAGAGGATCTCAGTTCAGGCAAAAGCCACTTCCCTTCTTGGCTATGCAGAGAGTGAGGAGGGACAAGGGCAGTAAATGACAGGTAATAAAATAGCAACTCCATTAGCATCCCTTGAGATCCAGTCTGCTTCTGTCCTTTGTGAAGCTAACTGCCCCTTTTTCAAGCAGAGCACATTGAATTTCTCCAGAAGTCTCTGTACTGTTAGATCTGGAAAAACTTCTAGGTGCTGTCTAGGAAAAGCTTGCTAGTTGTAGTTCATATGAAAAATATTTACTTTTGTTGGAGGTAAATATAGCTAACTGTCATTGTAAAAAGAGACTTCCCTGAGGTTTCACCTGCTCCTGCAAAACTTTTCTTCTCCTGTATGATTTTTAAAATCCTTGCCTGATGAAGAAGCCAGTGAAGCTTTGAAAGCTTGCATGATGTATTTTCTTCATTTTGGTTGGCCAATAAAGGTATTGTTCTTTTGTGGATTTTGGTTTTTGGAACCCACAGTGTTTCTTGGAACCCACTGGTTGTTTTCCATACATAGTTATCATAAATGCGTCTTTGATAAGAATATTCTTGTTTTGTCTGTCAGTAGCAGACAGAAGAGTCCGTCATAGGGTTGCTAAGCAAAATTTTGCCGACTCACATTACATTTTGCTTAGATGAATCTGAGCTCTCTCTTGACTGCAAGATCTATAGAGTGTGTATGTGTGTGTGTGTTTTTGGAGGAGAGGGCAAAAGTGGTTGTCAAGAGTGGCTACTCAGTTGCATCTTCCATCATTCCTCACTATTGATTAAACTGTCTAGGACCAATAGGAGTTGCAGCCCACTTATATATGGAACTGTGTGATTCAATCCTTTTTGTAAAAGGCGGTGAAATTTGTAGAATCATCAGATTGGATTCTCTTGAGTAAGAATTGTAGATCTGATTGAACCTTATAGATGGTATGCTCACTTACAGATATGGAAAACTCAGCATCAATTCTGTTGCATTTCTTCGAATCTCACTGGCGTCATCATCCCCTGCTTTCTTCATATGTGGTTGCAAGCTTAGTTTTATTCCTCTCTCGTGTTAGTTTTATTCCTCTCTCGTGGAAATTTATATGCATTTTACCTAATGTATGGATTTTATATGTATTTTATATGCAAGGTAGTATGTATTTTTCAGTTGTACATGCTTGAAGGTTTACCCTTAAAATGGTATGGATAGCTTAGTGCTTGTTTTCATTCTCCAAAATATATCAAAAGCCTTGCAACAGAGTGAGTTTCCAAGAGAAGGCAGGCTTTATCTTCATGAGTCTCAGGGTATGTGCAATGGATGCTTTCTCTCGGAATTTGCATCCCTTTGTACACTGAATAGGTATTATCTAAAACTACTCAGAATGCTGATAAGTTTTTGGCATTGTTATTTTAGGATCATATGCATAGCTGTCATTCTAGATATGTGATAAATGTGGGATCTGTGTGCTTACAGAAAACAGCCACCAATATGTTCTGTAGTGATAGGTACGGTAGGTTCAGTGCCGTCATGCTTCAACTCAATAGCTACCTAGCAGAAAAGTAAAACTCATTACAGGCTAGGCTAGTAGAGTTATAATACAAAGACTGAGATAGATCATCCCTGGAGCTGTACAGATTATTACGGAAGCAAAGTGAGGTAGACTTTTCAGGATAACTAGATTTGGCAGTGCTGTATGAACAATGGCCAGGAATCCTGTAATTGCATTTCTAGGCAAACGTCATAGCAATTTGAAGGGAAAGTAAGTATTCTGTTTTATTTAATTAAGGGTGATCTTTCCAGTAGTGGTCCTGAGTGTGTTAACATGAGAGATGCTTACCTGATACGATGATACAACAATGTCTGCCATGTGGAGAGAAGCAGAAACTGGGCTTTCAGTACAGATGTAAAGAATATTAACAAAATCTGTCGATTTGAATAAAAGAGATTGTCTTTATATATTGAAATCCTGGCCTCCAGCAGGATTCTCTTCCACCAAGATTCTCCAGCATGAGAAAAACAGCGTTTTGTTGTTTTTTTAAAATTAAAGATTGTTATAATTTGCTCATTGATGTCTCTGTATTAAGTTATTTCTTTCCTCTTTGTGAAAACAAAGCACACACTTTAAGTACAGAAGGCCTATTTGATTAATGGAAAAGATATAAGCAACCTATCTGATACCTCTAATTTTTCAAGCCTGTGGAACAAACATTTCGGTTTTGCATAGCTCATTTAGTTTTGCACAGCTTCACAGTCTGCACAAAAGCTTGTCTTGGAAATGTGAGAACTTCAGCCAAAAAGAGAAAGAAGCATCTCATCATCTCTCAGGCAACATGAAAAGTTAGGCAGTTTCTCATTCTCAGGAGGAAGAATGAAACAATTGAGGATTTGCATTCCTGTAGGGAGCTAGACTGACCTTAGAATTCATAGCAGCAATATTCATCAGCACTGATATGGGAGTCAAAAAAATGGCTTATACCAGCGTGTTCTTGAGTTCTAAGCAGTTGCAGTCTAAAAGGTTAATGGCACAGTCTGTCAAAGTTACGCATTTTCAGATTCTGCTTATCTCTGCAGGAAATGTTCTTCTGAAGGAGGGCAACCATGGATAAGGAGTGGACCATTCTCCCCCACCAGCCCCTTCCTTTAGTCCATACAGCTTCTCCTGGCACAACCAGTAGTGATGCCATGTCACTTCAGTTCCTGGAATTAGATGAAATATATCCAATTTATATGGTTTGCAAATTGGGAGGGGACAGTGTTGGCAAGGGGAGAAAAATTGCCAGTGTTTTTGTACCACTATCAGTGTGTTTTTTAATTTTTTTCAAACCAAAGTTTTTGTTTTCTAAAAAAGCTGTTGAAGTCTGGAGGCGTTCGGGGATCTCCAGGGGTGCTTTGGGGGGTGCAAAACAGGCCCACGTGTGTAACCCACAGACACCACTTTCCCCATCCTTGTCAATGATAAATAAAGGTTGGTAACAATATTGGGCTTATGACTCAGTTTTGTTTTGTTTTAAAGATGCAGTATCATGCTAGAATCAAGTTTTTGTTTTGTTTTGTTCTATTCTGCAAAAATGCCTTCATTTACATGCTTAACAACAAGAACCCAAAACTGTCTCTCACATACGTTCCATTTAGTTTTCATCTGCCATGAACTGGTTTATTAGAAATTAATGGCCCATAGGCAGACTGCCTGCTGTGAATTTCTTTCCTTCTTTTTTCCCCTTTGAGATGCCTTGCTGGGAATGCACTTTGCTACATCACGAGCGAACAAACTAACACATTTTCTGCACTTAGAGCAGAACCCCCTTCAAGACAGCCTGTACTGTTTCACTTGGTTTTGACAGGATAGACATGGTGGCCCCAATTTCTGCATTTTAAAGAAAGGTCTATATTGTTCCAGTTAGAATAAAACTGAATGTTAAGTGTGTTTCATAGGCACTACAGATCCTGGAGGTTATGAATTACAGATTTTCACAATATGCATTCTGAACTTATTTTTGGCTTTTCCGTTTAGGAATCTTGTGGGGGGGTTTGTCACCAATGTCCTATGCCTATGATTCTTAAAAGCTTTTATACCACACAGAAACAACTAATTACTGGCCATAGATGGCAATGATTAGAGAAGCCGTTTACATTCTGGACTTTTACTCACACAACAGATCAGAGTGTAAGGCCATTTCTGTCCTACACTGTTACAGTGCTATTATTCCACTTTCAACATCCTGTGGAATTTTGGGGTTTGTAGTTCACTGAGACCCAAGAGCTCTCTGGCTGAGAATTCTAAAGGTCCCTCCCTCAACTGCAACCCCAGAATTCCACAGAATATTGAAAGTGGAATGATAGCGCTATAACAGTGTACTGCAGAAATGGCCATAGTCTGCATCTGCATGGATTTTTTGTGGGTTTTTGATTCATTTGTTCAGGAAGTTCACCATAGACTGCGCATTAACTGAGTGCATCCCACACCAATCCCATCTTTGTGGTCAGTGCGGCAGTTGGGTGAATTCTGTGACTATCCACTTTTTGGAAAAATGTTCAGAATCTCCCAAGACATAATCAAAGACAGGGTGGCATTACTGGTGCCCTCACTCTGAGAATTGCTCTAGTTATTCCTTATATATTTTAAATGTTGATAAATAGCATAAGGTTCTAATGCAGAGTTTTGTGATTTGGCTGGACAGTTCACGTGCCCATCCTCACACGTGCCCATCCTCATATGTGCAGCTTTTTTTAATAACATGACCAAGGTACGTATTCCACCCTGGAAATCAAATTCTCTTTCCTTTTGGGGCACACCAAAAGTGATGTGAGAATTCTGTCTTAGCACCATACAAACCAGTATATTTATTTATTAAAAAAATAAAGGAAGCAGGATTGCATCTTAATATTTAACATTAAACAAATCAACATGGAAGCAAATGTTGTTAAAATTGTTATGACTTGTTTTAAAATTATATGGCTTCAGAATCAGGACAAAAAGGGGTTTCCCTTTTTTTATTTTTCCTCTGTTCCTGGTATTTTCCATTTATTATTCTGAATTTGTTTATTATTCTGAATTTGTTTGTTATTCACATCAGGTAAAACACTGGTTTTAGGTGTGAAATACTGTTTTCAAAATCCACTTGTGCAAATGTGTGCGTGTGTGTTCAGGGAATAAGATACAAAGCCAGGCTGTTACACCAGACGGAGGCAACCTAGATAAGGCAGCAATGTGAGTGGCAATAGAAGAAGGCAAGAATTGATATCTGAAAGACACAGCAAAATATTTATTCATTTATAACATTTATATAGCACTTTTCCTCCAATGAGCTACATGACACTCCTCCTGCTCACTTTATCCTTACAATAGGCCTATGGGATAAGTCAGGCTGAAGGGAAAGGAGAAGAAGAAAACAATTAACAAAATACAAAATGCGTCCTGCAAGCTATTGTCTGTTTTTAAAATACCTTCTGTCTTGGAAAGGTGAACCTCACATTGCTTCTTTCCAAGCTTGTCTGTTCTTCCATTCTTATGATATACATTTTATATTAATCTTAACTTATTATTTGAATACTGGTATTGTCTCATGCTTTGGAGAACTATTAGCATCATTATAATTACATTGCTTCTTGCTGCTCAAGATTCCTGTCAGTGTAATCAAGTATGCCCTAGACTGCCAAAAATAAAACTAACTACATTACAGACAGAACCAAGAATGTCAGTGCCAGAAAAAGCTAATAGGAACAAATTGGGGGGAAAATACCTGTCTCCAAGGACAACTATTCTTGCACTTCTTAAGGGAAGTTTGAAACAGTTTCTGAATAATAAGTTTTTCCTTGCCTTCAACAGAACATGTAGTGTTTGTTAAAAACCATCTTTAAATTTGCTATTATAATACACCATGTCTTTCTTTAGGTTTTGCCCTGTGCCTGTGTGTTCTCATTCATTCTAGAGCCAAATAACTATTAATAATTGTGTTTTCAAAGGGGCAGCAACCATCTTTCTCTGTCCTTGCAGATTTTTCTGCTCCCTGGTATCTTTTTCTATCAGACACAGCCTCACTTAAATAGATCTGCATGGCCTCACTCCCTCCTTCTCTTTCTTCTGTTAGAACCTGATTGTTTTTAAACCCCCACCCCCAGCAGCTTCATTTTCTCCACCCCTCCTTTCTGTTTGCTTGCTGTCTAGCTTGACAAAGGATGTTCATGAACTGAATAACTCATTCATTGATTTGATCTCTTAATGTGTCCTTCAGCTACCAATTATGAAATTGTTGTTGGGGGGATGAATAAGCTCTGGACTTTATTCTGAGTGTTAAAGGGGCCATCCAAGGTGCTGAATCTATTTGAGGGACAACTCCTTTCAAGCTTAGGTTAATACCCAGGGTGGATTCACCACTGCTACTGGCATAGTACCAGTGTTCGCCACTCCTTGTGACTCTTCCACATGATGCAGAGAGTTGACATGTCAAGGGGGCTGGAATCAGAGGTTGACATCACCCAGCACCTTCTGAGACCCATTACTAGTCCCTTCTGGGACCCATTACTCCTCCTTCTACCACCTCATCCATGTTGCATTTTTGCCTGCGCTTTCTGTGTTAGACTGAGTGAGCAGTGTCAGGAGCAAAAAGGAGCAACAGCACCTTGCATTCATCTTGCCTTCTTTCTCTGGCCAGTGATGATATCTCTTTAGGTTCAGAGCTGCAGGAAAATATATAGTGAGCAGTGAGAGCAGAGAGGAGCATGACCTATTCAGAGAGAAGCAAAGAGACTACTGGAGGCTCATGACTCCCCTGTCAGTGGCATAGTTCCTTTAAAGGAACTATCCAAGGTTCTGAACCCTATCCCCAAAATAAGTTTAAAGTTCTAATTAAAACTCAATTTTAGTTGAGACTTTTAGCAGATTCACTGCCCTGCTCTAGGCAAGACATCAGGCACCACTGACTGAGGACATCTTATCGAAGGGCTGGTACTAGATGTCATCAGGGGAAATTTTTACACAAAATGGAGAAACTACGTAAAGGCTAGCAGGACATATTGAGGGTGAGCACTTTGCATTACAGTGGTGGCAAGAGAAAATGGTTGCATGGAAGTAATTTCCAATTGCCTCCATGTGGTAATGCAAGGGAGAAGAGCTAGAACAAGGCAGTGGCAGATCTCAACTGGATGATGTTAGGGGTCTGGATTTCGTCCCTGATATAACAAGGTGCCTGGCAAAAGTGCTGGGGGGACCCTTTCCGTTGGGTGCTTCTGCTTTGATTTCATTTTTAGTCTGTACTTTTAAAATTAATATTTTACGTGATTGTTACTTCTACAGACCACTTGGTAATGACTCCAAAGAAATGAGTTCATATCCACAAAAGTTCATGCAAAAATAAAAATCAGTTATGCAGCCACATTTTTATTCCCCTTCCTTCCTTCTCTTCTATAGACAGTTTAATATAATTTTAATCTTAACTTTTTGTGTGCTTTTAGTTATATGTGATTTCACTTGAATCTCTCTTTTTTAAATTCTCTGAGCCAACTTGAGTCCCACTTTTAGGGAAAAGGCAGGAAATAAAGTGATGGTAGGTAGGTAGGTAGGTAGGTAGGTAGGTAGGTAGGTAGGTAGATAGATAGATAGATAGATTAAATAATTACAAGGGAACTACCTCCTCCTCCTTTCCCAGCACCAGCAAATGTTGTCCCAGAGCAGCTGACTTCATTTTCCATTTGCTGCAGACAAATAACTATTTGATCTTGCTTCAGGTATTAGAAAAATTTAGCAATTGGTGGGAACTTACCCAGTTTGGAATATTCTGCCATCTTCTGACAAAACCTGGTAGTAGATGGGCTTGTTAGTTTTTAAATTAAACATTTCTGATTGATGACTAGCTACTTCTATGCTATTTCATTTTTCTTTAACCTTTTTTTCCCTCTTGATAGTAAAGTACATAGTCAAGAACCCCTGAAGAGCTATGTTGCAGTGAAATATTTGTGTAGAGGAAGAACACAGTCTCTTCCACAGCACAGGCTTATTTCTTTTTTATTTTCTTTGGGTTTCTAGATTAATGTAAAATGTAATCTGGTGGAGGTTCAGAATTCTCAGCTTATTTGTAAACACAATAATATCTGTGCTCCCTGTCTTCATTGTTTTCAGTACAGGAATTTAAGGTTGGCAAAGGCTCTGTTAACACTGCTGCCACTGGAATAGACTTATTTTAATATTGGTGTGTGTAAGAGTTTTCCCCATCTGAAATTAATACTGGGAACTGTCCAAGTTAAACTAAAAAGCAAGTAGAGTAAAACCAGGGAATGATAGTGGAACAGAACCATGACTCCATCTATGTGTGTGTGTGTGTACACACATGCATGCATGCACGCACGCACACAGATGCACATGCATTTTTATTTACACAAAATATAATCCTCCACAAGTTATTACTGTGATAAGTCCAAATAGATTTACTTCTGACCTTTTCTCTTTCTTTTAAATTACAGAACGGAACAAGAGTTTCGAAATGTCTTCCTTTGTGGAAACCAAAGCCCTTGAGCAGCTCACAAAATCTCCCGTTGAGTTTGTGGAGTATCTTTGCAATTGAGAAAATATTCTGTAAGACTTAGGTCATAAATGAGGAGAGCAGGTTCTTGTGGATTTGTTGTTGTTTTGTTTTTTATTGAGAGTTGATGTGTTTTGAAAGAACTGAGTGTATAGCACCAGTTTAAATATTATACAGTCAGCAAGAATATCTTATTTCTCAATAAATCATGAAGCACGTTTTACACATCATTTCCCTTCCTGTTCATTCTTAGAATGTAGATACTGTAAGACAAGAACACCACAGAAATTAATGGCATTTAAGTTGTCATTTACACCTTGATACCAGGAGCATGTCCTTTGTTCTCCTCATAGGGCTGTGGTCTGAGATGGACATTTTTTTCACAGCTGTGATGAACACTTTCTTAATGCCTTCAGTGGGTCCACATTGTGCCCTAATTAAATACTAGTTTCTTTTTCTAGATACTTGCAGGACAGTTCAGGTTGTACTGATGCGTAGATGTTGTCTTCAAAACTATTGATTCCTCCCTATCAGTGCCTTCTCCCCACTAGTAGAGTTTGAGTTATTTAACCACAGAAATTCACTAAGAGGCCATGATTGTCAGACAGAAAAGCCCAAGCTGAGTCTGAGTATTTCTAATTAGGAGAGTATCCGGTTAGCAGATGATAGTGAAGACAATTTCTATTAGAGATAATGGAGAGACACTGCTAATTCAATGGTCTAGAGCGTCAAACAGTCTAATCTCCTATAAGATGGTTTTCTATGTTTCCTTGAGTTAGTTTGTAGGGTTTTTTAAAAAATTACTATCTAGTTAACCTTCAGAAATTATCTTCTCCAATATGTAGCATTTTGGATTTATTTTGCCCATCCCTCTGTGACATTTCCCTGTGATAGGTGTTGTGAATATATGCATGAATTCTTTCTATCCCTTGTCCATTAAATTTGATCATTTCATGTGTCTTCCTATTGAATAAGGTCTTTCTTCCTCCCCAAATTATAGTAGTCTGCAAAACTTCTTCCTTGTTCCTATGTGTTAAGTCAGATAGCTTTTCCAGTTGTATTTTCATCTTAACCACTTACAATTTAGGTATAATAAAATGCAGCTGAGCCGAATATATCCAAAAGGGACACGTGTTGATTCCTCAAATTACATGCCTCAGCTCTTCTGGAATGCAGGCTGTCAAATGGTTGCTCTGAACTTCCAAACTGTAGGTAAGCAACCACAAGCTCCCTTGTTTTTTGTTTCTCTCTTCTGAAAAATGTGATGGTGGTAGCAGAACTGAGTGTGTGAACTAAAAAGTTGGAAGACTACAGAGCTGCCTGCACACTGCTTCTAAAGCCAATGCCTTATTGAAATAGTTAACTGAAATAAGCTACATACAGAATATGCAAAGTACTGTGTTTCCTGAGGAAATGTCCACAGATATTTACTTTTAACTATGTGTTTAAAATGTATGCTGAAAACTTTTAAGATAGGACACTTATTTCATGGTTGGCCAAGGCTGGAGAACTTCTGACCTTCTGGATACTGCTAGACTGCAACCTCCATCTGTCTCCATTGGCCATGCTGGCTACAGTGAATGAGAGTTGCAGTTGAACAACATCTGGTGCTCCATATGTGTCCCACCTACACCAAAGACTTGCCTGTTGTTTGGCAAATTCGCTTGATTGGTTATATTCTTTTAGGAAGCATAAGTTGTCACCCCAGCTCTGTGGTGATAATAAATCATGGAAAGGCCATTAATAATAACAAAATATTTAATTAGGGAAATGCAATTAGTATTGTGGACACACACAGAAGGAAATTAATTTGGGAGAGTGAGCGTTCCTTTGGTGATACTTTTTGATTTATGCTAAAATCTCAGACGTGGTTTTGTATTCAAAACCTATATCAGGATTCTGTTACATTCAGTTCTAAATGTGGCTATGAACCCTAGTTCCCAAAGAAGTCCACGGTAGGTGAAATAAATAAAAACACATAGCACGCACTGAAAATGACAATGAATTTCTAAGACCTTGGACCATGTAAGAAATAATTTAAAATTATGGGTATGCAGTGTGCTGCAGCTACACAGAGAATCATCCAGCTCTAACAACCAAATGGAAATCCTAGGGTTCCCTTTCTATGGTGAAACAGCTGCTATATAACATAAAGAATTCCTGCATTTGAAAATGTACATGTGCTGGTGGCTTAAATAGGAGCAACTGATGCTTATGAAATGCTTAGGAGCATTGTTCTCATGAAAAGAAAAACCACATTGATGATAGAATTTTCTAGTTTTGCACCTTGTGATATCCTTTCCAGCTTCAAGCACAGCCAAAGGACAAATGTTGATATTTTTTCTGCATTTTTCCAGCTTCCAATGCCTGATGAGTCAAAGATGAAGAGCTCACTTCACCCACTCATTCTTGTCTACCCAGGCAACTTTGTTGTCAAACACTTGCCCTCATGGACAGTGTAATGGGTGAAATGGGATCTCCATGATGCAGTTGCAATAATTCCTGCAATAACAGTGGCACTTTTGAATACTGCCGTTTGTAGAACTGCAGTTGGCTGTCTCCAGGTGTACTAGCTAGAGAAAGAGATAGAAAGACAGTGCGATCCAAAGGTATAGGAGAAAGAAACAGGGCAGCAGGGGGGAAGTGTATAGAGACACACATCCATTACTTGCTTATGTTTAAGACTTAGAATAACATCAAGTTATTGTATGTAGAAAGAGGAGCATGCTTTTGCTTTTCTAGAAGTTAACATGGTATGAGCATATAAAGAAGACAGGAGACCTCTAGTGGAATTTTCAGGTTCTTTGTGTGTGTTCTGTCCCATAAGACTGAATGTTTTGTTTTCATCACTTAGATTTGTCTATGCAAATAAATATGGGGATGTATGAATATAATGGCAAAAGTGGGTACAGACTAAAGCCAGAATTCATGAGAAGACCAGACAAGCACTTTGATCCATTTACAGAAAGTATTGTAGACGGAATAGTAGCAAACACCTTGTCTGTGAAGGTATGTATGCAATTTTTCTTGGTTACATTAAGGATGAGGATGGGTGCTTATGTTAAGTTTTGCACCTGGTTACCAATTCATAGTAAAAAATGCACACATGTTGCATCAGCTGTGAAGGCCATATATATGTGTGCAAGTTGTTGCTTTTTTTTTCCATTAAAAATATACAGAACTGGGCACCTACTTACAGTTTGTGACTTCCATGTCACTGGAGAGCTGAATCTGCTCTGGAATTCAGACCAAACTTAAAGGGAGCTGTCTAAGCTTCTGAATCTGTTTTACAGGGTAAAATTCAGCATCTTTAAAGTTCAGACTCGACCAGTGTGGATTCACTGCCCCACTGACATGGGAGTAATGTGCTGCTACTTGTTCTCTATATGTTAAGCAGAAAAACAGCTGGAGGAAAAATCTGTGGGAGGATGATAACATTTTTCTACAGCTCACCCTCCAGAGGGTCATGGGAGAAAGAATGGACCAGGTAGTATCCTCAAGCAGAGAGTCCTGCTGTCACTATCTAGGGCCTTGGAATGCAGTGGGGCCTCTGTTTCAGCTGCTGATCTGAAGAAGAGTCATCACACTTTTGGGTTTTCCTGCGGAATTCCCTTCAAGAAGAAATTGGGGGATCACGAATCCACTTTTTGTGTAAAATGTGGGTGTCACTTAAGAGTGCAAATCAATGGATAATGCTCCAGAAATGATGAAAGAAGAGATACCTGTTGGGGAGAGACAGAGAATAATAAACAAAGAAGACCAGTGGAATGCCTTGAACAATCCTGTATGATAGAAAATGAATGAATGAATGAATGAATGAATGAATGAATGAATGAATGAATGCACTAAGCCTTGCACTGAGGCTTGGAAAAGTTACTTTTGGCAACAACAATTTGCAGCTCCGCAAATACTTCAGCCAGTATAACTGTGGTTCAGAAAATGAAATATGGCACATTCTGGAACCCATGAGCAGTCCAAACTGAGCACACCCAAAACTGAGGGCTGGGGAAAGGCATGGGGGGAATAGAAGCCGTTGCAAGACCTTGATTGCTCTTTTACTCACTAGAAGTATGCAATAATAGAAGAGTCTTCATTCTGTTGTGCTCACAGTAACAAACATGGTTCCTTTTTTATGAATCAGTCATTAGAAGCTGCAACAGCATTATCAGAAATTTCTTTCCATGTCCAGTGATGCTTATATTGTTACAATCATGCAGGGTGTTTGTAGAGGTCATGCAGCTGTGAAAATAGCATAATTCAAACAAATTGACCACTTACTTCAGTTTATTCAGGCACAAATGTGTTTTGGCATTCCAAGCACAGAACAAGATGGAAAGTAATTTTCAGCAAAATGTGGCTGGTATTATCTGCATTTTGACCATTATACAAAGAGGCAGATTCCTACACTCCAACTTCATGCCATGTTTTTTTTTAATCAGCTGACTCCACAGAACATTCTAGCTTCATGTTAAATACTTCTAAACTGAGGGGCAAGTGAAAGATCTCCAGTCTGGATTTTGACAGAAGCATGTCTCTAGAAAGAGTCAGATGAAAATAGTGTGTGGTGGACTTACCACCCCACTTTAAGCAACCTACATGCCAAGTTCCCTATTGTATGGTTAAAGTCTGATTCTTCTATCTGACTATAAGAAAACTTTTTTCAAAAAGTGAATTTGTGCCTTTTTGGATAGCATCCATAGCAGTCAACACTGTTATGTTTTAATTAATTAAATATTACCAGGCCACTTTTCAAGATAGCTTTCCCAAAAACATTTTCTGTGTAGAAAATTATATGAATTTTGCACAGAATAATTACCAAATTGTGAATAGCCTTTGAAAACTACATGGTTTTCAAAGACTTTCTCACAGCGGGAAGAAATTGCTAAAATTACTTATCGCTTCCTTTGAGAAGAAAATTAGTGTAGAATTACATACTTAACAGACAGACAAAACTGTTCTCATACTGCATCGAACAGTGTAGATTAAAATAATGGATCAGTATTCCACAAACAGTACATAAAATAATATTTATTAGAGCCTTAAGAAAATCACATAAGACACTTTAGCATATTTCAAAAATGGCAACCAACTACATAAGAAATAAACTCAGTTGGAATGGTTTAGTCCTACTATCTGTGATCATTTCAGTCACCAACAAATACTGAACTGTAGCAGAGAACATATTTTTTCCAGTGTCTCACAGTCCCAATTTTGAGTACCCTAAAAACTCTGAACCATGTTCTAATGCATGTTGTCAGTTTTTTTTCCATTTATTATATTTAGCATTAAGTAAATATAACTTAGCATCATAGGGAATCCAGGACTAATAAACATGCTTATCTAGTTTCTTCCTGGGAAATATAGGGGCAAAGGCACCAGACTTGGTAGAAAGAGCCCTTAATTCCACAAATCTTCCAGCCAGTTCAAGACTTCTTCTCTGTAATACTGAAGATATTGTGTTATTTGAGGGCTTCCCTTTGACCACTGTGGGAACAGATTGCTAGTTCAGTTGTTAGCTTCCTCCAGCAGGGCTCTTCCTATGTTCCATGGCTAAATAAGCTGCCAAAACCCAGATGCCAACACTGTAATGGCTTTGTTCCCTTAGTATTCATAGAAGTACTAGATCTTTCTTCTATGTTTTGTCCCCAAAAGACTCCTATATAACTTTTTTCCTTCAAATTAGGCTGTATCCTTAGTCCTCATCTCTGTGATTTTTTTTAATGCATTGAATGACTTCTGGGGCATTTGCTGACCAGATGGGAAGTCCAATATATTTGCCAGGTAGTTAACAAGAGTGTTCTGTGTGTGCAGTGATCTTCTTGTTCATCATACCAGAAGTAAAAATTTTGCATTTCTAGATCATTTCCGGACAGTTACTTTCTGACAAAAAAGTTGGGACTTACGTAGAAGTAGATATGTTTGGTCTACCTGTGGACACAAGGCGAAAAGCTCTCAAGACCAAGACCTCTCAAGGAAATGCTGTGAATCCTGTATGGGAAGAAGAGGCCATTGTGTTTAAGAAGGTATGCACTTGTTTTTGTTTCCACAAAGGAGAATATTACGTAGTCACTGGAAATCTGGGATGGCACAGCTATGGGCAGCTTCCCTTTCCAGGGCAGCCATCAAGCCTTGGGGATCTGCCACTGTACTTTACTGGCCAGAGGGAAGAAGGAGGGAGTCAGTGTCAGGCCCCGGTTCTGCAACAGGGAGAAGAGAAATGAGGTCACTCTCCCAAATCTCCAATGAGGCTCTGGAGATCTGGAACAACAACTTCATTTCTCTTCTCCTAGTATAGCACTGCAGCCAGGAGAGGGACTACATAGTCACTTCCCTTCTCTCTCCTTTACCTGTTGAGTATACAATCAAGACAGCTCTTGTGGCGGAGGGGGGGGAGAAGGAACCTATTAAGTATCTTCTTGTGCAAATTTCAAAGCAAAACATATGCATGGTTAACCCCAAGTTATACATGTATATGTCAAATATGGTTACACTTAATGCAATCATAACGTTACAACTTTAAAGAAAAAAAACCATGTTTGACCCAATTCTGATCCATTTGAATCAGAATCATAGAATCATAGAAATGTAGAGTTGGAAGAGACCACACAGGCCATCCAGTCCAACCCCCTGCCATGCAGGAACACCCTCAAAGCAATCCAGACAAGTGGCCATCAAGCCTCTGCTTAAAAACCTCCAAGGTAGGAGACTCCACTACACTCCGAGGCAGCAGATTCCATTGCCGGACAGCCCTGACTGTCAGGAAGTTCTTCCTGACGTTCAGGTGGAATCTCCTTTCCTGCAGCTTGAATCCATTGCTCCTTGTCCTGGTCTCTGGAGCAGCAGAAAACAAGCCCCCTCCTTCCTCTACGTGGCATCCCTTCAAATATTTAAACATGACTATAGTGCAGTTCTTTTAATTCATTAATGCTGGGTTGGGCTATAGGGTGCAAACTTTGATCTGTTTGATTTATGATTTCATCTGAGGAAATTCTCACAGAAGAAAATGCTCTGATTTTAGTTGTTATTAATTATATTCTGTATATGAATCCTAAATTAAGACACATCTCTTGGGGTTGTGAAATTTGTTTCTTTGTAGCCACAGCATGACTTGGCTTGCAATCCTATATCAAACTCAATGGTTTTCAGTTTCTAAGAGGACATGTCTAAGACTGTGTTGTTAAACACAGTTCTGTCTACACAAAGGGATCACATTCATATCATACCTAAGAATTAATAAAAAAAAATAACACTTTCAGTTGTGCATACTAGTTTTTACATACATGATTTTGTAATCCTTAAGAACAGTCCAGTAGTACAAATCTGATTACCCTTTCCTCCAATTTATGTGGTGCCCAAAATTTGGGCCCATTTATCACATACTCCTTGCTAAGGTCATTCTCTGTCTCTGGTTTCAACAGACCTTTATACATATACAATATGATCACCATCTTACACAACTCTTAAGTAAAACTCATTTTCTCCGTATTCTATATCAAGATCTCTCTTATCATGGTTAAATCTATCTTTAACTTGCATATAAGCAACCAACTTCTATCTTTGCCTTCCTTAAGAATTGCCTCCCTTCTTTTAAACCCCCAGTTATCTTTTCAAAATATAAGATATCAGCATAATGAATCTGATTTTTAACCTAATCATTCCTGTTTTCAAATGTAATTATGCAGCATGATATAAAATGATGCACTGTGGTTGTGGGTTAGATATGAACATTTTAAAAATCTGACCCATGCTTTTTCTTATTATAATAAAGGGAATTTCAAAGAAAGAATGAAAATCCAGAGCAAACCACACATTTAATCTAATTATATAAATTCAGTTTAGAGTATTTGTCAAAGCAAACAGGTACTGATGTTCGGCTTGCAAGCATGGAGTAAACTGATTGTGTAAGCCATCAGAATCATCCTATCTTATTGCCTGTTTCTGTCTCACAATGCTTTGAAAATGCTTGAAAAAGTCTTGCACCTATATCATGTGAAAGCCTATGGTGTGTAGATAGTGTGTAGACTGCTGTGCATGGACTGCTTGTGTACACCAAAATTAATGGAATCCAACATCATGATCTGTCTCCTATTTTACATTGTCTATAAGCAGTCAGCTGTAAGGCCTAGTGTGATATCACCTATCGCCTGGATCCGAAGAGAGGCCGGGGAGAGGCGGGGCGGCCCTAAATACTATGCTCAGTCCCGCCTCCTCCCGTCGGCCCCCACAAAACGATCTCGTCTCGCGGGAGGGTGGCAAAGGCCGTCCCCCCGCCACCCGTGTTACTCGGGTGGTGTAGGACGAATTAGGTGAGGAGTGAAAGCAGATAACAGAAGGAGAACTATATCACCAGAAGAGATTCACTCCTCCAAAGGAAAAATAGAAAGAGAAATATTGTAGCAGGTTCACAAGGGTACAGAACAGATAAAAATGTGTCCCTCATTTGCGCAGTATTAAATATCTCAAGGATAGCATCTTCTGTTATTGAAGATGCTCTACGTGAGTCTGGAATCCTTGTGGAGCCTTAAACTAGTGTAAAAATACTTGTGCAAGCAGTTGTACTTTCTCCACGGTTACATTACGATGCTGCAAGCAACCTACACAGCTATCTGTTGAACAGTACATCTCTTTATTTCTGCTTCGTACATAAGACATACTATAAGACACCAAATAGGCTTTTAAAAATATATTTCTCCAGGTTGTTTTGCCTTCTTTGGCTTGTCTGAGGATAGCAGCCTATGAAGAAGGAGGAAAGTTCATTGGTCATCGAATATTGCCAGTTTCAGCAATTCGACCAGGTGCAGTATTCTGGCCTTTCTATCAGTAAATAGCACTAATAACCATTGAATTAAAGTAATGAGATAACTGAGCTTGTGCCTCAAATAGCAAACTGTGGTCATTAAAGGGATCTAGTAAGCCAGTACTTACCAAGAGATCTTGAGAATCAACCCTCATTGCATTCAGTTGATAGACCTTTTATGGATGTTGTCATTACTACAGATGCAAGCTGGCTTCATCAGATTCAGTCCTTAGAAATTAACCTCGTTACTAGTAAAAGCTTACCTCAAGATGAGGTGGTCTAACTAACTCATCTCCTCCCACCCAAAAAACCCATATCAGTATAATCTGAGTTGAAGGAGAGTTTTCGTCTTCAACCCAAACTTTCCTAGCAGTCCTGCTGCCCGATCAAGCCCCCTCTGCAAGTCAGCAACTCCCATGACACTGCTATCTTGTCTGCACTTGTTTTCAAGTGGTAGCAGCAAAAAAATCTGTAACAAGATCATGTGAGGTGCCTTTAAAGGAAAGGGGAAGTTCCCCCACCCCTGGCAATTTTTCCTCTTTCTCCTTGACTTTGTGACAACGTAAATTGATGAGCAGCTTCCTCTCCCCACTAGTGGATGGGCCAGACAGGCATGGAAGATTCTGGGATCTGTAGTCTAAGAAAAGGAAATTATTCCAAATTCTGTTTTCCATGGACTTGAGTTTAGCTACTCTGTTCATACTATGTGCCAGTATTTCTACTCTATATTTACTACTCTTACTTCTAGAAGTTAACATAAATATCATGCTTTCTTTTAAGGCTATCACTATATTTGCCTGAGGAATGAAAGGAATCAGCCTTTGACGTTGCCAGCCGTATTTGTATACATAGAGGTTAAAGACTATGTACCAGATACTTATGCAGGTAACTATAATGTCTATGAGGAGGAAATTTATATTTAACATTGGAAGTGGTGTTTTGTTTTGTTTTTGCATTGGTGATCTGAAACAGTATACTAACATCCCAAACAGTGGTAAGAAGAAACATAAACCTCCAATATCACCCCAAAACTGTGAAAGTAAGGAATGTTAATAAATTATTGTCAGATCTCCAGCAAGATGTGCAATCACTCCACACAGTCTTCCTTGATTCTGCCATGTTGCTCCTTTTTTTCAAAATACTGATAAAATTCCCACAACTTTATCAGTAAAGTTTATCAGTAAAGTCTTTCCTTTTATATGCCATGTATTATATCATATAGCATGTTTAATAGTGATGGTGGTGATGATGATAATAGTAGTAGTAATAATAATAGTAATAATAATATCATCTTACCCAAAGTGTCTAGTCTCTGGCATCTAGAATAAGAAGGTAGGTTATACATTAAAACAGGGTCAGGCACTATCAACGGGCCTGGGGCCCAGTTTTTCTCCCTCTTGGGGGCATGCCACAGGTGGTAGCTCCCCAGCATTGACTGAAATTTGGTGGCAATTTGCATCATCAAATCTGTGTGACAAAAATTCATAAAACAAATGCTTCTGTTAAAGGGATTTCCCTAGTAGCTACCAAGTTTTAGGAGCAACCTGTGAAAACCCTTTTAAAGCAAGCATTTTCTGGTTGATTCAAAAGGGTATCAAAATTCAGTGAAGAAGTTTGTCACTGAATTTTGGTAGGATGTGGCTGAGGGCCACAAAAGGAAGGCATTGAGGCTTCACGGGATCTGTGCACTTTATGGTGACCACCCTGCATTAAAGAGAAATGTGATGCTTGTGAGTACCCGTGGAACCTGAATGATCCAAAGGCCTAAACCCTGATCTTGTGATTACAAACCCTATACATTGACTATTTGGGGGGGGGAATCTTAGTGAAGTCAGTGAACCTTTTAAGTGAACCTGCATAAGATTATATTATTTGTCTGTGTGGAGTGAATGATAGCATGTTAGCCATTCTAGCTTTCTTTTCAGAAGTAAAGACCAGGAAATTACAAAAAGAACATTAGGGGTTCTGAATCTGATCATTCAGTTTCTGTGAAGCAAGTATACTGTCATACAGAAAACAAATCAAAGTTTGGTCCTACATTCCTCCCTGATTTCCAGATGTTATTGAAGCATTATCCAATCCGATCAGATATGTGAACTTGATGGAACAGAGAGCAAAACAGCTGGCGGCACTGACTCTGGAGGATGAAGAAGAGGTAAAGAAAGAGGTAAGAGTCTGGGTTTGATCAAATGTATTGTCTTAATGAAGGGACTGTCTTGATGCACTGCAGATAGCACAGTGCCGCTTTAAAGAAAGGGGTGGGGGGAAGCATAGTCATACTGAATTTGGCAGGAAGAAATTTGTGCAATAATGATACATTTGTAGGTTTATTAGACTGAAGTGGTATTTGTGCTAAGGTTTTTTGTCCCAAACAAATCTCCCTCATGATTTTATTGAAGCAACCATCTCATTGGATGTTGCACATAAGAATGCATAACAAATAGGCTACATTCTTCAAGATGCAGTTATATTTCAGCACCAGATGAGGGATCCCTCTACAAACATTTGCTTTGGCTTTCAAACAACTGCATCTCAGCATTAGATTAGCAATATACTTTTGTACACAGCTTCTCCACCTCTGAGATCCAGGCAAAATTATCTTTGTAATTAATAGCCACAGAGATAGCTACATCTGCCCATCAGCCACATGATGATCCCTTGAAAAGCTATGCCAGGATTTATTGTTTTATGTCTATCCCAAGTTTTGATTGAATAGATTCCCCAGAGTGATTTACATTAAAATAACCAAAGGTAGACCCATGCATCTATTTCTTCTGACTAGGGATGTGAAAGTCTCTTAGTCTCTCTTTTATTGAGCCTTTCCAAATCTCACCTGCATTTTCTTCTCATCCTTGTTTTGTGTTGTATTATAGAACTGTGGTGTTTTTTTTTTGCGCTGAAATGTGTGGAAATTTTAATTCATTTCTCTAATCTTTACCTTTATTTGGACAGTTTAGGTAGTTTAGCTGTTGGCATTTGAAAATATATGCATTGTTTTGTGTGCAGTGTATATCTTGGACATGCACTATAAGCCTTATAAATATACAAGTGCTTGAGGTGTTGCATATTTTCTTGCAACAGAGGGAGCACAAATGCTTCTTTTGTCCAAATCACTGAAACCAATGAAATTTCTTTCCGTCTCTACTTACAGCAAGGTATCAGAGGTAACGTACCCTTCTCTCCCCTACAAAACCAATTCCTATCATATAATTATGGCACAAATCTTCACTCTCATTCTGTCTCACACCTCCATTTGCTAGCCATTGCATGTGCAGTTGCCTTGGTACATGCAACTGGCTTCTTTCTTGAAGATCTTTGAACCTACCCAGAGCAAACAGGGAGCAGCCAGGTATAACAGCCCCAGGCGAGATTCTGAGCAATGGCAGCTGGATGCAGCATGGACTAGTTGTGGACTCCTCACTCCCACCACCACTGGTGCCAGAGATATTTCTTATTGCCCATTCTAAAGATAGAGAGGAAGGCTGAGGATGACATCTGAGGTGCTTGTGTCATATCTCATTGTCTTCTTGGGAATGTGTAGATTTCTCTCTTCCCTTACAAATGGGTCAGTGTCTGGTGAGGGCTCTTTGCTTGTTCTCTAGCATTTTTTTAAGCTCAATAAGCAAGCTGTTTCTGAACTCTTAACCCAGCAGTATCTATGTTATTCTGTACTTTGATGTTGAGAGGTAACACCCATGTCCCTGCATGATCAGAAATCCAATTACAGAGCTGTCAGCAGCTTGCAAGCGACAGCAAGTTATGGATTTATTTTTGTATATATTTAGATGTATTTGATACCTTATGAATCATATTCTCTAGTAAGTTAAGCTAAACCAGCGATCACCTTTTTGCCACTGCCTTCATACGAGAAATGGTGTATTCTGTAAGGAAGATAGCGTCTGCAATCTGTAAGTTCTGAAGAGTTAAACCGGTGCAGTGGGAGTCCATTTGTAATGTGTAATATTCACAGATGTGGATGCTAAACCCAATTTCCACATAATTTATTCATGCCTTAATCTTTTAAGTCTACTCCCTCCACCTCTGATTTCTGTACCTATCAGCTCTTATGAAAGGGTAATGTGTTTAGAGAAGAAAACTGCTCCCCCATCAGTTTATTACAAATGAAGAATGAAAATGAAAGCTGCCTGAGAGAAACTAATCCACTGAGGTACCATGGCAACAGGTCCTTCTAATACAAATGTTCGTATCTCAAGGATATGAAGTGCCTCACAGTGCTTCCTCCCCATTCCATTAGTGTTGTGGGAATCTTCTGTATGCTTTGAGAGATATGACCACTAATGGAGCACTTGTAAGATGATTAGCATGAAGTAGAAAGGAAAAAGACAGGGGGAGGAAGAATGAGCTTTAAACATGGGCAATGAAAGCTGGCAAGAAAGGAAAGATTGTGAGGAATGTTTAAACAAGTTGAGCATTGCAGACACCCTCATCCGAGCATGCGGCAAAAATGGAGGTACTGTTTGCGTAAGCTTGTCTGTTGAATATAATTATGGGAGAGCTATCCTGGGAGCATTCATTTGACTTGGGGGTGAATCAGTAATTAGATTTCTGGAACATTAAACAAAAAAAATGGTCATATTATAAAATGTTCTGTTCCTTGGTGACTAGTATATTCTACTGTTAGATTATATTTTAATCTCTGTAGTTACTATGTACAATTGAGTAGCATACTAGAGGCAAAAATGGTCTAATCTGGATTTGTTAGATGGCATAAACCGTGTCTTACAGAGAATGATATTAAATAGGGGTATAAAGAACTTGATCTAGATACAAGAGACCCCTAAAAATATTTTACAATAGCCACCACTCACAGAGTTAATGAACTGAGCGATTATGGAAAGACAAAACTATGTTTTACAAATATAATCTATACTATAATAGCTTTTAAAATAAATCTATGTTTATGCAGCCGTGTGAAAGACTTAAGTTTTCTAAGCAGCTGAAATACTAGTGCTGGGTAATTGATTCACTGCAGTGGCAGATGTTGTTGTTAATTCCAGTTTTTCATTTTGCAAAAGACTAGATGCCTCCTACCTTCCCTATAAGTAATCAAAGGAGCTAAAAAACCATAATAAAAGCTAGCTGTATTATTTTTTTTAAAGTGCTTTCTGAAACCAAAATGAAACTTGCTATGTAAAAATACTATACAAATACCCTTAACATGCTTGCTGTGTGAATAAATCATAGTATGTGAATACAACTGGCCAAGGATAACGGGAAATAGAATCCAGAACTTGGAAAAATAACTTTTGTGGACTCAGAATCGCATAGCCAGCATGGCCTCTGGCCACATCAGCTGGTGGATTATGGTAGCTCAAGTCCAAAGCAGTTACTTTTCTAAGCTCTGGATTATAGACAGGTTTTTGGTCAAGTTTCATCGTCATAAGATCTACTTTCTTGCATATTAATAGGAAGTGTTTTGTATTAATAGGCAGAGCAGGGAGACACACCTTCAGAAGCTCACAATGAACCTAAGCCTGCACCAGCTGAAAATGGAGTAAACCACACCACTTCCCTCACCCCCAAACCATCAACTCAGGTTGTTCCCAGCCAACCAACACCAGGTAAGAATTTGGATGTATTGTATCATTTATATAATGGCTTTGCATGGGGATAATGGGAGACATGCAAATGAATAAACCTTTGTTTGGGCTGTTGCTTGTGCACAAAAATGAGGAGAAAACAGATTTTAGACCAGATCTCTTTTCAGACACATGGATATTTCTGCATTTGTATCTGTTGAAAGGCTGTCCCTCTAACCAACTCTTCCAGTGCCTTTGTGCTACTTGTATCTTGTTATGTGCAGCAAGCTAGGTAGCACATCTCTGTCATCAAAGAAGCTCATTCGGTGATCTTGAAAGAGTCACATCTAGTCAGCCTAATCTATTTTCCAGGATTGTTGTATGGATAAAATATGCCTACCAATGAAAGGATATAGAGGAAGGGTAGAACACAGCCACAAAGAGGCGGAGGGGAAGAGTTTTATTCGAAGTCAGTCTTTTGTTCTGGTACTGTTGCGATGTATCACTAATCAGTAGGGTTTGTGAGTTTTTAAATTTGTAGGTAGCTGTTTGCAAGCTGGTAGCCCAGTTAGCTGTCTAAGACAGCTTCTCTCTATCTGAGTCCTGCCATTACTCTTCCCTGCCCTTGAATCCAGATGTTACACATGAAGGCCCCTCACCTATTCAGGAGATTGTTTTTATGACATTCTCCCCGTTAGATCAAAAGCTTCAGTTCATTGATTTATTGATTTATACACTTACATTTAAAATATTTGTATCCTCCCCTCTATCCAAACATCTCAGGGTAGTTTACAATAAAATCAGTTTGAAAGACTAAATAATAATAATAATTTTCAAAATGCAGTATGTAAAAATAAGTGGGGTGGTAATAATAATAATAATAATAATAATAATAATAATGATGATGATGATGATGATGATGATGTTTCTATTATTTATCCATATATATCCCACCTGTCTTCCTATAAGAAGACTCAAGATGACTAATAGCATGTTTAAAGCAATACAGTAGATTATCAATTAAGTAGATTATCATATTAAAAACCAGACAATTTACAATCTGTTAAAACAGTTTTAAATAATGTAAATACAGGACATACACGGCTCAGATAAAATCAGTCATGCCCAAGGGCTTTAATAAAAAGCTAGGTTTTGACTTGGCACAAAAATGACCCCAACATTGGTGCCAGTCAGGCCACCAGGGGGAAGGAATTGTTGGGTATATGAGGTAGGCATAGCTAGACCCCTGGCTCACATGTTCCAGGCCCTCCAAATGGAAAAGACAAAATGAACCTTCCCTTCCAGCCTTGGAAGTTTTTCTTTATTTCTAGAGCAGGTCCAGGATCCATTGGAAACAAGGAGGGCCCCGGGCTACTCTAGAACAGTTTCCAACCCTGCAAGTAATTGTGGATCTGAATCCCCTGCATGGCTAGCTTAGACTGGTTTGCACCATCACTCCTGTACGGATGGTATCCATTTTATGGACTGTAGCACAGATACTTTCTCATCCATTATTCTTCAGCCTTTGATGCTTTGGCTCCTAAATTGTGGCTTTAGAGCAGGATGCTCCTCCAGATGTTGAAAAACTGTAACCCCCAGCGTTATTCACCATTGTTTATGTTGGCTAGGACTGCTGAAAGTTGCAGTCCAACAAAATCTGGACAACCACGCAGTCCCACCTCCTAGCAGTAAAGTATGTCAAAGTGTTTGTTGGCACAAATTGGTTGATTTAGACTAAATAAGGGCATGACTGAAATGAAGGCCTTTTATGACTGTAGGCAGTTAGAGAACACTTTCCAGCCCCCAACAGTCAGAATGACAGGTCTGAATTTCTCCGTGCATCTGGAACACCTGGTTGCAGCAAGGATCAGAAGCTCCTTTCTTCAGTCCAGTATTAGGAGAATGATGGGAGGGGTGGTATTCATTTTCTCTATGTGCTCTTCTTTAGGCAGACAGCATCATCTTGAGGTCATGCTGGCCAGTCTCTTGCTTTCAAGTGAGCAGCCTCATTTTGAGGTCACAACGACCAGTTTCTCTCTTTTAGGCAGACAGCATCAGCATGAGGTCGTGATGCTTTCTCTCCATCCTCATAAAAGCAGTAGTCCATAAAAGTAACTTTCCCAAGTTTCATCTCATGTACATGTTGTTAGTCAAATGTCCTAATCACAGGAAGAGCCTTCTTGTTAGGTGAAGCAGGAAGATGTACCTTCAGAAGGTCAAGCAGAAGCATGATGTCATAAAGGCCAGTCCTGTATGAAACAGCATCACCATGAGGTCACAATGGTTGGTCTTTCTCTTTCAGGCAGGCTGCATCAGCATGATGTCACAATGAACTGCCTCTCTGCTTCAAGTAGGGAGTATCAGCATGAAGTCAAAATGGCCCATTCTTCTGTCTTTTATTGAAATAGGAAGCATATCAGGGCAAAATCTCTGTCTCTTAATCTCACTGGGGCAGACAGAAGCATGAACATTCAGGCACAGGGTTATCTTTGTTGAAAGGCAGAAAAACAGCAAGTAGGGGAGAGCTGGAAAACAAGTGTCTTGGCTTTTTCTTGGCTTCTGCTTATAGTAAGCATCCTTAAGGTGGTCTGGCACCAAAAAAGGGAAAGATAATGGTTGCAGTAGAATTGGAGAGAGAAACTGGCAGGTTTCACACAATAGGAATGCAAATATTCACTTATCATGAGAGGTTTTGCACATGTTTTCAACAGTTTTTTACACTTAAAGTCCTTTCCTTTTTGGAAAAAAATGTACAGAAAACACTACAGTCATCCCTCCACATTAGCTAGAGTTAGGGACACAGGACCCCTGTGGAAGTAGAAAAGTCATGAATAACTCTAGGCCCTTCCAAACCATATTTAACACTCAGAAAAGTATGATCACCATATTCAACCCACCACAGATTCCTTTGAGGCATCAGGGTTCCTTCACAAGGCAGAAGCGGGGGGCTGGTGGGGCTGCCCCACACCATTTTAAATAGGGACTTACAAGCCTCATTTGCAGTTTCTCATTCTCACAAGGCTTGTCTTCCCTATTAAAAATGGCACAGGGAGGCAGCAGAGGTGGCAGCAAATAATCCGTGAGTAATCAAATCCACAAAAGTGAAACCTGCAGATGTGGAGGGCTGACTGTATATTTTGCATACAGCACACTGTTTTCTGGGGGAAAGTTAGGGTTCTTTGCACAAAACACAGCATTTTGTGCAAAACCTGAGAGAATTTTTTTGCAGTTTTTCCCGCAGAAAAGTCCACAAATTGGAAAGATCTCACCACAATTGACTATTTTCTCAAGGGGAGGGGTACTGCTGTATCAAAGCATTCTTTCAGAGATGAAAAAAATCTGTGATTATTTTTTACATCCCTAGCCATCAGATAGAACAGTAGGCACTGGCATGACCCCCTGACCTTCATGAAGCAAGACCTCACATTTAGTATGTGTCAATGACAGCAAAGGACAGATGGAGCAAAAGTAGTCAAGGTTTGGCAGGAATGGCAGGGGTATTTTGACAGCCTGTCAATACATCCCTGCTAACCTCTTTCCCATCTCACCTGTCTCTCTGACTATATTCCTTTTGCATCTGCCAGCTGCCAACCAGTTCCTCTGGGGCAAAGATTGCGAGCTGAAACCCTGTAGTTTCTGGGATCTGAGACATTATCTGTCTTGGTTAGCTATTTCTGATCCACTTGGCACTCTGTCCTAATCTGTGCAGCACTTACTAGAAATGAAACCCTCCTTTATGAAGACAGGAGGTTACGCCAGTGCCTACTTTGTCATTCCCATATGTGTGCGTGTGGGGGGGACAGGTAGGCTCCATGTCCCGCCAAGTTAGTATTAAAAAAGAGGAAGCAGCCCCTGAGGTTGATTCAGTTCAGCATAAGCTTTTGTGGACTCCAGTCCACTTCATTATATGCATTTGGAGTCCACAAAAGTGTATGCTGAAATAAATTAGTTGGGGCAAGATTCCTTCCTTTTTAATGTCTTGCTGAATTATGCCCTAATTTGGATAGAGAATGTGTATCTCTCCCCAATGTTTCAGAGCTACAATTCCCAACATTCTTACCCAGTATAGCCAGATGGTATGGATGATGGTAGGTGTAGTCCAATAGCACCAGTCACACTTTCCCACCCCTGTGCTGACAGATCAGATGAATGTATCAGGTGACATACAGCCTGCATTAATTAAAAAAAGTTTGATGGTATAGTTTAAAGGATGCTTTCTTGCCTTAGAAAGAAAACTGGGGTACCTATTGTTCAAAACTTGTGTCGGTTATTTTAAAACCACTGTTATTATTGTTTTCATGTAGGTTCTGTGAAAGTGCCAGCAAAAACAGAAGATCTTATTCAGAGTGTTCTGACTGGTAAGAAACATTTAGACATTATACATCAGAATCTCTATGGTAAACAGATATCTTTTTATGTCAAGAAGATAAAACTTGCCCATCTGATAGTATGGTATTTCTTCTCCCTAGCTCTTCTTTGTTGAAATAGTAAGGTCTTTGGTCATATAATCAAACATAAGTGTTCATTGAGAACAGAATTAGAAACCTCATGGTGGATATTATAAACATGAACAAAGTTACTGAACAAATCTTATAATGCTTAGATCTTCCTTTTGAGAATTGAGCCAAAATCCTATATAGTTTTGCTTAGTGTAATTATGTGCTAGCATAGTTATGCTGGATCCCACAGTTCCACAATCACTTGTGCAACCTACACCATGGACTTCAATTCACAGTAGTCAACTAATTCCCTACTCACCAAGTCAAAAGCAAGGGAGAGAGTTGTGTGTGCTTGTAGAACATTTGGCTCCATCAGGGACCATATTTATGCAACAGCTGAGAAAGAGCAACAACTTGTGTGATTATTTTTATCTTTGTGTACTGCTCCGACATGATTACTAATTAGGTTGTGTGATCCACTACATTCTTATGTGGGAATAAGTCTAATTGACTTCAAATGGAATTATTGCTGAGTATACATGTAGAAGATTGTCACATGAAAAAAATGGATATGACCACATCACCCTGAGATTGTCTTATACTTGCTGATTTTGAAATAAAAAATTCTTAGTCTGATTCTTTATATTTTTGAGACTGGGTCAAGGGAGCCTGTTTAATTGGAGGCTTTTTTATCTGATTGAATTCAGCAAAATGATAGATAAATGGCCATGTTAGGGAGGGGATTCTTACAAGAGTGGGAGATATCTGAGACTTCACAGGCCAACTTGTTCTTCTTCACTCTTCCAAAACCACTGGAAGCTGCATCTCACTGCTGCCTCTGAATTTGCCGCAACGAAAATTGGTTTTCTTTTCTGAGAAAACTAGAAGTGTAAGATACTTATAATTTCTTTCCAAAGTTAATAGTAATCCTAGAAGTCCTCTTAGCCTTGTAAACAAGGCATATATGCCTTGTCTCTTGAGGATATGGTAATAATGGGAGCAACATTTTCACTTGAAACAAGACATTTGGTGCACACATACCTTCTTTACAAGGCTAATGGTGCTTCTGTGAGTCGTATTGGGCTTGTAGACAAGGTGAACATACATCATACATCTGGTTTTCAAGAAGAAGGGATCTTTATGGACTGCAATGGCAAATTTGGAGGCAGTGGAGCTGCAAGCACAGGTGAGGAGTTCACCATCAAAGCTTTCCCAACAGGTGGCCATCCACACTCTTTATAAATCTCCAAACAAGGCAACTCCACCACAATCCAAGGCAACATATTCCACTGTCAAACTGCTCTTACCATCAGGAAATTCTGCCTAATGTTTAGATAGAATCTCTTTTCCTGAAACTTGAAGCCATTGCTTTGTGTCCTAGTCTCTGGAGCCTCAGAAAACAGGCTTGCTCCATCCTCCATTTGACATCCCTTCAAATATTTGAATATAGCTATCACGTTGCTTCTTAACCTTCCATCTTCGGGATAAACATACCCAATTCCCTAAGCCAGTCCTCATAAGGCATAGTTTCCAGGCGTTTTATCATTTTGATTGCCCTCTTTTGGACACATTTGAGCTTGTCAGTGTCTTTCCTGAACTGTGGTGTCCAGAACTGGATACAGTATTCCATGTGGGGTCTGAATAGAATTGTGCTATCACTTCCCTTGACCTTCACATGGGATTTTTCTTTTCAGCATATAAATACATGGTTCTATTTGTCTTGAACCATGGGAAATTTTCTTGAATGCCACATGTGCAAATGTAACTTTGTTCCACTTTAAAAAATCATGGCCAAGATACATGACAGCAATGCTTTGGGGCCTCTCAATTCCCTGCTTCAGTTCATTTCTTTTAGGGCCTATTTCTCGTCCCTGTGAATGTCTAAATGTCTGATAATAACAGCAATGCAACACAACATTCCTCTTCATTATTGCAGAAGTTGAAGCACAAACTATCGAGGAACTAAAACAGCAGAAAGCATTTGTAAAACTTCAGAAGAAGCACTACAAAGAAATGAAGGATCTTGTGAAGAAACACCACAAGAAAACCACAGATCTTATAAAAGAACATACAGCAAAGTACAATGAAATCCAAAATGACTACCTGAGACGGAGGGCAGTCTTGGAAAAAACAGCAAAAAGAGACAGTAAGAAAAAGTATGTTCTGTAAAATTTGTTTCTCTTCTGATAAACAAAGTTGGCCTTCACATTTCTCTTTCTTGAGGGAAGAGAATGTTTTTAAAAACTTGCCCTATTGGAAATAAGAAAAAAGATGAGTGATATGGAGAATGTGGGAGGGGAAGTAAAGGAGGGAGCAGCCGCTGCAACAATTATGGGTAGAAGGAAATATGGAATGGAGAGGCAGTGCTACACAGGGGACAGTCATAAGATGTTGGTTGCCCCCAAACTGTCCCCCACTTGAAATAGCCTAAGTAGTTTGGTAACAAGTCCCTGCATCCCTCTATAATGGATAATTATCACCCAGTATCTAACATACCTTTCCTGGGCAGGGTACTGGAGCTGTAGGAGTGCCTGAGTGAAATGGATTATCTAGATCAATTTCAGTGTGATTTGAGGCCTGATTATGGAACAGAGACATCTTTGGTTGCCCTGGTGGATGATCTGTGTAGGGAACTGGATGAGGGGAGTATGTCCCTGTTGGTTCTGCTGGACCTCTCACTGGCTTTTGATACCAGCAACCATGGTATCCTGAGCAGCCTCACTGGGATGAGACTTGAAGTAACTGTTTTATAACAGCTCTATTCCTTCCTGGAGGGGTGAACCTGGAGGGGTTATACTGGGAGACTCCTGCTCAGCCCCTTGGCTGTTGACCTGTGCGGTCCCTTAGGACTCAATTCTGGAATTTTGAGGTTTGGTGCTACCAGCATCCAGATGACACCCAACTCTGTTTCTCCTTTCCACCATAAGCCATGGAAGCTGGGTGAGGATGAACAAACTGATACTTAAACCAGACAGAAGATACTCCTGATCATTTGAAGGGCAGATTAGGGAACAGGGATTCAGTCTGTGGTGAATGGGGTTGCAGCCCCCTGGAAGATGCCGGTCCACAGCTTGGGTGTGCTCCTGGATTCAGCTCTGAGCATGGAAGCTGAGATTTCAGCAGTGGCTAGGTATACATTTGCACGGTGAAAGCTTGTGTGCCTGCTGCACCTGTTCTTTGAGACATCAGATCTGGCCATGGTGACACATGCCTTAGTTGCATCCCAGCTGGATTACTGTAATGCGTTCTACATGGGACTACCTTTGAAGAGTGTTTGGAAACTTATTTCAACAGGTCCAAAGAGCTGCAGCCAGATTCCTAACTGGGGCTGGCTACAGGGAACACATAGCTCTCTTGTTGCAACAGCTCTGCTGGCTACCAATCTGTTTCTGAGCACAGTTCAAAGTGCTGGTTTTGTATGGCTCAGTTCCAGGCTATCTGGCAAACCATATCTCCCTGTTTGTGCCTGCTGGGACCCTGAGTTCATCAGGAGAGGCCCTTCTCTCAGTTCCATCACCTTCACAAGCACAATTGGGGGAGATGCAAGACCCAGACCCTAGAACTCCTTGGCCAAGGAGGCCAAAATGCCTCCTGCCCTCCACTGTCTTTCTGTCAGCAGCCAAAATCCTTTTTATTCTGACAGGCTTTTAATACGTAAAGTTTTTGAATAATGTACTAGGGAGTGCTGTACTGTTTTAATTTTAACTGTTATCTTTCAATCTCTTTTTAGCTGTTTTAATTCTTTAATGGTTTAATTTTGTTTTAATATGTACTTGTTTTTTAAGTATTATATTTTCTAAAGCAGTTTAGAATATATTAAGAGAGTGTGTTATGCTAGTGCAACACAGTGATTACAAAGGAGATGAGGAGAAGACGAGCATGCTGTTACCTACCCTTCCTTTGCAGTCTTTGGTGGTATAATACAACCAAAGATTGCAAAGGAAGATCTGTTAAAAGCTGTGCTGGCCTTTTCTTCATCTCCCTTGTTGCAACTCTGCTGTACTAGTGTTTTACACGTTAACCAGGAACTTGTGTACCTCTGTAGGTCAACAAAAATTAGGAGTACAGAATCCAGTATATATTCAGTCCATGTCACTTCCAGATGTACTTATGAGAAACTCAATTTGTATCCCACTGCTGCCTACACCAGATGTGCAAATTTTTGTTTATATCCCACCAGTGCCACCTACTGTGAGGATTCCTCTCAGGCAGTCCCACCACTGTGACTAAATGTAACCTACCCAATGTGAAGCTTTTCCAGTGTTCCCTGCAAATACTTATGTGATGGCTTTTCTTGATCTCCAACTCTACCACAGATAAAGATTTCTTCCTGTCTCCCTTGTGTGACATCAACTGTGGGATCAGTCTAAATACTGTCAAGATCCCTATGAGGATTTATACTACCTCATCTGAAATCAAGCTCTCAGAATGATAGCAATTCCAGAGGCTGAAAGTCTCCAAAAACAAAAACAAATTATTTACAGAAGTTAAACATAGAGCAGCAGATGATTAACACCACACTCTTGCATCTCAAGCTAAATCAGACCCTTACCGCTCAACTCAAATTTATTTCTCTCACTCCAACCATAGTCGACCTCAAACTCCTCTCAGACACATTTCTTGCTGCCCCCATCTAAAATCCCCTCCCACTCAAACTGAACTTTCAGCTGTCATTCATCAGCCACCTCATGCCGATCTCCTCAAATACTCCACCAAATAGCATCTAATTCAACACTCCATTCACTCCTCTCTCCTAACAGCTACTTACTTCCTACTCACACAATAAATCAAGCAAAAATTTTATATACAAACCCATCACAGTTCTCAGTCAGCGGTTGGTCCTGTTTATTTCTGTATCCGCTTACATTTTTAAAGACAAGTATGCATTTAAATATGTATCTGCATTCATAATTCTAATCCTGCCTTCTAGGGATGGATGGAGCAGTCTATATTTGGTTTGTTTCTCTTTCAGATGTATTTAGTTGTAGTTCTGTTCAGTCCATCACAATCAGCCACAGTGAGCTATGCCAGGCATCAGCGTGGGTCTCTCTGATGTCTTTCACTTCAGTGAACCTAAACTGTTTCCCACTTGCATAGGTATCTGCTACTATTTACAAATTTCCCACCTGAGGGGGCAGTCTCTGTATTGGTTTGGGTTTCTAGGTCTGAATCTCAATCCCTCATGTTTGCACAGATCTTTCCAGCCTCTCTCATTGCCCACCCCCCAGACAGGGATGATTTTTCTCAAGCAATAGTTCTGGCCTTAAGTAAACTCTCTCTCTTTTAGACTCTGCGGTTTCCTAAGCAACAAGCTTTACACCTGGTAGTAGGCTGTAAACACCTCTGATTCTCTGTTAGGTGCAGAGTGGTGTATTTCATTTGTGTTGGCCTGATTTTTATGTTTTGTTTTGTTTTTAAATGTCAGTGCTGAGTTTGCTGTTGCTCTGTTTATTTCACACGCCCCTTTCGTTGCTCCCCCTTCTCACCTCACCCTTTCTAGTTGCAGTTCTTTCCCAAGACCAGAAATATCACACTGATCCTTGGGGAATAGGTTGCTCAGATTCTATTTTATGAAAATTATTTTCCCCCTTGTCTTTGCATGTTGTTCTGTTCAGCCTTCTCTCCTTTGACAGAGCCCTTGCCTTTGGTGAACTCTGTTCTTTGGAAGCCACTAAATAGTTTCACATCAGGATGCATACATCTGGGATGTACCAAGCCTAAAGGAATGGTGCTGGCTGATCAGAAGCATATTTATAGGTTTTTGAAATAAAGCCAGCCACAATGTAATGCACAGAATATAAAAGTGCCATTGAGAGAGTGACAGTTAAACCAAGTGCTGATAAACTAGCAGTGTGTTTGTAGTATTGCGATATTTTCTCCCTCCAGTTGTGCCTGGTTTATGCCACATCTGTTAAGGAGTCATCTTCCTCCCCAAACAGAGTTTCCAACTCTTCAGGCCTAATCCCTCTTCTCTCATCCTCACAACAACACTCAAAACAAAACAAGAGTGCTGCCTTGAAGTGTGTCTATGTATTTTCCTCACTTGTTAGACTTGACATTTTTATTTAAATGACATATAATTAACCTAAAGGCACCAGATCCTGACTGATTTTAGAGGTCAAGTAGCATCAGCCCTGGTTAGTCCTTGCATGAGAGAGTACCAATGAATACCAGGTGCTGTAGGCCCTATTTCAGAGGAAGGAGCTGAGTATGCCTTGCCTAAGAAAACCCTATGAAATTCATGGAACTGCCATAAGTTGACAGGAGATTTGAAGGCACATGTTGTATACCTTCAAGTTGTTTCTGACTTACAGTGATCCTAAGGCAGCCCTATCACAGGGTTTTCTTGGCAAGATTTGTTCAGAAGGGTTTGTCTTTGCCTTCCTCTGAGGCTGAGAGAGTGTGACTTGCCCAAGGTCTCCCAGTGGGTTTCTGTGGCCAAGCATTGATTTGAACCCAGGTTGCTGGAGTTGTTGTGAAGCACTTCAAACCACTACACCACACTGGCTCTCCACTATACCGTGCTGGCAGATACACACAATCTGTGTAGCTGTGGATGATGCTTGTGGTATCCAGCTTAAAATGACATCACCATCCCCAAGCTCTGGATTGTGGGCCTGATAAGAGACTTACTGAAAGATCAGCTCAATCAAAAATAAAATTGATGTATCTGCTAAGTTCATGTAACGTATGAGCTTTGCAACCTAAGAGTAGGAACAGAGACATACCTTGTACTTCAAAGTGAAAAGACATTTTAGCAGAACTTGCTGCTGCCAGGTCTGTTGCGTTACATCATTATGCATTGTATGACTTTTGGCAGTAGAACCATTCTAAGAAGCAGCAGACTGTAGTATACAAATTTCATCAAAATGTGGGCCAAAAATATCTCAGTTCAAGCCGACCTGTATTTGTATTGTGGTGCTGCAGGTAACTGGGTATGGTTCGATGTGAATGGAAAGCTTCACTTCTAAATATGATTTGTTTGATATATGATATGATATGATATATGATATATGATATGGTCCTGGGCTTATTCTAAGATAATAACAAGATCCAGAAAACATCTCTACATTCAACCTGAGCTGAGTCACCGTCCAGATGAGTTGACACAACAGCATGTACACTCACAGACACACATATATGCAACGGATTTTTGGCTAGTGCCCTCACAACTTGTGTAAATTAGTTGATCCATATTCTTCTGCAGAGGTGAAACCGGCAGCCCAGATCACAGTTCATCAACAGTTGAACAAGAGTTGGCCACCCTTGATTCAGAAATGACTCAAAAGTTGATAGAATTGAAAGAAAAACAACAACAGCAGCTGCTTAATCTTCGTCAAGAACAGTATTATAGTGAAAAATACCAGAAGCAAGCACATATTAAGTTGGTATGTATAATACTTTGCCTCCTCATGTTCTTTTAAGTATTCTAATGACAACACTGCATGAAGACCTAGTTGTGTTTTTGGCCACTTATCTGTATCTGCATATGGAAGAGGTTTCTTTCTTTCCTTCCTTCCTTCCTTCCTTCCTTCCTTCCTTCCTTCCTTCCTTCCTTCCTTCCTTTCTTTCTTTCTTTTTTGTTAAAAGAAGAATAAATAGAGCACTATGTGTTTCAGTCTTCCTCTCCCTGCTCCCACAACTAATGACAAAAAATAATGATTTGTAGTAGTTTGGGAAAAATTGTGGAAACTGTGTGTGAAATTATTCCTCTTTTTTTAATACAATGGGGCACCAGAAATGTATATCGTCTTCCAGATGGGTTTACTGTAAAGGCATTATTATGATACTGGCTTCTTCATTTCTACTATCTTTCCCAATTTGTAAAGATAGTTTTGTGCCTTGTGAGGAAGCAACTTCTTGCCAACTTTCACATCTGCTCCAACTAACTACAAATGTTGAATCATAATTGATTGTTTTGAAATTTGAGCTATCCTTTGGGGATTCTGCACTCTGTGGCTTTGAAGATGAAACCAACATGCTCTGCCTAATGTCTTACTGCCACATCAATTATCAAAAATCATTTCAGAATAAGCAATTAGATTAGTATAGCCTACAGAACTAGAAACGAGCTTTGATATCAGTTTTTAAAAATGGCTTCCAGATAGTTCATGCTTGTGCCAGACAACCCTCTGTGAAACTATGTGTACTCTAAATAGATTCCAGAGCCCAGGCTATAAACAGCAGAGTGATATTATGCATATATTGTTCCAAAGCAGCTTTTATTTTTACAGCTGCAGCCTCACTGTTGGCTGAGTCAAGCACACTGTATGGGGCAGCCCTCTGGGTCGTAACAGGAATCCAATCAGTTTGGTAATAGATGTTTTGGAGTGCCAAGAAGAAGAGGAAAGAAGGCAGGAACACTGCTACTATATAATTCCAACGTAGGCCCCAGCATGGGGACACTGTCAGGGGTGCATGCTCTTAGCTCAGTTGGTTACATTGTTGTATGGAAGATCAGAGGGATAGAATCAATGTTTTCTGTCTTGATGCTGTAGTAAGGCAAATCCATTTTTTGTTTGCTGTCATATTGGACTAAGGGCTCAGGCAAATTACCTTTTTGGATAATACCTCCCAGAATCTTATTGCTAGCAAAGGCAGAATATGTTAGGCTAATTGTACAGCAGCTCATAAGACTTACCATAAATGTCATGAAACAAGTGCTTGGCTACGCAGTGGCTCCAAATTCTGGTCATGCCTTTGTCATGCCTAACACTCCACCTCCAGGCGATGCATTTACTCGCAGACCATTTATTTGGCAGCAGCAGGAATAATAACAGGCAAAGCTGGCAACCTCTAAGGCCTCTTGTATCCTCACACCCTTCCTGGCATGGATTTATGGATCTAAACTAGAGGCGAGGAGACATGTTGTCACATTCAGTCCCTCTCCTGACAAGGACTGCCAGAAACTATGAAGAGTGGAGGGGCCTCTTCCACAACAAAATGCACACTCATTCAATGGCAAGAGCTCTTCAGGATTTTCAGGTGGAGTAAACTCCTGGTCCTGCTTGGAGATGACAGTAGTTGAACAGAGAACCTTTTGCATGTACTGCGTGATTCAGGAGATGAAGGTTCAAGGAACGGTTCAGGAGGGGAAGGCTCACAGCTACGGAGTTGTGGGCCTTCCGCTTCTGAAAGTTTGGGGCAGAAGCAGCTTAAACTCTTAAACCACTAGAATGCTTAGCAATAATATGTAGCTTTTGGAGCTTTTTGACATGCCTATATTTTCCTCCCCTAAGCTCATTCAAAAGCTGACAGATGTAGCAGAGGAGTGCCAGAGCAATCAGTTGAAGAAGCTTAAAGAAATGTGTGAAAGGTAAGGCACATTGTAAATAAATGATTTCCGCAGTTACAGTCTGCAGTCAGCTAGTGGACAACACAGGACTTACTTCCTGTATGCATAAATTTGTGTTGTCAACTTAGGATGTAAAGAAGATTTTCAGATTTTAACATGCTCAGTGATAAAAGTGTCTCAACACATCAAGACATCCTACTGAGAAAACAGATAGCACCTCCAAATTTTACATGTTTTTGAGAACTTCTTAATGAAAAAAATGTGCAAAAACTTGTGTTTTACACAAAACTTTTTTCAGTGCAAAGTCCAATATTGTTGCACAGAAAGGTGTGTATTTTACACAAGACACTATTTTCTGGGCAAATATGTTGGTTTTACGCAAACATTGTGTACAAAAAGCTCCCCAGGACTTTCCTTTGCGCAAATTAATTTTTTTCAAAAAGTGCAGAAACTTACCAGAATTTGCAGATAAACTCTCATAATCTCATCCAGAGCAGATAAACTGTTTGAGAATGAAACAAGCAAGGTTTTAGGTCTATAATGTCAGCCTTAGCTTTATTCTGCTTTTCCTTCTGTTTTTTAAAAACGAAACCTGTTTGTTGCAGAGAAAAGAAAGAGTTAAAGAAAAAGATGGACAAAAAGAGACAGGAGAAAATCACAGAAGCTAAATCAAAGGATAGGAGTCAAGTAGATGAGTAAGTATAGATGTCAGTTTTTACCTTGAATTATGTCCTGAAGATATTGAAAGGTCACCAAAGATACTGAAGCCTTGGACTGTAATTCTATGTATTCCTTCTCCACACCAGATGTGAAAGTAGGCGTATGCACCCCCTCCCAGTGATTATATATTGCAAACTGAAGTGGAGACCCTCAAGTTCTTGTCGTGAATCTAGCACTCTCTGGATGGCCACATCCCCTTCCCTATGAAACCACATGTTTTGGATTCCCTGCGTGGCATGTATTATCTCCCCCACACTCGACAGTTCTTAAAAGACAAAATGCAAGTCCTAAGCAGTGTTGGTTGGTGGTTTCCATGTCAATGTGGCAGTGAATCCACTCCATGTTTTAATTCAGAATTAAAGGCACTCTCCAGGGTGCTAAGCCTATTTAGGAATAGGGTTCAGTACTTTGGAGAGTACTTAAAAACCTAGGTTAACACCTGTAGTGGATTCACCACCGCATTAACATGGGGGTCATCAGCCACTGCTGCTCCATAGATTTAGTTACAGTACTAAGAGTTTGAAACTCACATGTGTTTGGTCCCATGCTTTTCTCTTTGGCCCTGCCCACTTGTGGAATGCAGCCCCCAAGAATGTATCTGAAATTGAATCCAGCTTGGGCCGAAAGAGGTTTGCCGTGCTTATTATTAAAATACTTAGTTATTTAGAAAATTTGAGTATTTCCTTTCAGTCAAATGATCTTAGAGGTCATATACAATAAATTGTAGTAGTGCATACACATGTCCTTGCATATACTCATGCACCTCAAACACAGAAGCCTACAAAACTTAATTTTTGTGGTCTTTATGACCCAAATCTCAACCACTTAGCCATCTCTTGCATACAACGCACTTAGTGATGTCTGTGCTATCTATAATTTTATTTTTTTCCTTACTTAGCTAAATGGAGGTATGGTTTACGAGCAAACACTTTGTGGCAGAGTCAGCATATTGTATACTGAAAGCATGAGATAAGAATTAATTAAATGGAATCAGTGTTTTTCGGTCTTGCTCGCAGGGAGAAGACAGAAATGATTCGGTCATATATTCAGGAGGTGGTGCAGTACATTAAAAGGGTGAGTCATCTGCATACAAGTGCATTCAGACTTACTATATGTGCTCATGGTGTGGAGATAGCAGGCACATGCTGATTTACCCAGAGTAATGAAGTCGGAGCAGCCATTAAAAAAAAAAATCAATACCATAGAAAAGTTTCTCTTGTTGTACAGAGGACTCTTGCTTCCAGTATTTCTTGGCCACACAAATATATGTATGTATACAATGCATACTTGGTTTCCCATCTTCTCTTGATTATCAAGTAACTTTGAATATTGTCTTGTTATGCAGGCGTTTTGTGTGTTTCTCTACAACATTACTAGATCTGAAATGTGAAGGAATGTAGCGGTACACATTGACAGTGGTATTTCAGATAGGATGTTGCAGTGGAATACTGAGTATAGGGAACTTAAAAGTCCATTTCCTGTTTTTTGTACAGGAAGGTAGCAAAGGCTCCAGACCTGCTCTAAGAAATATGAGATTTCATATCACAAACACTCTTAACACATTGCAATGGCTGAGGTACTCAGAAAAGTGTCATGCTTTGGCTCCTTAAGAGCAGATACAAGTTTCTGATCATAGCCTCTTACAAGCAAGCTGTAAGCAGGGCCTATTCAATAGTCAGATCTGCCCTTGCCTCTCTTCCCTTCCTTGCTTTGCCAGCTCCTAGAGCCCAGCAATTTCCTTGCGGTGGCAGGGAATATAAGAACAGGTAGCACCAATAAAGGCAGCTGGTGCTCCATCTTATCAGAACCATGCCCATTCCTTGGGAGAGCGGATGGAGTTTCTATGTGCAGCCCAAGGAAACCACACTATTATTATTAGGTTCAGCCAGGAACTAAGGTCCTTCCGAAAGTTAAGCGTCTTTTCCCTAGCAGAAAAGTGACCCAGATATAGATCCATTTCATTACTGAGAATGACAGGAGAAATAGCATCAGACTTCTCATTAAGGAGACTGTGTGGTCTGTGGAATGAAATCAATGTCCCTGCCACACCATTTTCACAGATATGTGTCTTAGCAATCAGACTTCCAAATGAAGTTCATGTTTATTTTCCTGCTACCAACTGCAAAACAAAGAACACTAAATGTAAGATAAATAGTTGAAAACAATCATGTACTATGGCAAGCAGATATCTTTTGCCACTTGGGGAGCATCTTTGCAAAAATAAAACAACAACAAACATATCATCTAGTTGACCCACAGTCCCAGTTCGATTTCCAGCAAGAATGGTCATCTGCCAAAAAGCAACAAGAAAATGGGGGAGGCAACTAAGATTTCTCATCTGGCATATTGCACTGTCTTTTCTTGATCTTGCAGGTGTTGGACTACATTGCCCATTATCCACAAACTGCATGGTCACTGATTCTTCTTATTTCACCTTCTTTCTACATATTAGGTTTTAAACATTGAGGCTAGAGTAGAAATTTGAGTGATTTTCACCACCTATCCTGTAGGCTTCCCTAGTTGTTTATTAGGTTTTGTTTTAATGCTGTACTGTTAGCCAACTATATATTTCTTCTAATTTGAAGAAACTGATCTAAATCCAGTTGTTAGGCCCAAATTTAGAGGACTTACTGAATTAATTTTTGAAAAGGAAGTCAGCATTTATAAATTCCTTTGGTTCACTAGATCTTCTCTAGTTGAGACTAGCAACTGGATTTTATTCAGTATGGTTTAAAGAAATGCACAGGGGCTAGTCCATGAGTCATCAACTGCTGGTCACAGGGGAGTTTCCAGGAAATAAACAATTGTAGCTAGTGGTCACAAATGGGATAGCTGATCCTGGCGCCCTGGGGAAAAGATGGCAGTCGTCCACATTAGATAGCTTAAGAAGCACTGATTTAAATTAATAATTTCTAGCAAAAGAAAAGTTTTAGGTTAAAAATAAATCTACCGAGTTTTCTGAATTCATATATTAAATAGCAGCAGAAATCTTGCTTTTCCTGGTTGGAAACCCCATAATAATCCCCCCACCACAATACTCATTCTCTTTCCATCAGCTCTCCTGTGCCCCATTTCCATTATTTTTCTTTCTTCCCTGTTTTACCTTTCTTCCACACCTTTCCTTGGTGCTCATTTAGTTTTTCATTCTTCTTACTGTCCTCACTCTGCTTGGTAGGCAACAGGAATTTTTTCTTTCTGAAGTGTTTAAAGAGTTCTGGGTCCTGCAGAGGAAAGCAGTCTATGTAGTTACTTAGAGGCCTCGTGAAAAAATTTTTCCCTAGCTTGCCTTCTGCCTTTTCTGTAGGAAAGACAATGGCAGAGCTTGGACTGTGTGGAGGGGGGACGGGAGGAGAGCAAGGCTATGGTGCAAGGGCCATGGCCGCTGTGCGGGGGGGCATGGCTGTGGTGCATGGGGGCATGGCCAGGACATGTTAGGGTGTGGCTACAGGCTGGGATGCCCCAGAAACATTGCCGCCCAGAATGAATCCCCCTGCCCCCCCGTCCCTACGTGACTGAGAAAAGACTGGCGATACATAGTGTCTAAGGACACAACTGCAGGCTACAGAGAGGTTTTAATTAACCAAAAGACATTAATCAATTTAAGAATCAAAATATCTCCAAGATGCACACCCTAGTAGTCCCCTTAGTGTCCTTGCCACGTTTCAGGGTTCTAGAGTTCAGAATGTTGGTACATAATCTTCTGTTATTACATAAGGACTAATTATTTTAATAAAATATTGTTTAGTATCAACATAGTCTGCTGAGTTTATTACAGTAGATAGATGGGGATCATGTAGCCCTCCATATATTATTCGACTGCAGTTCCCGTCAGCCCTAGCAAGTGTAGACAATGGTGAATTAAAATGGGAGATGCAAGAAGGTCACAGGATTTCCATTCTAGCTGTCTTCTAACAATGTAGTAACTTCAGTATAAAATGCAACTATGTGTTGAATATGATGCATTGAATTTTGCTGCTTCTTCACAGCTAGAAGATGCTCAGAGTAAAAGGCAGGAAAGGCTTGTGGAAAAACACAAGGAGATTCGTCAGCAAATACTAGATGAAAAGCCCAAAGTAAGTAAGTCTCAAATTCTAGAATTTTTTTTTTATTACTAAGAAGAACCTGAAGGTAAGTTGTTTGACAGCATTGTGATTCTGAACATAACTGAAGAAATAGGTAGATGTTCAGATATTTTATCATGTGGAAGAAGAAGACTCTTGTAATGTTAGTGTGTAGTTAAGTATGCATTTGAAGCGCTTGTCCCCACAAAAACATAGGGCCCTTCTGCCCTACACTGTTATAGTGCTGTTATTCCCCTTTCAACATCCTGTGGAATTTGTAGTTTACTGAGGCCAAAGAGCTCTCTGTTTGAGAATTCTAAATGTTCCTCCCTAAACTGCAAACCCCAGGATTCCATAGGCTGTTGAAAGCGGAATAATAGCACTATAACAGTGTAATGGGGAAAGGCCCACAGTTTAAGCCACAGAGAATCTGTGCGTGTCATATATGTAAAGTGTGTCTTTCACCAGCAGAGGGTGCAATATGCTGACATATTTTTAGGAGAGCAAACCATGAACTGTTTTACCTGAGAATGGGGCGGGGGGGGTAGTTTTGTAGTAGATATAAATCGTTTTTATTGTCTGAGAAAATTAATAACACACATAAGGAATTAGATAAAATCTCTTGCAACAGAATAGAACTACCACTCACATTGATGTTGATGACAATATATTCAGGATATTTGGTCTTCATTTTTCATCTCAGCTGAACAGATGGCATAGACATGTATATTTTGACTTAATGTCTCATTTGACATAATTGTTTTCTGAATCTCCTATAGCTGGAACTGCCTTCAGTTCCCAATAAGCGTACATGGAATTAATTTAGAGTATATGAGTCTGCTATGATTTTTGTTGGTAAATCAAGAACAGCAGAGCATTAAAATAGGGTTTTAGACCAATTATTTTCCTCATGGACTTACTGATGACAAACAAAATTCTTTTAACCTAGTGCACATGCTCATCTCATGTGAAAATAGCTGCCACCTTCTTTTTGATGTTTTCAATGCAGAGTGGATTATATTAATTATTTCACAGAGCTTTTTGTGCGCTGGGGTAGGTAGGGATAACATTGTTTTCAAAGTAGTCTCAAAGCAGTTTTATGTTATGATTTTGTATGGCTAATTTAGGAATACTTGAGTAATCACTTTTGAGCATGGATTGTTCTCTTGGTAGATAACACTTATCCTGAACCCAAATGCTGAAAATGCTCTCCATCCCGGAAAAGTAAATTGTAAGGAGCTGTTGGCTACCAAAATACATCTGACAGCATGGCCCTTTGCCTTTCCAAGTAACTTGTCAAAGCTCTGATCAATGGTGATGTCAAGTTCTTTTTTGGTATAGCCAGAATAGCACTGATCCTTGCCCAAGAGGCGGATATCAGCAGACAGAGGAGAGCCCCCTAAGGTTTCCAGGCATTTAGAGCAATCTTTAGGCAGAGAAAAGAAATTGGAGTAGGGGAGGAAACCTTACTGATAACTAGGGAATACTGAGCATGCTCAGTGGAAATGGAATGCCATTTGATTGAAACGGAATGCAGAAAAAGAGGTGAAAGAAGAATGCAATCAAGTATTTACATAGCAACATTTATTGGTTTCTTTTTGTATTTCTTTTTAAATAAGCAAGCATATTCAATAATTCTGTGGAGTTTTCTTTGGACTTCCAAAAATGTAGAACAGAGATGTAGAAATAAAAAGACAAGCTTCATACTTACTTCGTCTGACATATGAAGACATACTTTATGCTTCCATCATCGTCTTCATACTTTTTTCATGGATGTGTAATAAGAGTGCTTCTATTTGTGTTCCCCCCCTCAAGGTGCCTTGTATTAAAGATACTAACTTAGAAGTGATCACTATTACAAATTTAATAAGTTAATTAGTATTTGCAGGAGACATATAAATCTTCACTTATTCTCATACAAAATAACTTGTAATTTCATGAAGCTGGGAGCAAACTTTTAATTTTTTTTCTCCCAGCTTCATGAAATTAGAAGAATTTTTCACTTTTTTGAAAATTATTTTTCACATTTCAGGACTTTTTATATGAAAGTTTCACAAACTTTCACAAAGGTTTTCTTGCACAAAACTTTGACTTTGGAGCAAAGATTAACTTAGTTTTCACAATGACAACATTTTATGTGGATTACTATTTTTTTTTTTTTTGCACAAAATGTGAAGGGAGGAATTCTGCTGCTTCTGTGGGAAAGAAATTCAACTGGTCTTTTTCCTATTATGGAAGAGCAAAAAATCTGGCAGCAGTTCACAAAATTTGTGATGGGGAATGTCTCAAGATATTGAGATGCCCTTCTTCATCAAGGATGAGAAAATTTATGAATGTTCCTTCTGCTTCTAGTCTTTGCCAAACTGTTTATCAGTCCCGTTTTCATTATCTGCTAATGTACATTTTTAGCAAAGTAGATACAGACATGATTTTCAGCTTGTGATAGTACAGTTAGACTCAACTGTTACCTTCAACACCATTTACCAACCTGCTCCATAGGGATCTTCAGGCTTCCATAACAAGTTCTGAGGCTGCATGGAAGGCAATGATGGTGAGAAGCAGGAAGATGTCCTCTCTCCAGTTCTGTGTGCATCAGGTTCCAGCCATGAATTTCAGCTTAGCAACTCAGCAGTGTAAGAAAAATTAAAATAAGGCAGCCCTCATTCAGTAGACGGCACATTTGCACATTTCAGTTTAGGCTTTTCAGTGGCTAAACCAAGACTTGGAACTCCCTCCCTACGGAGGCCAGGATGATGCCATCCTTGCTGTTCTTCTGATGTTTGATGAAAATTCCTGTTCCATTAGGTTTTTAGGAATTCATTGCAATGGACTTTTTTAGTGTTATTTTCGTGTGTTTTTAGTCTGCACTGATATTAATAACTTGTAAGCTGCTTTGAGTCCCAGTGCTGGGGAAAAGGCAATATCATGGTGATGGTGATGGTGATGGTGATGAAGATGGACGCATAACAGGTTATAGTACAGCTTTAGGAAGTCTTCCACATAGGTTTGGTGATGAGATGTAAAGGAAAAAGAAAAAGATGATAAATAAGGGCAGGCCATAACCAGGGTTTGTCTTTGTCATATATATGTGTTTGTAACAATACAAGAAAGTTAATTCTGTAACATAGCATCGAAAGTGAGCTTATATATATATTTTTATGATCCTGTAAGATTTTCAGGTGTGGCATCCTACCAGATCTGTTGTTGTATTCTGATGCCCAGCCTATATCATTAAAAACACCTTTTATTTGAGATTCACATCATGTTTATTACTGCTAATTTCAATTGTATAAATATCAAAACAGACTTTCTAGTGCCTTTGTTAGATTTCGGGCAGCTAGAGAAGACCACAAGAGATCTTTGATCAGATCTCCTGTAGCTGTCATGTTTAAGATCTTCACAACTTCAGGGGGCCCTCCTTTATTTTGGTTGGGGTTGTGGCAGCTAGGATAGAAGGGTTGCACATTCCCCTGCTGTCGCAAACTGCTTTGCCCCTTCCTCGTGACATCATCCCATAAGTTTTCCTCAGTAAGAGAAAAGCCCCTGGAATTTTTGAAAGGAAAAATTACTGGCAAGTAAGAGGTAAATCATTTCATCCCAGCCCACAATTCTTTCATTCCTGGCTGGAGCCCTCAGTGATTGCTTTTCATTGGAGCAGGGGCATTAATCCAAAATTTGGAGGAATAGATACATGGAATCCTCTTCAACTCTTGCTTCAGCTCTATACCTTTAGGGGTACAGTGGCAATAAGATGTCAGAAATTCTGGTGCCAAGTCTGATTTGGTATACTTTGAAAGTTTCTTAACTAAGCATACTGTAGGCATACCAAGAAACATTTGAGTTATAGCTCAGACATCTTTCACCTGCTGTTTCTTGATGTCAGAACAGCTGCTGTCAACAGGAAAAGATTTCAGCTGACCTATTTTTAGCACACCTGTCCAGCAGTCTAGAGGTGTCCTCTAATTCTAATTGCTTCCCAAGTTGTGCAGATATTAGAAATTCAATAATCGAGGAGACAGTTTCCTATTATAGATGCCTGAAGGAATATGAGGACATGCTCTTCTTCGTCCCCATGATTGAATGAGTGCTTTGGAAAATATAAATGTTGGCCTAATGCTGTTTAATATATTCATTAGTGACTTCAAAAAGGGAACTTAAAGTGCACAATCCAAATGTGCAGATAGCGCCAAACTAGGAAAGACTGTGAGTAGTTTGCAATCTGGGACATTAAATAAAATTTATTTCAACAAATTGGAAGTACTGGCAGGAATAAAAAGGATTGCATTTAATAAGCACACCTTTAATGAGAATAAATACAAAATTCTGCTGCTGGGCAAGAACCGATATGTTATTACTTAGGAGATCTTTTCTGCACTGCCGTTTCCTAGGTAGGCAACTGTAGGATGTTAGCCAATAAGGTAATTGCTGAGGTATAAGCAAGTAGGTTGAGAAAAGGAGCATCATGGGTAAGTCAGGAGAAGTAATTCCCCCCCTCCTGCCTGGCATTGGTAGCATTGGTGAGGCCTTTGTTAGAGTAGTGTGTCATTGCTGCACTTCAGAAAAGACACATGGAAGCTGGATATGATCCAGAGACCAGCAAAATTTCTGGAAGGCCTGGAGAATATCACATATAACAAGACTGAAAGGAGTTGAGGTTGTTTAATTTGGAGAATGGAAGATGGGTGTCTTTGCATACACAAAGGTACTCTGATGTGCTGCCCAAAGACATACTTATCTCTTCATCTGCTATTTGTGAGAGTGGAGCAGTTTTTTGTTTGTGTTAGATTTATCTTGAAGTTTCTTTTCTTGTCCTGGTTACCTATAATTCTGTTGTCATTATAGGTTCAGAACTCTCATGTATTGTTTTACAGTTGGATTTCATTTGCCTGATGTACAGGTGAGGTTTTCTACTGTGTAAGCAGAAATAATAAATGGTTTCTTTGAGTAGGGTAGGATTCAGCTATTGTGCTTTTCTGCAATGGACAAGAAGATACAGTGGGTTAACAATATATCCCCCAAAACTTGGACCATAGGAACAACTTCAAGAATAGTGAAGCAGTGAGTCAGGCTTTCTCAAGTTGTGATGAGATTCCATTACTAAGGTTAGTCATGGTCTTAGTTTATTTGCATGTCACATTTTCCACAATGCATTATGCTCAAAAAGTTTCAAAAAATCAAATACAATAACCAAAAATAACAGTAGGTCAGCAAGCAGTATTAATAACATAGCTTTTCAGTTGCAGGTAAGTAATCCACTGAGTAGGTCATATGAAGAGAACCAACAATAAGATGTTTGCCTTCTTCAAAAGACCCTAGATTCAGTAGGTAAAATTTATTCCTTGAACCTGCAAATTTTGGAACTGTACAAACTTTAGGTTTTCTCTAATCCAACAGCTGAAGAAGGCGGAAGCCAAAACATTTTGCTCATTTTTTCTTTTTCTTTTTTTAGTTCTGTTTGTTAGCCACTTCTCCTTTTAGATAGATAGATCATAGACAGCCACGATGGTGCAGTGGTTTGAGCATCAGAATTCTGCTCTGAAGGCAAAGGTTCAAATCCCTGCTCAGCCATGGAAACCTGCAGAGTGACCTTGAGCAAATCATACTTTCTCAGCTTCAGAGCAAGGGAAAGGCAAGCCAACTCTGAACAAATCTTGCCAAGAGAATTCTATGGTAGGTTTACCTTAGGATTGCTGTTAAGTTGGAAATGACTTGAAAATATATAATGACAACACATAGGTGATAAAACAGCAAACCAACAGTACTTCTCCCAAGCTTGGCTTGGATTCCAGAAGGATGCAGTTAATCACAATATATATTTTTGAAGTGATTAACAAACAGAACTGAGAAATAATTCACAAGCAAAACATTTTGGCTTCCACTTTCTTCAGCTGCTAAAGATGAAAGTGAACTGTGTATAACGTGGCAGTTTAGAACACTTTGTTATCAGTATTCTTCAGCTGATGATGGTATTATCCTCTAAGTTGAGGCCATGTGGTGTTGGGGCCTTAAGTCTATAAATACCAACATTTTCTCTTTTGTCCAAGATGTATCAAGGAGAAGACACCTTAGTACTAAACAGGGACAAGTGAGAGAGGCTAAGGTGTTCTGAGTTAAAATGCCTGGCCTCTGGTTCCTCTAACTTCCTGGTTAGAACTGGAGACTTACAGTTCCTGAAGTGTGTATGCAGGTCTGAGGTTGTTTTGCCCAGGCACTGCAGATGACATCCTGTATGTCTGCATTCAATCACATAAATAAGATTGTGGGACCAACAGGTAACGTGCTGTTTAATATAGTAGGTCTTGCCAGTCACTGTGTTTCTAAAAGTAACAGTCTGCTTAATATAGCGCATAGAGATAGTGCAGTGCTTTGAAAAACAAGGATGTGATCTTGGATTACTGACCAGTGTTTTCAGGAGAGCTTTTATGAGCAATCTCTGTAGATTTGGTGGCTGGCAGAAGGCTGTAACTGGAGGCTTGCTACTGGCTCTGCCAAGGTGTTTGGAATTTGTTAGCAGTAGGTAGCTTTCTCAATTGCCTTACGATAGTTAGGAAATGTTTTTATAACAAAAGGAATGTGTTGTTGGTTGTTAATTGACTCATGTCTTTGTAGAGAGGATTTTCTCTCAAAATGATGATTGCTCTTCGGATGTCACCAATTATATGAGGAGGATGAGATGTGTGTGTGTGTGTGTGCATGCGTGTGTGTGTTTATGAATATGTATATGGAGATGCATAGTGTTTAACAGCATTCTTGAATCCAGGACAAACTCAGAAAAAATGCTTTTGGTTTGCTTTTTAATTGTTATATCTATAGCATCATATCAAACAAAATTGTTATGGGGCAGAAGCTGTTTTATGCAGCTGTTTGCCATAAAACAAGTGGGCAATGATAGTAAGCCACTGACAGATGACTTTCCTGATTGCATACCAAAATTTACTGATTGTGTACCAAGAGTTTATCAAAAGTAACTTATTGTATATTGGCTTGCAGTATTTGTACAAGATACTCCTTTGCACTGTTCATGGCCAGATTAATATTTTCTCCACTTATTGAAAAAAGTGTTTAAAACTTTATGTTCATTGCAAGGAAGAAACAGAGGAAGAGGAAACAAAATTAAGGAGCTAAAATAGGTATTTTACAAATAGTGTTTAGAAGTTCTTCAGTTATACTAAGCAACCCAACTTGTATTGGTTGAAATCAGTTTTCATCAGAGCACCCAAAAAATCCACCCTTGGCAAAACAGATATAACTGCTCTCAAAGCAAGATTTCACTCCACAATCTCTGTAGCTGAATAAGAGTGTCTCTGTCACATATAGCACTAGTTAATTCTTCGGGATTAGATGGAGTTTCTGTCTTTTAGAGTTTTCAGAGCTGACAGATTTCAGTGCAGTTATCAATCTACTCCATATCTAAGTCAAGTCAATCTGATGTATAGGACAAATATGAGTATACTGCTGTCACACATTTACAAATTCATCTTCAGATGTGATATATCTGCCTGATGTCTGCCAAAGCACAGACATAAAATCAACCATTGTGCATGTTAGAACAAGAAGGATGCTTGTAAATGAATTGTTTTTCATCTATGCTGTTTTCCTCAGTCCTGATAACCCAACATATTTAGTTTCTTTTGTTGGCTGGCAACAGACTTTAGAATGTCTGTACATGGTTCTCCTCTTGCTGTGACAATGTTGTCAGTTATTTTCTGAGTGTACGAACTGTTCCTCATTACATATTTTTCTTGAAGTCTTCTAAGAAGTCATAGAATGTTATGAAGCAAAAATAGGCACTTTCACTTTCTTGACTGGATCAGTGTTTTTGTTTGACCAGCCTGTCATTTCAGAGTTCAGCATAAGCTGCAGTGTTGTTTTCAATGAGATGTAAACATCTCAGACTCTAGATCACCATATTCTTTAATGACAATTCTCCGTTTTGACTTTGCTGCATTGCACTGCAGATATTCATTTTTTAATGCCTTGATCATCCATCACTACACTTTCATGCAATTCTTGGTTTGTATTTCCAGCCCCTTTCAAGATTACTTTCTTGCTAAAAAGCTGAATTGAAAGACAAAACCTTGTGATACAACAGCTTTTATTTAGAAACATTTTTTATCTTGTTTGTCCAATTATTCTTTTTTTTTTTTTCTGGGATCTCTGCATCAGTTACTTCAACTTCATAACAAAAGTGACTGTGTGGAAAAATCTTCAATTCTGCTTCATGGCAAAATTGACTGACTTTTTTTTTTAATCAATTATGATCACTTTTAAGCTTCCACTTTTTATCAATGTACCATGATACATACCACAGATAATCTATGCTGGCACATGGAAGACTGGGAAAATGATTTTCATTATCTGAATTCTTCCTAGTTGCCCTTCCTCTCTGAAACAATTGTGACCCTTCAAAGGTCCAACAAGATTCAGAAGCTGATCCCAATAAGCACACATTTCTGATTTCTTCTGACAAGCCTTTGAAAATTCTTTTAAATATCTCGGTAAGGATTTTAAAATTAAAACTAATCAAACCACACTGAACTGTATCTGGCATTATGTGAAACTAGTTTTCTTTAACGCATCCTCAAATGTCTAATTGCATAAGGAACATCCTAATGTTTACTACTATCTGTCATCATCCAAGCTGCATTTCATTTTTACATGTTTTATTACTCTATTTAGATGGATAATGTGTACTGTTCCTTGTTGGCTTTACCACGTTGCTGGCAAAGACTCCCATTTGCAGTAAAACTTTTGTTATTCCAGTTCTATGGTGGTTGCAAAAATGTAGCTGTATGAAAAGTGCTTATCTTTGGAATCACTGCATCAGGTTAGCTAAAACAATATTCACAGCCATTTGGAAAATCTCCTTGTTCCTAAAGAAGGGAAAAAGACTTGGTGGCAAAATATTGAAGAAGTTATTTATAACACTGAATATTCTAGCTGGTTGTGTGAGAAATGTTTTATAGGAATCCAATGGGCATTTACAGTCAGATTGGCATCTGAAATTAGTACAATATATCTAGCACACAAGAATACAAAGCTGTTGTCATTCCTGAAGTTGAAATATTCCATGACTAGCTTCGTGCAAATTCTGCATTGTTCCATGCCCTTATTGAACACTTGAGATGAATCCAATAATCTTCTGGTACCAAATTGCAATATGCATGGTAAATGATCTGATGCTATGTCTTAGCTGTTTTGACATCAACCTGTAGGGACCATTTTTAATGCTGGCGCATGACACTGCTGTGCATCCACCTAAATATTTACATCTTGAAATGAGAAAGGCAGTGTATTTCACATAATTTCATATCTTAATAGTGTTGTGGTGCGGGATACATGTCTATCATTTCATGAGTCTAGAGTGATAGCTTAGCAACTGTACAGGTTATTAATTCCATTAATTTTGGTCTTCTGGGGTGATAGAATTAGGGTGTCTGCACTTCAGAATGGACAAAAGAGTTGCAGTTCCTCCATCTGGAAACATAGAATTACTAGAATTGGAGATTTAAAAAATTAGGAAGGTGAGGTTTTCTTCAATACCAGCCATCACCCATCTGGAGGATACTGGTTGCATACCATCTGTCCCTAAAGTAAATACCAAGCCAACAGAGCCAGCTGCATCACATTAAATTTGAACCCCAAGCTTAACCTCATTTCAGTAGGAAGAAATAATGTTTAAAAGGTGGAGGAAATTTGAGTCACACCTGCAGATTACTCTTGGTGTCTTTGGTAACTGTGAGCCTACGATGAGCCATGTGGATGTTGCACATGGCATCATGTAGTCTCCTGAATAATGTCCTACCTAGAGCTGCTACCCTACAAGCAAAGTTCAAATGTCCCCACAATTCCTGCCTTTCGCTTAAAGTTATTTTCCAGTGCTACAAAAAGGGGTGAAAACTGACTTTTTAAGTTCCACCAGCTTCTCCTCTGGGAGCCTACGCTGTTCTTGCTACATGCCAGTTTTCAGCCCTAAAAATACTAGCTGCTGATTGGGACATTCTGTTTTGTTTTCTGTCAGAGGCACACTCAACTCACTTGTTAAGCAATAAAACGCATCTGTTAGAGATCAACATTGAAAGCTAAAAAGCAAAAAAATCCAAATAGTAGAGAACATCCCACCCCAGACAGTCACCAGGCAAAAACTCCAGTTGTTCAGAAGTCTTCAGGACGAACAGGCACCAGGCGAAAATGTCTTAATGTTACATTTTGCCGTCTCCTCCACAGTCCCATTTTTGCACACTTCCTACAGGGGTGTGTCAAAAGAAGTGCGATGTGCTATGTTCAGATTGATCAGGAAGGCCTCAGTCAGAGACTCAGCTTTGGCATAAGAAGGATAGTGGATGGATCTATGTTCTCTGACTGCTTTTTTTAGGCACAGTGCCTAAGGCAGCAACTGTCAAGGTAGTCATCAGAGAGGACATGAATGGTGTTACCCCAAAATGTGGGGTGCCCCTTGAGGTCCTTCAGCAGTACCTGCAGTTCAGTGCAAAATGGGGAATTAGTTGGTTCTAATTAAGAATGCTACAAGAGGCAGGGTGACTAGCAGGATCTTTCTACCAATATTTATGGGGTCCACACAGGAAAGCCAGCCAGAGACTCAAAAGCAAACTAAAAAATATGTTTATTTAGGGGGATTCAATCACACAGACACACAAGATACAAGCAGTCATGCATTCCCACAAGAGCTAACCGAAAGATAAAGGGAGGAAAAATTATGGATAGCGAGGCTGAGGTAGTGAAGTGACTCAGATTTACATCTAAGGGCAGCCTAAATTGGTGTTCAGAGTGATGCAGTGACGGCAGTGACATCTAGCAAACTAAAAAGCTGCAGCTAGCTGGTAGAAATGGGGGATTTTTATACCATAAATCTACGTGGAGGCTGTGTGTGCCAATTGCCCTCTAGTAAGGCAGACAAAGGAGTTTGCACTTCAGACAGTGAGATACAGGATAAGTTGATGGTCTTAGCATGTAGGTGACAAAGAGTCAGCAGTTTGTTCGATAGCCTTACCTCCTTTGGGCAGGAAGGTACACAGAGGTGTTGAAGGAAGGAGATGATAGGGATAAGCCAATCAACTCTTCTATAGGAACATTGAAAACTTTTTATCTCAGCAATGGCCAACTGGAAATGTGTTAGCACTTGAAAGCTTCTGGTATTACTTAGCTAAGCCTGTAAGGGGGTCTTATGACCTGTTTATCTGGCCAACTTGCCTCTTATTCAGCATGGCTTCCAGTCATAGCAGTGCACCATTTACATCAATTAGACTATATCAAATGTGGATGGTGGACAGCCCCTAACAATGGGTCCACGTTTCCATGTTCCCTGAGTTCCTTTGAGATTTCAATGTGTACTAAGATCCAAAAATAAGTGCTACATGTGTATTACCAAACATGAATTATTTGGGAAGTTGCTCTAATCCCCTACCCCCAGCAACTTGCTTCACTGCCTCTTGGTTCTTTCCACCTTTTTCAGATCACTTTCTTTGGAGACAGCTACAAAAGGAAAGTGAGGCTTTTTAGTGCGTTAGTAGTGTTGTATAAAGCAGAAAGGAATATGTTCCAGTATTCTCAGTGTAGCAGTGAAAGCATTTACCTTTCAGTCAGCACAATCTCTTAATCAGCAACTGAGCCAAACAGGGCAAAACAATTAGAGAGAAACAGTTTACCCCAAATCAGATGTGTTAAAGGCGAAAGAAACGGAAGCATAAGCCTTTTGTGTGGTTTCTTAGATAATAGTTTGTCAGGTTTTATACATGATATTCGTAATAAATACATAAATTGCAGTAGCTAGCCATAATTTATGTACTAGTTATGTGGAAATTTCAGAAGCCATGCTTAAAATGTTCAGATCAAGCTAATGAATCTTTCTTCCCTCCACATTTTTTAGAATACTTGTTTGGCCTCAAGGGCAAGGGATGATTTCTGGCATGAGCTTTCATTAAACTTCTTAAAAGGCACATAGAATGAAGCAGAAATAAGGCAAAATCTTAAAAATACGCTGATCTCTTCTCGGGCTGTTGACATGATTCTTTTCCTCTGTGCCAAATCAAAGACTTTGCCTGTTTTACTCATTTGCATAATCTCATCCTTTTAAAATGAGATGATTGTGCATGAGCTAACAGGATTATTCCTTTAAAGCTTGGAAAGAATCTACTGTTCATTATACACAAATCTTTGAAAATGAATTTTAACACATGTTTAATACTGACTAAGGCATGGATGCATGTGGCTGTGAGGGAATCAATGTAATTTGATAGATACTGTTGAGGTTTCAATTTCAGGGAACTAGTTTTCTACTTGATATCAAGTATTAACGTTAAAAAACGCTGGGCAGATAATTTGTGGATGTATACGGAAGGCCATTTTGGCTTTCATTTCCTGAACACAAACTTCCGGTGAGAGACAAGTTTAACTGATTGTGAGACTGTTAATTCTATCTGGTTTTCCATATTCAAAATAGAAATATGTAAAAACATATACTTGGTGTTATGCAGAGTGAGCTTGCGTTAAGCTTCTATTTTATTATATTTTTATAAAATTTTATATAAAAACAATAAAACAAAACATTAACATTCATCCGAGCTCATCAAAGATATCACACATAAATATCTATATACATACCTAATTTATATTCTAATACTTTAATCACATTCTTCAATCATCCATGACTTCCCCCAAGTAAGAAATATTAGTAAATCCAAAAGAAAAGATTTGATGTATCTATCACATTTTAAGTATTTTGTTCCTGTGTAGTTACCATTCCTTAATCAAAAATCAATCTTCACCATCTTTATATCTCCCCACAAATTTCTGAAATACATTATCACACATTCCCAAACTTTGGTAAATTTTTCAGATTTGTCTCCTCTTAACACATAAGTAAACTTGTCCTAGTATGTCTAAAAGCTTCATCTCCCATTCAGCTATAGAGAGAAGGGTTTTTGTTTCCGTTTTTGAGATTCCATTTTTGAGATTATATGACAGCAGCTACTGTCATATAAAATACTAACATACCAGCCTTTTTTTCTATTTCATTGCTCATTATTGTATGCAAATAAAGCTCAAGAGACATTTCAAGAGACAGTGAAACCCTAAACATTTTTCCGTTTCGATATGGATTATATTCCAAAACTTTTTTACCTTTTTGCAAGACCACCATTGATGAAAAAATGTTCCAACTTCAGAGTCACATTTCCAACACTTATTAGGATATTTTACACTCATTTTGGATAATCGTTCAGGCATTAAATACCATCTTAAATACATCTTGTAAACATTTTCTCTAATGTCCTGGCAAGCTGTATATTTTAACCTTTTATTCCAGGTTTTCTCCCATTGATCTAGGGGAATCGCATGAGAAAAATTCTGTGCCCATTTTATCATAGAAATTTTAACAGATTCTTCCTCTGTATCCCATTTTAATAGAATCTTATAGATTAACAAAATGTTTCTTGGTTTTTCTGAGGTTAAAATTGCTGTCAATTCTTCTTCTTTTAGTTGATAGCTGTGTAATTTTATGTTGTCAATTTTTCTATAATTTGTCTAGGCAACAGCCAATATTTTGTTCCATTTTCATTTAATTCTTGTTGTGTTCTTGTTGTAATTGGATCATTTTGTAACTCAACCAAATCTTCATATTTTATCCATCTATCAAATGACACAGTCTCTTTTTTATAGTATGCCTTGTGGCGGGACACCCAAAAAGGTGTTCTCAAGCAACTTCTTAAAAAATACCTCCTCTATATATTCATAAGGGGTTTTATTAAATTCCTTATTAATCTTAAAGCTTTTAAAGCTTTTAAACCATGTTGATTGCTTCCTTTTTCCCCTTTCCATCTGTCTAGAAATTTGTGTACCTATCTGTATAGCACAGGTGTCAACCTTTGTTTATTTTGTTCTCACGTGTGAGAACAAAATAAAGTTTTTCTCCACTAGCTAAAAATTGTTGAGCCTTTCTATGGAATATTCTATTGTTTGAATTTCAGTAGGGTTTTTTTGTGAAAATCTCACTGTTTTTTAATACACACACAAAAATTGTATTTTGTACAGACTACATTTTTGTGCAATAGCATTATATTTCGCACAACATGTTTTTGATATAAAAATGTGTTTGGTGCAAAAGACAATGCATTTGCCACAAAAAAACCCTAGAAAAATGAGAAAAGGAGGAGCACCAATTTACATTAAAAAAACTAATGTATTATATTAAGACAATATTCAATATGTGATCATTAAATCTTCATTGCTTATATGTCTTGACCTCAGAAATGCTGACTGTAAGGTACTATAAAAAAAGGATAAGTACTACTTTAATGTGCTTCGATATCATTTGTTAAATTTTGTCTAATGTTATATGAACGTAAGACCAATTCCATGGCCCAAGAAATGGTTCCCATTTTTCTGCAGTAGAAATCACACCTAAACTTCTATCCCTCTTGTGCATTGCCTCTGTGTGTCCATTTCTGCTTTATCAAAGCAGTTCATCCATTCTCTTATTTTAGGGGGTGAGATATTTCAAATCTATTCCTCAAATTATTTTAGCAGTTATTAATAGGTTTGAGGTCAGTAACCATACTATTCTAGGTAGATCAGTTTCTGTCATTATTAAATAGGACCAATTCAGAATTAACACCTAGAAAATCTTCTTTTTGTGACATCTCATTAACAAGTTGCTGCCAAATAAACCAAATACATAACACAGACATACTGGTACTCCTGCCACATGTGATATGTATCTGCTTTGGTTGTCTGACATTTCCAACACATGTAACAAATAACTGAAAATGTCACATTTAATCTGGCCAGTGCTAGATACCCTCTGAGAACTTCCTTCCATTGAATCTCAGAGAGGCTGAGGAGTCCCCTTGTCCCCAGTTTTGGACTGAACCTGAGACCTTCTGCGTGTTCTCCTAAAACTAATATTCGAAGCTTGGGGTACAAAAAGAGATTTGAAACATTACAGTTTTGGATTGTAACTTCAAGTCATGCTGGCTGTGAAATTTTGAGAGTTGTAAAGTAGTCCAAAATAGTGGTTTCCCCACAGCTATACACTGCCTCTGAACATGGTATATAAGCACTCATTAGTGGACTCATTCATGTCTTCTTGTTTTCTTCATCTAATCTTACATAGTCTAAGTCCATGGCTTTTCACTCTGTATTTATAGCAGGGATGGTTATCTTTGCTGGGTCTGGGGCCATTTTTATTATTTCCCAGACCCTGACAGTCAGATTTTTTCCAATCCTTGATAAGCCTGCCCATGTTGAAAACATGTTGTGAAGTTGTAATCCCTCTCTCCCACTCTCCAGGGCCTGGAACTTATCAGTTGAAGACTATTTCAACACCCTCAGTGTGTTATAAATCCAAAATACCCCTTTTTTAATAATCTGAAAGTAACCTTAGTTTGAAACAGAGGCAGAACCAGTTGTACCATCTGGCCTCTTTTGGCCAAAACTAAGGTCATTTCCAGGCTATTACTGTTTTTGGCCAGGAAGAGACCCATTTTAACCCTCCCTCTGCCCCTTTTTTCGCCATATAGGTGTTGGTAAGGTCTGTGGTCTGTCCTGGCATATTGCGTGCATTTTATGAATAAATACATCTAGGTTATCCTAAAGTGTCAGTCTGTCTCATTGTCTCACACCAGTTTCTAGTACTGTAAGAGAGGGGTAAATGTCTCTCTGCTTTTTTTCATACCAATTGTGATTTGCTGAATGTGTAATACTGCACACGCACACTGCACTTGTCTATTCTCTAAAACTGAAACTGAAACTGGGATAAAGCCTGCTAGTTGTATTAAATATTTCTCGTGAGAAAGGTCCATGAAATGTTTGAATGTTGAAAGTCTACATATTTCTCTAGACTAGGAATGTTAATCCCTAGTCTACAGAAAGTTTTCCCTCAGTGGGAAAGTATGAAATTCTATTATTTAATTTCATGATTTTAATCATGATTTTATTTTAATTAATGAATTTAATTTCATGATTTTTTGCAGATTGGGGTTGTCGTTTGTTTGTTTGTTTGTTTGTTTGTAAAGTTTTTGTAAAGTTCAGGAAGGATTTTTGCACGTGTGCACAAAACAGTATTTTATACCAAACTGTAAATCTTTTCATTCTCATGCAGAGCTGAAAAATCTTGTGTGGGGGGGTCATCAGTTATTAACTAGATCTCTCCAAAGTTTGAGGCACCCTTTCTTGTTCAAAATGAGAAATTTTGCACATATCCTTTACTTCCCCAGGCCTATAGATTAAATTGATATTTGCATGATTATATATTAGTTAATTTAAAAAATACTTGAAAAGTTGCAAGTAATTGGAAATCACAAAGCAAAAATAGTACAAATTTTATCTTCTTATGTTAAAAGGATGATTATAGTAGATCAACTGAACAGCACATATATTTTTAAGCCATTAGGCACACATATGTGCATTTTAATAGTAGACCTTAGGATAAGAAGCTTCTCTTGTTTTCCATGCATCTGTCCTGTACCTGATATGATTTCTTTTCGGTGTTTGTATTCATATCATGATTGCATGTATCTATTAATATGTGTGTTGAAGTATTCTGAAAAATGAAAGGATTCAACAAGGACCTATCAGTGTGTTTCAATCCTGAGTGAATAGAAACTGGAGGATTCCATGATTGTGTGTGTCACCTCCCACAAACTTAACTCCCACCCCATTTATGCAGTTAGCCACAATAATAATCTTGAAATATTGTTCCTCTGTTTTTAATAGAAGCTCTTGGCATTTAGAAACTGTGATTGAGTGATTGTTGCTTCATTTATATTTGACTTGCAACATCCTTTTTAATTTAACCTTCTTTCAACATTGCCTATGTTCTTAGCCCAGTGACAAACAGGTCATGAAAGATGCATGTAACAATCTGAAGTGATATTCAGCATGATAATGAGATTCCTCCACTTGTTTGGTACTTATGTCTGCAAGAGTACCTGGGGGATTTCTGCAGTGAGATTGATACCTAAGACACGACATGCTGTTTACATAAGATGCTTGCAAGCAACTGAGTGTTTGAGTTACATAAAGGTTCTAGATTTAAGTAACCTTCACAAAACAGGTGTATTTCCAATGACAAACACTTTCTTAAGGTGCATATTTGTAGAGAATAAGTTTGATTATCGTCAAATGCTTAAAAGTGAGAGAAGGAAAAACATAGGAAAAACTGCACTTAGGGAATAACATCATCATAAAGAATTTTATAAAATAATGTCATTTGAAATGACTCTAAGGTCACCTATTCCAGCCTGAGGTAATGACTTACACCTCATATAGTTACCTATACTGAATTACCATTCTCTCTCTCTCTCTCTTTTTTAAATAAGTGGGAATACCACATTATTTGCATACCAAGTAAGATTTCTAGTAAATTTTTAAGGGCACTTTAGATACATTTTGGCAGGAATTTTCCAGGCTTAGTGCCACTCCATTATACATCCTAAGGCTGGAGAAGGGAAGGTTATAAAAAGTAACAAGAAGCAATAATTCAATTACTGATGTACCAAGTCACTGTTTGAACGTTGTAATGACAAACTCCTGATTAAAGACTAACGAGTTTTCCGCACGAGAGTATTATAGTGCTATGATTCCACTTTCAACCTCCTATGGAATCCTGGGATTTGCAGTTTAGGGAGGGGCTGGGGGCACCCTCCCTAAACTGCAACCCCCAGGATTCCATAGGAGGTTGAAAGTGGAATCATAGTGCTATAACACTTTCATGCAGAAATGGCCTAAGACTAAATACCCTGAAGGCAACCGATCCTGTCTGATCCTGGAAGCTAAGGAAGGCCAGCTTTGGTTAGTACTTGGATGGGAGACTACCAGTGAATACCAGATATTATAGAGAAGGAAACTGGTAAAACCACCTATGAGTGTTCCAAGCCTAAGAAAACCCTATAAAATGAGTGGAGTCACTATAAGTCAGTAGGCAATTTGAAGGCACATACACACACAGTGAGAACCAGTTTCTTAACACACACACACACACACATATATACAGAAAGAGAGAGAGCTTTCCAAGCTTTAGTCCAGCCTCCTGCTGATGCACAAAATCCAGTGCTGCAACATCCTTGATAGGTGGCATCCAAAATAGCTAACAAACTTGTAGCCAGCACCTTCCAAAACAGTTCCCCTGTTAAAGAGTTCACACTATCAGTAACTCCTTGTTTATTCAAAATCTCCTTTCTTGCCAGATTAATCCCAGCTTTGATTTTGTTTTACAAAACCACAAAAAAAAAAAAAAGAAAGAAAGAAAGAAAGAAAGAAAGAAAGAAAGAAAGAGGCATTTATTGTATGAAGCTCCTTTTCTCCTTTCTGATAGAGGGTGATATTGCTGTTTAAGCCCTGTGGGCATTTGCTTCTTTAGATATTAAGTTTATGGGGAAATTTGCTTGAGAATCTGTACTTGATGACCACTTGAGCCTGCGGGTCAACTGCTAAGGCTGAATGGTAATTAATGAAGAAAAGAACACAGCAAGGCTTACATAAAAGACTCCCTTGAATGTTTGGCAACCGCAGGCAGATGATGAGCACGTACAACAGTCTGTGTTGCTGAAGGAGGCTTGGAAACTTCCTGCACAGTGGGCAATGGATCTCATGCTGTTAGAGGAAATTGCTAATTATGGCTTAAATAATCATTCATTGTATGTTGTGATGATCTGAGCCCAAGTGGCACTAATCCTTTCACCAGGTTCTCTTCATATCTGAGAATGCCAGCTGCTATCTCAGTGTGTTCTTTGAGGGGGAGGCTGCCTTTTTCTAATTCCTTATTAGCTGTGTTGGCAACATTGCCGTTTTTGTGCCAGTCCTATTTGGGGTGCAACCAGTTAAATCATGTAAATGGATTTACATTCTTATTACAATCATTTCCTCATGATCTGCCCATTTATCTTCTCATGTGATAATCAGGCAGATTTGGGAGACAGATATTAAACCTTTATGTCTGATGTTCTGGTTTTCTGTATGAAAAGAGTTTACATGGGTGAAATGCAAGCCTCCATCTGCAGTTAGAAATGTTACAATTCAGAATCCTGACAACTTATTATGTGCCACTTGTAGGACAGATCTTGAAAAAGAGCAGTTGACTCTTGAAGGTAGGAATTTGAGTTCTCCGGAGGTAAGCTGACAACAGCTTTGTGAATAATTCAGCAAAGCATTCTGAAACTGATGTGATTAAAAGTCAACTTCAGAACACAAATTCAGGGTTTTGAAAACAAAGTACAAAGATCAAAGCCAAGCAGTCCCCCACAATTTTATGGAAGAAGAGTAAACACAACACATTTCCAACACATTATAAAAGAGGCTGGTTGGCAAAGTGTAGGGAGAGCATGGAGGTCCAGCTAAGCTGAATAGCACTGTAAGCACATTGGCTTAAGTTTGTTTTGATTACCTTTGTATATTCTAAGGGAGCAGTTACTGCCAACAAAAATATAACTGTATGATATTATTTAGGACCAAAAGGGGAATGTTGGTGGATCTCAAAAACAGGTCAGAGCCTCCTAATGACCACGAGCCACACTTCCCCCACCCCGATTCAGGTGTTGATTACCAAATCTCCAGAAAGAAAGTTGAGAGATAAGGTTTGCTCTGTTGCTGAATGTGAGTAGTGGTGGCTGTTCAATCTGATGGTGACTAATATAATTAGTGAGAGCAAGAGCACTGTCATACTTACAATGAACCTGTTTTCTAGAGGCAGAGTTCCCATATGGAGACTTTAGTGCATTGGTTCCTAACTTTGTGTCCCCAGATGTTGTTCGATTCACATAATACCTGCCCACTGCCATGAAGTTCAAGAACACTTGAGACCAGAGATTGGCTGCAATTGGTGTAATGTGTAGTAAGAGTGTAAATATTAATCTATTTCAACCTTGCATGCAAGGATGTATAATATCTCCAGTTTTCTCCGTGCTGCAAAATAAAATGAATATTTTTGCACAGTTTTCATCTTGTATTCATACAGTCTAAAGGGGTTCAGGTTTCTGAGCATAAATACTTGTGGGATTTTTTGCACAAAAATCAGTCTTTTGCAATCTCTCTATTTTCCATACCCTCCCAAAAAACACTTGTTTCTAGAAGCACATGAAGTTTTGTGCAAAATTTTGCACAACTTTTTTGAATTTTTTTAAATTCTACACAAAAAACTGTGTATGTCTCTGTAAGCATTTTTCCTCCCACAGGAAAAAATTAAAAACCACAATTTTTGCCCAGCCTCCCCAACCATATATATTTCTGCAGAGGTATATCTAGTGTAAGCAGCACCTAGGGCAAGCATGAAATTTGCACCCCGATCTCTGGGGCTGCTTCCTTCTCCTCCTCTTCCTCCTCTGCCACTGCCATCACAACCACTAAATCTTCTATCATGGCTTTTTTGCTCCCCCCTGGTATTGGCACCCAGGGAATGTACCCTATTTGCCACACCCTAGATAAGCCTCTGTATTTCTGCACAAAATCATTAACCAGAACGCTGTGGGATTAAGAAATACTAGGTGAAAACTGCATAAAATCCTTTCTTCTTTGTTATTCTTCCATGTCTTCCAATTGTCATGAAACCTAATTTTTGGCAAGAAAAGAAAAATCCCTAAGGTATAGCCAAGCTTTCAGATGAATTAAGATTCATACGAGTGTCTGATAATGTGTGAATAAGTCTGTATTCCTCAACTGGGTGTCCTTCACCTCTCAATCCTGCTCCCTCATTGTGCTGATTTACATTTCACTTACCACATAACACTGTTTTTTCTTTTTTCGTTCATAATGGAGTCCTATCATGTAAATGCATAATGGAGCATCTTCTGCTACAGTGCAGAATGCTCTCAGTATACTTGCTGTCGCCTGTGGGCTTTTTGATCAAGATAGTGATGAATTACTTGGCCTTTGCAACTTGAGCAAAAAATGAAATCGCTGGGAACCCCTTGGTGGCTGATAATTTAGCTCTGGAATTGCAGGTCTTTACACAGTTGGCATATAACAAATTTCAGCAAACTGTCTCCTTTCTGTTTATAGCATATGCTTTAGTGACTAGAATGGCAATAGCATTTTTTCTGCATTTCCTAAAGATTAATGACTGAAGTTTTGCCAGTGAGTCATGTGATTTATCTGTAACAAAGATCACCCCCTCTCTGTTGAGTTAGAATTCCGGAAAGAGAATTATGAAATAAATTACACAAAGGTAGACTCTCTGGAAGAGTATAGCTGTGGGTGCTCTCTCTACTTATATTACATACACAAAAGAGAGAATGACACAGAAATGTGAACATAAACTGCAGATTTGCCAAGAACCAAAACTTAATTGGAACAGTTATCGGTTATCAGTACACAGGTTCCTGACAGAAAAGGGGGTCTGACATACTTGTTAGTATGAATGAGTAGACTCAGGTGAGGAAGCTACAAACTGGCCGAAAGTAGATTAGCATGCTTTATTCATTCACTCACTTAGTGCAGTCCTTCAGTTTGGAGGTTATGCCATCTGAGGTTGGCAGACAACAATGTCAATTGGGTGAGAACAATGTGGTCCTTCAGATATTCAAGGATTGTAAATTCCAGCAGCTCAAGTTAGCATACCCAGTGGTGAGGGATGCCAGGAGTTGCAACCCAGGATCACTTGGAGGAGTAAATTATTGCCACCCCAATTTAAGCCACAACAAAACTATATACAGCGTGTGTGCACATATACTCATCATCATAAATAATGTGACAATCTTAAAAAGTTAAAGCCACCACCAGAGCAAAATAATACAGATCTGAATGGATGCAACTGAAACAATGGCTTGAGTTCCCAGAAGCTTGCTTAAATGAAAATAATTTTTTAGACCATTTTTCCTTTAAAACAAGGCACAAGCTAGGCTGTTGTATATCTCTAGGTAGAGAATTCTATCAAGAAGGAGCCACTGCTCAGAAAGTCCTGTTCCTTGTTTCTGTCAGTCTAGCATAAGTTGGGAGTCATAGCAGGACATCCTCCAAAATTTTGCTGAAAGGGAAACCTCAGAGTGGAAGTACACCTTGCTTTGTGGCAAATCCTTTTAGGGTAGGAGTGGGAAACTGCCCAGGAGCTGCACCAGTACATCAGTTGCGCACAGGAGGTATATTGTCTCACTTCCAGTTCCCCTTGCAACCAATTTGCATCCTCTTCTTAGGCCATTTCTGCACTATACTGTTATAGTGCTATTATTCCACTTTCAACATCCTGTGGAATTCTGGGGTTTGTGGTTTACTGAGGCCAAAGAGGTCTCTGGCTGAGGATTCTAAGGGCCCCTCCCTGAACTGCAAATCCCAGGATTCTGCAGGATATTGGAAAGTGGAATAGTAGCACTATAACAGTATAGGGCAGAAATGAGCTTATTTGGTGATGTCAGTGGGGAAAGGAAGAAAATTGCCACATATGCTGGCAGTTTAGATATTTTGGGGGCAAACTGAGAGGAAAAAAATAAACAGTTTTTTTAAAAAAACAACAACAACAACAGTGGGTTCAATTGGCTTTGACAATTCGTTAGGAGCTTAGGGAGCTACAAAAGTGGGGCTTGCAGTATGCATACAGCCCATGGGCTGCTCAGGCTTTAAATACTAATGTCAAGGTCTGGAACTATACCAGGGAATAATTAACTGAGCCATTGAGCTCATTCAGTACATGTGCTATATGCACTGACGGCTCGCTGGCACTAACAACTATTAAGGCCTAATAGAATTTATCCTCTTATGTTTGGGAGCACTACCTGTACCCAGCTCCAGTAGTTATCTGCCTTTCACTGAAAACAACTTTATACATCTGTTTTAGCACGCATCCTCTAAAGTTCCCTCTCTCTTCTCATCCAGTATTGCAAAGCTGTTTCCTTTGCTGCTTCAGAACTACTGAAAATGTGCTTGCTAAATTGGAATTCACCTAATTCTGTATGTTCTTTCACTATAGATTGCTTTCTTGGTCCTTCAGTTTTGATCGTAATGTCCCCAGATTATGTCAACTGTGTATGCTTTGCATAATAATCTGTTCACACATTTCATTCAACATATTACTGTATATTATGGGTTTTGTACTTCCAGGAAGTTTAATCAATAGAGCAAGCATGTGATTTCGTAGCTTTTCTAGCTTGTGGGGTAGTGGTGATAATGTTGATCATTCTAGTATTGAGACAGCCACACACCAACTAATGTTCCCTTCATGAGTTACAAAGCCAAAAATAAAATATAATAATAATCTCAGTTATTTGTATTTTGTTATTGTTATGTGCTTTCATTTTCCACCCTATGGTGTCCCAAAGGTGAATCTGTTGTGGGGTTTTCTTGGCAAGGTTTGTTCAGCAGGGGTTTGCCATTGCATTCCTGTCAGGCTAAGAGAGTATGACTTGCCTAAGGTCATCCAGTGAGTTTCCATGACTGAGTGGAGACTTGAACCCATGTCTCCACAGTCATAGTGCAATGGTCAAGCCACTATACCACTCTGGGGCCATTTCCACACTAGACTGTTATAGCGCGATTATTCTACTTTCAGCATCCTATGGAATCCTGGGGTTTGCAGTTTCAGGAGGGGTCGCACAGCCCCTCCCAAAACTGCAAACCCCAGGATTCCATAGGATGTTGAAAGTGGAATAATCGTGCTATAACAGTCTAGTGCGGAAATGGCCTGGGTCTCTTACTTGTATTTAATGCATATTCATTACGTTTACCATTAGCAAACATTTTAATGTGATAAAAATATTTTTAAGAAGTAAGCAGAGTGTGAAAACTTTCTTCTCTGAAGGAGAAGAATAAAATAATTTAGCAGCTCAAATTAACCAAATACAGTTTGTGTAGAAAGCCACATGTTTATTTAGAATGCAAGTTGCTTAAAAGGTCTGGCCATATTAAAAATACCTTTAGCTAGTGTCATCAGGAGAGCCAGTGTGGTGCAATGGTTTCAACATTGGGCTACAATCCTGGAGACCGGGGTTCAGTTCCCTACTTGGACGTAGTAACCCACTGTGTGACCTTGGGCATGTCACATGCTCTCAACCCCAGAAAACCCCATAATAGGTTTACCATAAGTCAGAAATGACTTGGAGCCACATAACAAGTGTTATCAGTGTTAGGATGACAGTAAAGTAGGTGCCATACAAGCCCTCTGAGAAAACTATTCCATAGGTCATGTGTCTTAATAGTATTCTCCCCAGTATCCATTCACATTGCTTTGCTTGTCTGGGGTACACAGAATATACGAAGGAAGTGATATTCAAGTACCCTGGTTCTGGGCTGTTAATTCACTTTGAAAGTTAGCAGTACTGTAAACAAGGCCATGAAACAGACAGGGAGCCAGTGCAAAAGGTAAAGCACTCGAGTAATATGATTTTTTAAAAAGGCCCAATTAGCAATATGGTATCTCTGCTCTTGGATGTTCCAAACTCTTTTTAAAGTAGGGATCGAAAGATTATTTGCGATTACTCATTACTCAGCAGTGAAATATCTTCCCTGATATTCTGGAAACTTGATCTGAAATAATAAACACAGAAGTCAAGGTTTTGTTTTGTTTTTAAAAAATCAGATATCCTAAAGTGTTTGGGAGGATGGGGGAAGATGCTGTAAAAATGTTGGATTTTATGGAGAAGAAAAATAAAAACTTTGTGTCTTTCTGGAAACAGTGTTTTATGTGCAAAAATGGCATGATGTTGTAACTGCTAAATAGGATGCCAACCACTGCTTCTAAAAACAGTGTTTTGTAACAAACTGCTAGATTTTGTGGAATAAACAAACAAACAAAACTTCCATGATTTTTGCACACACACGCGCACAAAAAATGCTGCCTGCATTTGTAGTAACTGTGTTTTTTTATGGGAATTTAGAATGTAGAAAAATAAATAGACAGAACATTGGAGAGTCCAACAAGAATACATAGGTAACAAGAATATAAATTAATTCAGGCATTTTTATTTTCATTTGAAAATGCAATTCTCTTGTAACTCTCACCTTTATAGAAGGTGAGATGGGAGGGTGTGATAATGGGGCTTCCCATTATCTAGACTTAGCTAAAAGGGGGACACTTCCCTCTTCAGGTAAACCAAGGGTTAATAAGGTGTTGGGATTAGATTACATTTTAGTGTGTGGTCAGCATCATAGGTCATCTGGGTCAGCATCATAGGTCACAGGGTGAGACTTGACCAATCAAAAAGGAAAGAGGTGAGCATCTTCAGGTTGCTTCCAGATGCTTCCAAGGAGAAGTTATAAAACTTCTTGCGAGGCCATGTGGCTGGGAGATAACAAAGGGATAACAAAGAACAACAAAGAAACTGCCAGTAGCAGGCTGCAGGCCATACGCCTCGCCTCCTGGCCCCTTCCTTTTAGAACATCTAAGCCTAGGAACAACTGTGAGTAATTAGAAATAGTTACCTAGTCGCGTTAGGGACTTTTCTGTTATTTTGGAGGCTGGCTGATCTAAAGAATGTGTCTGTGCTTTTATAACTACTTGTAACTAAGCGTGCCTGGGAGGAGTGAGCTTCCCATGTGTGGTAATTTGCCTTGTTTATTTGCATATCTTTAATAAATACTTTCTGTAAAAGACTCTGTTTCTCTCCTTCCCAAGCCAAGCTAGGTAGACTGGGGGAAAAGGAAGATCCTTAAGCTTAGGGATGTACATGGTTGGACAGGGTCCCACTGTACTGTCCAAGTGTCCAGATAATTCATAATTCAGTGGGTGGTGGCAGCAAAGATGAATTAACAGCTAAAATTCATAACAGGCTGGAATATACGTCCCAGCAGCACATGGGGACTTTCCAGCTTCACAGAGGGTAAACTAGGGATGGAATAGATATTTGTAAATGTTTGTGTTTGTGAATATTTGAATTCCTTACAAAAGAGGGGTCTCCAGAGTATTGTGAAACTCTGATGTGGCCAATCTGGCATGTATGGAAATCTTCACCATTCAGGGCTTATTTTGTGTGAAAAAACACATGTGGTGGTTTTGTGCAGAAAATGCCATTTTCTGCACAGAACGTGAGTTTTCTATGCCAAAATCATAATTTTTTCAACAGAAAACCTGATTTTCTGCACAGAAAATGTTTTCTGAGCAAAACTTCTATGTGTAGGGTTTTTTGTAAAATAAATCCTGAATTATGAATTGTCCTTGAACAACGGGGTGTTTTTAAGGACTTCCTTGCAGTGGGGAAAATGTTTAAATTGTTTGTTATTGCCCAAAAGATTTACATCCCTAGGCAAAACAAGAGTTTACCATTCCGCCCAATTATTTTACAAGAAACAAGCCTGCTAGTGCCTTTCAGTGTGTGTAGGAAGCAGTTAAGTCACACTTTTAATTGACATCACATTTTTGGACAGTAGAGATTTAAAACTGTAGAGTAGGCCATCAGTCTTTGCATATGCAGGTGCGTGCATAGCATGCATCTGTGCTAAGTAGAGTTGCTTTTAAACCGTTAAAGTAACAGCCCTCAGCTGAGACTGCTAGAGCAACTCAAGCATGTGTTTAAAAGAAAATTCCCCCTCTTCCTTTTCATGGATGGCCTGCACTTGAAGGGCAGGTAATTGTAATTGTATTTTGCAATTTCTTTGCATCAGGAGCAGGAGAGTTAACGTGTATGTTGTGTGTATACATGTGTGTGAGAAAAAGAGGGGAAAACGGTGTGGGTGCCAAAGGCCCCCTTTGAGAAGCATTTTATCTTTCGGGCGACAGTCCATCCTGTGTGCACTTGCCCAGAATTAAGCCGGATGGAACTTAATGGTCATTACTTCTGAGTTTGACAGATATAAGTTTGCATTTTTAATGGACGTTTTAAAGAAAAAGTGACTTTGCAATTCTGGAGGAAGATTTTTGCATATGTTCAGAGACATCTGGTCTTGAGGTCCACATCTGAAAACAAATGCCAATTCCTTTTTCAGGGAAAAGGTACACTGAAGAGACATTCTGTCATTGTTAATCTATAGTGTTATCACTAAGAAAAATACCTAGCATGTTGAAAGTGCATTCTGAGTGTGTGAATCAAGATTTCCAAGATTTCCTCAGGAATGCTCATAGAATTTTGTGCCTTGATTGTATTGGTATGATTGTTCCTCTTTTGAAAACAGAATGTATTTGTGAAACTGAGTATAGGTGCAGTTAGATAATATTAGACTCTCTACTTAGTGGTCATGATAGCTGTATAGCTGTTAATATTAACTTCTTCACTTCAGAATGTTTTTACTAATCTTTGATGGTCTGATTGTGGCATCTCCTATAGCTCTTGAGACCTAGAAGTGTCCCTTCCTGTGAAATGGGTGTTTGTGACAATTGTATGTCTTGAGCAATCTGTGTGCCTAGAGCATATTGCTGATCTCTCAGTCTGAAAAACCTTTTAAAGCTTTGAAATGGTTTCTCATAACCTCTAAAAAAAAATAATCATTTGCATCTTCAGTTGTTATGTATGTGGGAAATGCTCCTGGGTTCGGTAACTTTCCTTTCTCTGAAATATGTATTTGTCTCTCTCTTTAGCTGACTTCTGTTACAAATGTTGCAAATGCTTATTTTGATGCTTCAGGCACTTTGGGGGATTCTCATTCCTAGTCAAACTCTGCCTGGGAAATATCTTCATTTCTGCAGATCCCAAAGTTAAAGGATTTCTTTGAGGGGAAAGGGTGGTAAAGAAAAAGCATCGTGCCACAGGTTATATACTCCTGTATTACACACACAGAATTGAAGCATAGTCTCCTTCTGGTGAGCTTTTTTTGTAATCCACCATGTGATTTACATAATGAGAAAGTTTGTGTAATATGCAAATCTGTCTGCCTTGATTTGTCACAGTAGAATATGGTGACCTGAAGAGAGCAAGAGGAAGAGAAACTTAAGGGGAGCCAGGAGAGGTAAAGACTGAGGCCATTTCCACACAAGACTGTTATAGCACTATGATTCCACTTTCAACATCCTATTAAACTGCAAACCCCAGGATTCCATAGGATGTTGAAAGAGGAATCATAGCGCTATAACAGTCTTGTGCAGAAATCACCTGAATGATCACTGTGGTGACAAGAGAGAGAATACAGCAAGAATGTGGGAAGGGGAAAAAGAGACAGTGCATTGAGGAGGAGAAATAGCCCATGGAAACTGGTCCCGAGGGGTTTCTAATGCAGGTGTAGCTGACCTTGGCTGAATGAGCACTGGGATGGAGGAAAAGTGTAAAAGAAAAGTGTAAAATAAAGAGTTTGAGAAGAAAAGAAAGCCAGCTCTATCATGGGAGTGGGACGTAGGGGTTCAACCGATATAAAACCAGGTACTTTTGCTAGTTAATAATTATTTAAGCCCGTGCTGTAATTGAGAAAAATGAAACTTCAGTAGTCCAAAAAACTTCAGTAGTCCAAAACTTCCCTTGCAAAAAGGTAGGATTAGCACCCCAGATTATGTATATGGAAAATTAACTGCCTCTTGAGGTAACATTATCTGGGCTTCTTTAATCAAACTCTGGACAAGAAGTATGAAAAAGATAGTTCTATATAATGAACTGGCTGCTGGAGATGGGGAGGAGTTAGAGAAGAGAGGAATTTTTAGAGCCTCTGTGATTTTTTTCTCATCTATGCTTCACATCATGACTAGCTTCCTGTTAAAAATGAAATGCACTCAGACATATAATGATGTAGAATTTTCTTCATCTGTCTTCATGTTGTTGTAAAAATCTTAAATCCTTCATCAATAGAACTACTTTGCAGAAGAAAGTGTTTCTACTGCTGCACTGAATGAACTCTGCAGTGACAAGTACCTTTATCTAAATTTGATAATACTTTATAGACAAATGGATACATTATTCCTTTCAAACTTATTAACTCTGCTTTCCTCTCAAATCTCTCTGGGGACAATTTAAAATCATCTTCTTACTCTGGGGATTTGCTGATTACTCTCTTGACAATACAAGATTGTATGGGGCTTTCTCAATGTGGGGACAAAGACAATTTTCCCAGTTAATAAGGTTTCTGGGAAAGGGGCATTGTGTCTCCACCACAGAGACACTGTGGAAACTGCCTCTGCCTTGCTGTATTCACACCTCCTTCGGAGAACTTGCAAGCCTAAGAGGGTTTGAAATTATGCTTCATGTGCACACATTTTAAGTAGGTCATCATGTTGAAAAACACCACTTCTTCACCATCCCCGAAATGGTATTTTTAAAGGGGAAGCATGTGCCTAAATGCATTATGGTTTAAAGAATATTGCCAAAAGTCATTCTCCTTAAAAATGAAGGACATAACATCTGCACCATGAATGGGTCTGCCATTGATTCTACCTGAAATGTCACCTTGTAGGTGGTTGGGGATTTGCCACTATCTCTGTCACAGTATGTAGAGATGATGAAGGCCCAATGTGTATATGGTAACAAATAATGTCCACCTTTGACTATATCTGCCTATATCACCCCCTGTCCTGCTGTCTCTTACACTGTGGTGAGCTCTGGTAGATTCTGCAATCCATTGCTCTACACTTATCCAGACGGTAGTGTCAACACCCCTGTGTGTTCCTCCATTTTATCTACCCCTTTGTAAATAGAACTCTTTAATGCCTGGAGTGCCTGCCTCCCAGTTACCTTCTCCTCTAACTGTGGTTTCTCAGCCTAAAATCTTCTGCCCAAAGCAGTGAGACATTTGTGGCCACCACCAATGGTTGCAACCCAACAACACGTAAAAATAGTGTCAATAAACATTTGAACTCCCCCACTTCAATGAGAAGAAAAGGGTATTCACCAGACTCAGTTGAGAGAGGAAGAGACATAATGTCCACATGCTGCTGCCTACTTTGGAAAGAAAGCAAGAGAGCAACCAGTCTTCTACCATGCTGACACTGCCAGGCTAAGGAAGAGAAACTGGCCGTTTTGACCCCATGCCAGTGCTGCTTGTCTGAAGGAGAAAGATTGGCCATTGTGATGTCGTGCTGGTGCTGCTTGAGTAAAAGAAAGAGACATTGTGAGGTAGTTGTGATATTGACTGCATGAAGAAGAGAAACTACTCATTGTGGGCTGACAGTGATGCTACCTTCTTAAAGAGAGGAGGAGGGAAGAGAGGAAGAGAAACTGGCCATGCCCTCATAAAGACATGGCGCCCCTGTGAAGAGGGAGACTGGCTTTTGGGACTTGACAGCGATGTTTCCTCTTTGAAAGAGAATGGCCATTCAGATCGCATGCTGACACTGCCTGCCTGCAGGAGAGGCCATTTTGACCTCATGTGGATGCTGTCTGCTGGAAGTGGAAAGAAGCCTATACATCCCCTCTGTACTCATCTGGTGTTCAACTGAAGGAGAGAGGAGGTGACAGTGGCTCCAGTATCCATACATTACTCACAAAGAGAAGTACCTTTTGCATCTTAGCCCAGACAAAATTTTCCTTACTTATTTCCTCATTTTCCCATTCTCTCAAGGTGAAATCATATCTCTCCTTGAGCATACAAGTGAACACTATTGTCATCAAAGGTTTTCAGAAATGGAATGAATACTTTATCTCTCCTGCCTACAGCCTTTAGCCCATTCTATGAGGAAGGAGAGCCAGTGAAGAGGTAACAGCCACCAGGTGAGAGTGAGAAATGAAACGAAACGAAATGAAATCATCACATGGAAGCTAGTAACTGCAATGTCAGCAGAATGGTAAATCTGCGCTAGGTTTTAAAGGAGCTATCGAAAGTACTGACCCGTATCACCAACATATATTTAGATTAAAACACAGAGAGGATTCAACACCCTACTGGCAATATATAAACTAAATTAGCTCAGCCATAGTCCTGCATTCATTTTAGTCCTATTGAGCAGAGTTCCACTAGTATGTTTGCTTGCTCTGTTGTTTCACATGAGATTGGCAATTGCTGGTCTTTCTAATTAAATTCAATGATTTTTTAAAAAGAAATCTAAAGGAAAATTAATGCAATAAATGGCTTATTTTTATAATACTAGGAGTAGTAGATGCTGCTTGGACCAAGATATTGATTGTCATCTAAACAAAGCTAGATTTTTTTTTCCTCATAAGAAGCATTGTAAATTATATTCAGCCTTCATGATGTTGGATAGCATTTCATTAAATTTATAGCAGATTTATATGAAAAATGTACAGTTAGCCCTCCACATTTGTGGGTTTCACTTTTGTGGATTTGATTATTCATAGCTTATTTGCTGTCACTTCTGCTGCCTTCCTATGCCATTTTTAATAGGGACTGCAAGCCTTGTTAGACTGGGAAATTGTGAATGAGGTTTGTGAGTCCCTATTAAAAATGATGTGGGACAGCAGAGGAGGTGGCAGTAAGCCCCCCCCCGCCACCACCCACTTCTGCCTTGGGAAGGAACCCTGATGCCTCAAAAGAATCCATGTTGAATACGGTGATCATACTTTTTTGTGTGTTAAATATGGTTTGGGAGGGTGTAGAGTTATTCATGTTTTTTTCACTTTCACAGGGGTCCTGTGCCCCAAACCCTAGTGAATGTGGAGGGATGACTGCATACAGTAATGATTTCTTTTCCTACTTAGCTGGGGGAATGGCAGGTACTAACAGCTCCCCGTGAATTTTTAAACTGGTCTTAGCTTGCATGTGCACATGTTAATATCTGTTAATGCTAAAGTAGATCACATGCTGGAGACTTATCAACCTCTTCTTTCACTTTTTATTTAATGCCAATATGTGAGCTTTAAGTTTGATCACAACAGATGGAGTCACTTTATATTTTCCCAACCACCTGTTTCCTCCATCACAATTTTCACACTAAGACTAATTAAAGTTCTCTTCTCAGCTTCAGATACATAACAACTAACCAGTGATATCAGTGATCCATAACATGGAAACATTATTTTCTTTAGACCTGCAACTCCCCAGATTCCCCAGCTAGCATGGCCAGGATCCACAGTGGCTGGGTAATTCTTGAAATTGTAGTCTGTGACAATTAATTGTTCAAAACTCTCTCTGGACCTCTCAGAAATAGCAAGTCAGGCCTCAGCTGCCGTTCTGAAGGTGGGATGGGCTTGGCCCAAGAACAGAGAGAGCACATTTGAGAGGGAGACAACCAGGATCTAAGGGTTAAGAAGCAGATGAATAATCGGAATGAGGATGGAAGGATGAATTCCTGCCTGAATAAGCAAACAGGGTTGTTCTCACAGGCAAGAGGGAACATTAAAGACATGATACTGGGCTGGAAAGCTCAGGAATAGACGCAAGGTCCAAATCAGATAAGAATCAGAATCCAAGGAACAACCCATACACTCAAGACTTAAGAGAAAGCTCTGAGGGCAAGGCTTTATAGAGTTTGCTGAACATCTATTTGACTGTTGGAGTCAACTGACAATACTCAAGCAGGCTTGTCTCAGAGGTTACTTCTGTTGTTAGTTAAGAGAGCGATATCGGTGCAGGTCGAGGTCAAACCCCTTCTTGGCCATGTGAGCATCAAGCACAAAGGGCAGTAAAAAACAGGCAATAAAATTTCAAATCTATTAGCAGCAGCAAAGTAACTTCCATCAAGATCCTTGCAGTCTCAGTCTTGTGTGAGGCTACCTGCCCCTTTCTTAGGCAGAGAACATTGGCTTTCTTAAGAAGTTTTTGTGCTTTTTGGTTGGCGCAATAAAGATATCAGTGTTTTATGGGTTTTGGATCTTCACATTGCTAGAAGTGTTTAAGCATGTGTGAAAACACTTCACAATCCAAGCTTCCCTGCTTCCAGTTGTCATTGTGAAGGATGTGTGATGTGCTATGGAATCATACCTCCTTTTAGCAAATGCTTTACCAATGCACAACATTTAGAAATATACTGAGAAAACATCAAGGTCGGGTTTGGGGAAAAGTGGGGGAAGTCCCACTGCTATCTCTTTCCTTGGGTGAAGTGAAAATGAGGGCTGTTTTTGTCTAAAACATCTCCTGTGAAAAAGGATCAACATTTAAAGGCAGAAACTGAACATCTCCAGTTGTGAATGCAAGGCAAGTCTCCTCCTCATTTGATAAGAGTGGAAGGGAAGGCTGGAGCCTGGATCTCTCTATAGAAATGCTGCAGCCACTTCAGTGGAGGCTGTTCCAAGCTCTCCCATGACAGGGAAAGAACTTAGGGTGCCTTGCATGTCTTTTGACCTTTATGCATTGTGCTTTATTGCAATCTGGAATTGAAATTGATTTAATTGGCATTGTTACATTTGATGTACATAAGATAGCCAGCACTGTGAAGATGCAAATGATTTTATTGTGGCACAAAATATAAGTAATAAAAATAAACCGATAGGTGTTTTTGTGCAAGTATTCACCCCCTTTGCTTTGTGACACTTGTGTAATGTCTGGTGTAACCCATTCATGTAAGTAATTTGAATGAAGTTCATCTTTGTGGGGCATTCAAAATTCAATGCACCTCTTTCTGAAAGCACCAGTCACATTTGGGTTATTTTTTTAAAAAATTTTCCCAGCTAATAACATCCTCGAGACTACTATTAAATCCAATATTACAAAATGAAAAGAATACGGCTCTACCATGACTCTGTGTGGAAAAGGCTTGCCCGCCAAAACTGAATGATTGAGTAAGGGAGGCAGGCAGGCATTAGAGACATAAGATGCCAATGGTAACTCTGAAGGAGTTGGAGAAACCTACAGCTGAAATGGGTGAAACTGTCTAAGGGACAACTTTCACCTGGATGTTCCACAAAGCAGAACTTTATGGAGGAATTCTGAGAAAAGAGGCATTGCTGAAACAAACCATATCAAAGCCCGTTTGGAGTTTGCAAGAAGGCATGTGGGATATATAGCAAACATGTGAGGAGAGATTCTCTGGTCTGATGGGACCAAAATTCAGTATTTTGGCTTTGCTGCTAAACACTCAGATGAGCTCAGCTTCAACCTCCTTGAAGGTCAAATTTTTCAAGCTTCCCTGCTTCCAGTTGTCATTGTGAAGGATGTGTGATGCGCTATGGAATCATGCTTTGCCTGCTGTATGGGTGTGTGTGTGGTTCCTACGTGAGCATTGCTGTTTCAGAGCAAATGTCATACTTCCTGAAACATCAGCCAAAACAAACCTCAGAAAAATTCAACTCAGTCTTACTTTTCCCTCTAACTATATTTTCAGGGACTATCTCACTTCATTTGGTTGAAAACAGATTTGTTGAAGTTCATGGGAGCTGGTTTTTTTTTTGTTTTTTTTTTGACAATGGCAATTAGTTGCTAAGCGGAATAGAGGAGAAAATTAATGGCTGTAGCATATACATACAAAACATTTTGATTTGTTTGTCATTCTGTTCGCTGATGAGTTGCTCTTCAATCAAAGCTTTCTTTTCTTCACTGACATTATGTCTGAAGCTGTAACAAGAACTGCATTTTTCCCTCCCGCTTTCCCTCACCTCCAGTTAATCAAAATAAACACATTTTTCCCCATTAGAGCATACTGAAAATTACTGAAAAGCAGAATCCATCAAAAGTGGAAAGTGCTGTAAATCAAAATGATGGATGTTTTCACAAGTTGCAACATTGGCACAAAATCAGCTCTGTGCAAATATTTTCATGTTTGCTGTATCATTTGCAGACCACAGGGCACCGCCATGATTTTTATGCCAAATATAAGTTTGTTAGGCCATGCAGTGTTCCTTTTCGGAGTGAGACTGTTACCCATACCAACCCATAAATTTTGGGGGGAGATTGAAAACACTTGGCTAAACAGGTATAGATTTGTCATATTAAATGAATATTGAAGTCATTAAAATTATCATAAGGATTATACAGTACATAGAATCGTATAATCGTCCAAAAAGCAAAAGCAAATGTGCCTATAGTAGTCACATGGCTTGCTTTGTTTATGTCTGTGCCCCATCTATTTTCCTTTAACGAATTTTTATTTTTAAGATCATTATTATTATTTTTAGTTGTGTGGTTATTCTGCATTCTTGGTTATAGCTATAGTTCAAACAGCATTAGTCAGTGTTTGATAGCTGGAGTTTGTCTGGCTGTTCCTTCTGCTTGTCCAGAAAAACAAAATACAAAAAGAGGTATTATAACAACTTGGTGGATTGCTGAGTGGCTGGCCTGTGATTCTTTTACAAGCCGGTACTTGTTGTAATTCCTTGACAGTACTGTTCTTCAGAGAAGCAGTGTGCTGTAGTGGTTTGAGCACTGGAATACCACCTGGAAGCCAGGATTCGATTCCCTGCTTGCCATGGAAACCTGCTGAGTGACCTTGGGTGCATCACATATTCTCAGTCCCCAGAAAACCCTGTGATAGATTCACCTTAGGATTGCTGTATGTCAGAAATGACTCGAAGGCAAACAACAACAACTGTTCTTAAGCTATTTGAGGAAGTGTTATTTGCTGTGCATTCTTATGTTCCTGAAAGTAACAAGAACAAGAAAAACAACAAGAACAGAATGAGAACAGTGATAATATTGATATTCCCTTGTTTTTATTTCTAGAATAGCTATATTCTCAGTGAAACATGTACCTGCTCTAAGAAAACAAGTTACATGTTTAATTAAAAGTGCTGTGCTTTCAGCAAGTATTAAGCAGCAGATTGTTAGGAGAATAAGTAGGTCAGACATTGTATTGAGCAATTGTACTTCATCTTTAGCCATCTGGCAGCATGAATCAATGTCAGCTGGATGCAAATGGAATATTGCAGAGGTGACCTTGGTGATAGGACTGGGTCATGAGGAGCCTTTCTGTAAAAAGTCACCTGCATTTAGAAATATGTATTTACAAGGAAACTGAAGAACCCACAGCTTTTATTTCCAGAATTCTCACAGACATAAATATCCAAGTCAGCTTGATAACAAGAATATTAAGTCTTAGAGAGAGAATCCCAGTTCTCTTTCTGCTGATAAGTGGATGTGCAGTTCTCAAGATTGCAAAGAAGAACTTGAGAGGCATTTTGCCGCAAGCAAAGGCTTCACCTGGAACATGGATAGCTGTAATAGCTGGAAAGAGTAGGCTAAGAGAGGACAGGGCAAAAAAAGGGAGTAGACTGTTAGGATGAAAGAAAAGGAAAGCAAGATGATTGGAGAGATTTCAGGTATTATGCTACGTAATGCTGGGCACATGAAGAAGAACTGAAGGAGATTTGGGAGGAAAGGAGTGAAGATCTAAATAAGATTGCTAGACCCAGCTACAATTGCTAGATCCATAGAATCAGTGGAATATGAATGTGGACTTGAGAAGTTCTGCTTAATTCAGTGGATCTGCTCAAATTGGGACTAACAATTGGCTGTTGGCTGAAGTTTGAAACATTAGGATGCTGCTGGAAGAATCAAGGAATAAGAAATTAATGAATTTTGGCAATGAATTTATTTGGCAGCTAATGATGCTGGAAAGTATGGTAACCAGATTTTGGGAGCTGTCAAAAACATTATTTCATTTGGCAACATGGAGCTCAACTAGAATTCACTTAAAGTATCTAGTTGATTTGAGGTGTCTGTTTTGCTATTTTGGTCTCCCTGCTGCTTAGAAAAGCTAATAAATAGTACAAGTGAGAATGCACTGAAACCCATTCGGGCAGATACATGCTCATACAAGTGTGTGCACTAATATTTTTTTATTATGCCATTAAGTTCTTCTGTGCAAAATGGTAATATTGTATATATGTGTTTATCTTCAATTTAAATGGCTGCTGTATCCTATGTGGACATCGTCATCCCAAACCACAGATAGAGATGCTGGTAGCTTGATACAACTAAGGTTCCACTGATTCCCCATAAAACAGGGTAGGGTTGATTCAAAACAAAGCAGGCAGGTAAGGAGAGGGTAGATATTTCACTACTTCATTTCCCCCCAACTATAACTGCCCCCCTCCTACCGTTATCTCTCAGCAGAATTTCCTTACAGTCACGGAGTACTAGCTTCAGAAGCCCTACTTTCAAATAATGAAAGGGGGAGAAAGTGAGCAGGGACAAAGGTTGGAAATGTTACTTTTTTTAGACTACATTTTCCCAGAATTGCCCAGCTACTGACCATTTTGGATGGGGGATTTGGAGGGCTGTAGTCCACAATGTATCGTTACAAACTCTGAGCAGGGAGAAGGATTCACACTTTCCATCTTCCTCATTGTGCTGCCCTCTGAATTCCCTCTCACCCTATACAGCATTTTCACTGGGTTTTGGCCAAAGACCTACTTCTGGTCTTCATTTGTTACAGCCCTCATTTATTACAGATGTTTAAAGATGTTTTCCATATGATTTTTTTCAGTATAAGTTTTACAAATAGGTTACTACATGTGGCCCCACTTGAACGGAGAACCTAGTGTTTGACCTCTCAAGAAAGGCTGCCCCATCCAGAAACAGCTGTTGATAAGACTGATAGGGCCAGTGTCTGCTTCCATGTCAAGCATGGCCTTAACAGCACAGACTGACCACTGGGGATGCACAGCAAAGATCCCAGCGGCACCAGTGTTGTTCCTATATCTTTAGAAGCATCATGGGAACAGTTTCACAGTACATTGCAGGTGAATGCTTAAGGGATTTCGAAAAACTAACAAGATTTAAGTTCACCCTTCAACAGTGCAAGGATATAGTCCATCCACACTTCTTCCTATTTTGGCAAGCAAAATACAGAGACTCTCATCACCTTAACATCTTTGTAAACCTATTGTGCTGAACATTCTCCTTTCACAACATGGGACAAAATGCATATGTTGGGAGCAGCCATGTTTATTGTTCTGCTTGTTGGTCTATTTACTTTTACCAGAACCAGTTACTACCAGAAGGATTTACTGTTTCTACCAGAAGGAGCGAAGCTGAATCTCACTGTGCTTTACCACTCTTGTTATTTGTCCTGTCGAGCACTTTGCGAGCTTGGTTTAGATATCATGAGTGGGATGGGCCAAGGAGAAGAATGCTTGACATGGAGGGCAAAGCAGTAAAATTGGATGCGTGCAACTCTCCTTACCTGCACACACATTTTGATGTAAAAATTAGACACAGCTACATCCTCTTGTATGTGAACAAGGCAGATACATGAAAAGCAAACATAGCTGTTGTCTTCAGGTACAGTTTGACTTAAGAACATTACAGAAATAAACACATACCCTTGAATATTTGAACCACCACCTTGAAATGTTGAGAATCATGATCTTTAACCACTGCTGAGACATATTTTAATTATTACAATATTACATTATTTTCAAAATAATTTCAAAGAAGGGATGAATGTGTTGGGTTGATTTTTGACAAAAAGTGTTAGGAGAAAGAATGGGCAGTCTACCTTTTAGTTAGATAATCATTTTTATGTTGTCCACCAAGAAGTTCAATAACAGATTAGACACTGAACCCAAACCCATGCAGAATCAAAGTGATGTTTGCTCAAGGGATGATGTCACTGGAGAATCAAGGGATGACACAATTCGGAATACATGTAATAAATCTCATTTGGAAGAAGTGCTTATGTCTAGAAGTACAATAAAAGTTCAGCATTCTTGATGGTGGAGGGGGGCTTGGTGCCTATCTTGTAAAAACAGAATTCTAACTCAGCAATATCAGTGTGTTTGTTCTATTTTGTATATGCCTTTTGTTAATAAGATTTAGGGATTTGTACAACACGAAACCACACTGACAGCACTACAGTGCCATTGGTGCATTCCGTGCTGAATGCAATAGATGAGTAATATCTGTTGGCAAATTATGTTATGAATATTATGCATTTGTGTATAGTTGAACCACTAGAACATATTCATGTAGATTATTCTCTGAGGAAAAGAGCCAAGAATGACTCATCTACGTTCTTTAGTTAATGTGAAATAATACATTTAATGGCTTGCTTTACTTACTATTATTTTTATGTTCCCTTAGCTTATCTCAGGATTTCCAGATTTGCTTTGTTATCTGCATAAGGGAAAAAGACATTAATTGAAGACATCATAACAAATAAGTGCAGTGATCTGGACACAGTCCAGACATTCAAAGCAAAACCAAATATCTGGAGATATAACAATTTCTCACTGGAATTTGTTTTAATTTTATAATAAATATTCTGAGCTGTGAGAGCCAATGTGGTGTAATAGTTTGAGCGTTAGACCAGCATTTGAATCTCTGAACAGCCATGGAAGCCTACTGGCAAACTGTGGGCAAGTCACACTCTCTCTGAGCCTCAGAGGAAGGCAACAGCAATCCCTCTCTGAACAAGTCTTGCCAAGGAAACTCCATGATAGACCATAGGGTCACCATAAGTTGGGAAGGTATTGAAGGCACGCAACAATCATCCCTGGTCAATAAGGAACTTTTTCCATTAGGTCTCTGAAGTTTTTTATCCCTGATTTCTGATGGCTAAAAATGATTTTTTTGGTTTGCAGTTCCAAGAATTCTCCAGCCAACAGGACCACAATTCTAGAAGCTGTAGTCCAAAAAACTAACATTCCCCATCCTCCATGAGTTTGTGTGTGTGTGTGTGTGTTGGTGATTTGTTTGTTTGTTTACTGCTGGTTTGCTGATTTCTAGGTGATGATGTTCTATTGAAGTTTTCAGTTGGATTGCATAATCTTGGATATTTTGCAGTCGTCCCTTCACATTTGTGAGAGTTAGGGGCATAGGACGCCCACAAAATTGGAAAAACTGTGACTATTTATAGGCTACAGTGGGGAGCCAACTAACCAGTTTTTCATTTCTTTGCTGAATTTTAAAAATACAGTCAACCCTCCACATCTATGTATTTAATTTTTGCATATTTGATTATTCGTGGATTATTTACTGCTGCCTCTGCTGCTACCCTTTGTTGTTTTCAATAAGAACTTCCAAGACTTGCAGAGAGGCTATGAACATGAGGCGAGACTTACATCCCTATTGAAAATGGTGTAGGGCAGCCATGGAGGCAGCGGCAAATAATCCACAAATAATCAAATAAGTAGAAGTTAAACCATGGGTGTGGAAGTCACCTATATTTTAAAAATTCAGCAAAGAAAAGGAAAGTGGAAGGGGGCAGGAAAGGAAATTCATTACGGCACTGGAGCTGTCATTGGCATTGACTAGTAGCTGCCTGTGAAATTCTTGCACAAATCTATTCACTTGGCTGTTCCTGAATAATGCTTGATGTGTTGCCTAGACATGCAAAACCGGTGTGACCAGTGATCATGACTGTGCACGCAGATATCGTGCATCATCATATCACCCTGAACACACTGATTTCATTTTGGAAGCTAAGGAAGGTCAGATCTGATTAATACTTAAATAGGAGACCACAATAGTACCAGGCATCTCCAAGTAGAGGTAAGAAAGAATCCTGCCTGAAACCTCAGAGTGCTAGATAGAGTCAGCTACATAAGAGTCATGGCTTGACTTGGTATAAGATAGTTCACTATGGTCCTATGGCGACTATCAAATATGTTCTCCAAATTTCAGAATGGTTATGACCACCATTTTACTATACAGATTCTTCCTAGCTGGGCGGATTCTGCTATGCAAATGCTGCTTTTTCTTCTAGTTGCTCAATTATGAATTTTACATTGTTCTTTGTTATATGACTTGTAATGTTGTCTTTCCTGGTGGCTGGCTTCTAGAATGCAGTTGTAAGTAATCACATGTTACTTTAGGTGACTATTACCTGAAGATATTGGAACCCTAGTTCTGTGCTGGCTGGGCAATTCTTTTGTAACCTAAAAAGTAACTTTTCTAAGCTCTGTGCTGAATCATAGTTTAGCCAGAGTTTGCAAGTACTGAGTTACAAGTAATTGCTTGTTTGCAATCAGTTCCTTATTGCAATAAGCAAGGCATAATTAAGTTACATCATGATTCTAAGTGACAAAGCATAATTACTACAAAAGTTTTAATTACTTGGATTATTACAGAAGATGTGTGCTTCATTATCTCGGTGCATTTTAGACCACTGGCCTATGACTTATACCATTATTCAGAAGTAACTAAACATAAGTATTTTATTTTTCTTTGAATAATGCAAAAGTAAAGAGCTTTTTAAAAAGAATTGTTAACTATAACTGTAGTTAAGTAGTTTTGGACTTCATATCTTTAACAGTAGTTAATTACTTTTTTAAAAGTAACTTTCTGTGAACAACAAGACTCAGATGCTTCCCCTCTGTTCTTGGTGTGATTGGGAGAGTTTAGAAGCTTTTGCTTCCTTTACATGTTGTTGCTGTTAATCCTAACTAGGGACACTCATAGAACCTGTATTTCCTGGAATAATGTACAGATCAGATTTTGTACTACTTTACATTTTACAGTTTCTCAGATTAATCTAATATAACAAAATGTACTTTTAAAACATACAGTTTAGGATAAATTGATTTGGAAATGTGTATATTTTAATAGCATACATATAGAAATTTGTATTTTCCAGAATTTGGTGAAATCTCCAGCTCAGAACAATTGAGCTGAACAATATAGATTTTTTTCTTGAGCTCCCTTTGAAAATTGTCTCCTCCTGTGAGAGTGAATAAACCTGCACAATCCTCTGAACAGTTTTTCACCACATATACTTCCTGCTTGAAAACTAAGAGTAAATAGAGTCATATGTTAAATTATTGCACAATTTAACAAATGCTGGACATAAAGTTGTTTGTTAGATTTTAACTCTCTCTATCCTTAAATTGTATGCAATAGCAGTGCAAATGTCTTTTAACTGAATGCATGTTCTTCAGCCTGATAAATTGACACTTTGTGATACTATGAAGTAGACCTTCTTAAATTTCCCTACATAGTTCCCAAATAAATATTGTGCACAAATGAGGTAGACTTCCAAAACCATGCAACACTGCCTACTAAGATGAAAGTTTGCAAATTCATTTTGTGACACAGAAAATTCTGCTGGTGTGGATCTTGTAGCACATTCAGTTTCTGCCAAACTATATTTGATGTGTTTTCAGGGGAACATTCCCAATAGCTATATGAGTACAGTCAGCCCTCCACATTTGCAGGTTTCACTTTTGTGGATTTGATTATTCATGGATTATTTGCTGTCACCTCTGCTGCCTCCTTATGCCATTTTTAATAAGGACAGCAAGCCTCATGAGACTGAGAAACTGTGAACGAGGCTTGTGAGTCCCTCTTAAAAATGGTGTGGGGCAGCAGTGGAGGTGGCAGGAAGCCCCACCAGCCCCTCACTTCTACCTTGTGAAGGAACCTTGACGCCTCAAAGGAATCCATGGTGGGTTGAATATGGTGATCATACTTTTTTGTGTATTAAATATGGTTTGAGAGGGCCTAGAGTTATTCACATTTTTTCACTTTCACAGGGGTCCTGTATCCCCAACCCTGGTGAATGTGGAGGGATTACTGTACATTTTTGCATGAACAAGCTTTGGATTTATAAATATGTTGAGCATATGAAACCACATATTGATGTTAACAAAGGACAGGATCTTTATTTGGTCGTACGTCCTATTTGTCTACTCAGACATAAGTCGTATTCAGTTTGTTGAAACTTCTTGCCAGGAGAGTATATCAATGGCACCCGTAATCTCCTTATTTGAAATTACTTCAGCCTGAAAGTGGAGCAGTGCCAAAGTTATTACATATTTGAACAACACAACAAACAAATCTTTCTAGCTAGAAAAAATTATAGTCATGCAAGTTGTCTTATCTTTTTGTCACTAAATTAAATTTTAGTAAAAATAAAATAAAAATCAAAGCACATGTTAAGAGATGTGTTGTCAGTTATCTTTATGGGTCGAATCAGTTCCTGTTTCCATTCTGTTATCTTTGGTATGCGTAACACTGTGCAATTTTTGTCAAGGTAGCCAAAATATTTGTTAAAATGTAGTCTCTTGCCAGTTTTCAACCATGTTGTCACTTATAAGACTGATTTTTTTAAAAAAGGAACATTGGTGTTGCCCTTTGGCTACCCCAGTTTTCAGGAGAAGTTTTAGTTCCTGAGAAAATTTTCTCCCAAAATTGCCCAACACTTACTTGTCCTTGACTTTAGCTATATAAGGGGTGATCTCTGTTTTTACAGCTCAAATGATGGATGGATCTGTCTTCTGCTGTGGAGATTGACATGATCCCTGAGGCCATGTCTTCTTTCACAGCAAAACAATTCTATTTAACTTGAAATATATGTTTATAATGTGGAGAAAACAGTCTTGGGATGAGTTAGAAGAGGCAGAAGTGTTTCATTGCCCGATGCATGCGCCAACCAGACAGCAAATGAAGAGGTGTCATTAAGTTGCATTACCTGGGGGAATAATAAGGTGGAATGATGGGGAGGGGAGATGTTACTGGCTGTTATGTGTAAAAATGTCATATTCTAGTTTAGAATAATTGCTATTCACCTAAAATTGAAACAATCCTTGGTTTTGTTTTAAAGAGCATAGAAGAACCAGAAGTAGAGGAGGAAAAACAGAAGTAGAAATGGAGTATGAGACTAGTGAAAGTGAGTGAAACATTTGCCTTTCTTCTCTAGTAAAACTAATAATTCTCATTTGATCCATATTGATAGGAACCCTAACATAATAGTCATTGATTCATCCAACCCTCCCATCCCAACATACCTTTGCATGTTTTAATTCCTGATGTTATCAATTGATAATTAAGCAAATATGATCACTAACTGTTTCATTATTTTCAAATTAAGAAATCTGTGTTGCAAATCCCACTGCCTGCAAATTTCAACCCTTCCATTAATCCCACCTTTGAAGCATTGGGCTATATAAATAAATGATATTGCTAATAGTCAAGAGGGCTCTGGAGTATATGTAGAACTGTTCGGAAATATTACGTAGTTTTATATTGTATCTTGTCAGCTGCTGAAATAACCATCAGCCTGAGTTTACAGATTATATTTATAATAAGGTAATTACAGCTGTCTCTTCTTTACTATGAAAGAGCCACCATTGACTGCATCATTATGACGCTCTTCTCTTATCCAGCATTTACTTAAAATGCTGAACTGTAAATGAGGTACTCATGTCAAGTGTATGTTAACATTTTCAAAGCGATTACATGAATGTATCATGAGGAATCCTGTTTGACAAATTGGCCAGCAAAGCAAATAGATTTACACCCCAGTGCTATACACATCTGTCAGAAATAAATTCCATTGAGTTCAGTGCAACTTACTCCTAGATCAATAGGTATAGCTTTGCCTCCCCCAAAAAGAGCTAGGTAATATCAAAGAAAAAAGACTGAAGGGGAAAAGATAATCATAGTACTTAGAACAAGGTTAAGGCTTTAAGATCAAATTGAGCATTCAGCCTGTTTGCTCAGCTTCGGAGTGGAGTGTACACTAGTAACAAGAGCAGGAAGTAAAAAATTCAAGGACATTAAATACTGCCAAATACTGAATCATTAGGTTGGGAGCTCACCACAAAATTGTAATAGTAAATATTACCAAAATATTTCCGACTATTTCATTTTTAAAACCCTCCAAGAACCTTATCAGTAGCATTCCATTCAGAATCATGTAAAATATTAATTTATAGTTAGTGATGGAGGAGTCTCTCCATTTTAGTTTTGTACAATTTCCAGTTTTTTTCCAGCTTGAACTTTGTTTCCCTCCATTTTTGTATACATTTTTTCATGCATTTTTCCCAAGATACACATTTTTCTACACACTTTCCTTGTTGTCGTTGTGTACCTTCAAGTTGTTTCCAACTTCTGATGACCCTAAAGCAAACCTATCAGGGGATTTTCTGGGGCTGAGAGTGTGTGACACATCCAAGCTCACCCAGTAGGTTTTCATGGCCAAACAGGGAATTGAACCCTGGGCGCCAGTGTTTCTACCACTGCATCACATTGGCTCTTCTGCAAGCCCATTAACTCAGTATAAAATGTTCTTGTATATTATTTGGAGTTAATTTCAAGATTATACAAATAAATTCAAAATTATTTATATTTGTGTATGTATGTGTGCAAGCAGTCATGCTCATATATGTATTTTGTACACATTTTTATTGTCCCACTGCTTTGCAGAATTCATAAAAATGCAAATATTAAATTATAATCATATTTATGTATTATAATCAGGAAATGCAAACTAAATGATTTTCTCCTTTCCTGTATGTGATACAATCCTCTGCTGGCTTACTGATGATGAGGAGAATGCTTGCAATTTTTTACTATTCTTGTTCAGAAAAAAATGTGTTTTATTCAGAAACATGCAGAAATTAATCAAGATTTACACCCTACATGGGTCCAATTACATTCCTGCTGAGTCTGTGTAGGATTTCAGCCTTAATAAAGTATTTTGGAGTAACCTAAATAAAGAAATAGGTAAATAGATGAGATATATCTAAAGATGATATATATTAGGAACAAAGAAGGCACATGAACAAGGATTTTCTGAGGTTTCTATGAGAAATGTGTGTAACATTTATATTAGAGGAATATCTGAAATATGTCATAGAAAAAAGGAATTCCCATATCAGCTCTTCTGTCTTTGATGATCAGCTGATGATGTTGACAATGATGGCAACAACTACAATGGCAATGATAATGGTGATGATTTTTTTTAATTAAGTCAACAAATTTACTCTGCTTCGTAGTGCAGTATCTCAGAACTGGCAAAAAATAAAATAAATCTCTCTTCACAATTAAGGAAAATCAGCTGTGAACACCATTTAGAGAATGTTGACATCAATGAGATGCCACTTTTCTTGAAACACTGCTCTCGCTTGAAAATATAAATTAGCATCTATGTACGGCAAGGGAGCTTGCATGCTAACAAGCATGACATGCTCAAAAGTAGAATAAACTGGTGCTCTGAATAATTTTGAAAACTGTTCTTACCTATCCCCATGTTACTCTGAATAGCCACCATTTGGCAAATATGATTATGAAATAGCTTCCCTGTGACTACAGGTCACCTACAGAGGTCCTATTTGCCATCAGGGAAAACATTACATCTCTCTCAGTAATAAGAGTATATGTTCTGCATCTGAAAGTGTTCTGTTTCCACACTCCAATATTCCAGTTTTCAAAGGGGTAGCAGTCTGGAGAAGCCTCCTACCTGAGACTGGTGATTATACCAAAATTTGAAAACAACTTTCTCAATATGCAAAAGCTTTCTTAGCTGCTTTACAAACTGAGTGCTGTGCTTCTCAAAGAATCTGTGGTTTCATGAGGTTCTCGCATGAATGCAAGGACCTCTAAGTTCAGACAGATAATGGCTGTTATTGGTGGATGTACAAAAGCTCTAATTCACCCAAGCTCTCCTTAAAACTACCAATAATGGTTCAGTTACAGCTTGGTATTTGTATGCCAAATGGAGACAAAACTGAGCCAAGTGGAACATACTCTAGATTGTGATAGATGAACCGAGGACCTGACCCTCTAAAAGGAAATCCTTTATGTCCCTGTTGGTTAATATAGATTGAGTTTTACAAGTCCAAATGTTTTCTAGGTATTTACTGGTAGTCCCATCACCTAAAACAAAAATTGGGAATTGTGCATATTCTCTAGATGTTGTTGGACTGCAGCTCCAAGCAGTCCTAGCTAGCATAGATAATGGTAGGAAATGCTATGAGTTGCTGTAACATCTGGATAGCCTCATGATTTCCAAACCTGCCTAAAGCAAAAATAGGTCTAGCTGTTGAAAGAAGGAGCTTCTGCATCCCTTCATTTGGTTCAAATTCTGGGTTATGGTCACAGGGCTAGTTGTACAAGTAAGCAAAGTAAGGCAACCTTTTCGGTCAGAAGGTGCTTGGATCCAGCACCATGGGTACACTCTCTGTTGTATTCCTTTAGAGCCTCCTAGCCATTTCCCTCTACTGGAGGACCGAACTGGAATCCCTAAAGGCTAAATTAAATCACTTGGTTGACTTACTTAGTTTGAATTGCTGTATCATTGATAGTGGCTTTAGCCATCGGTCAGCTTCTGGTTGTTGACTGGGGAGGGGAGTCCATCTTGTTCATTGCCTCTAGGAGCAAGAAGTCCATACCAAACATACTAGGTATGGCAGCCATTTCCCTGGATCCAGTGAGGGAGCTCTGGCACATTTCATATAATAGAATTAATATGGCACATAAACAGTTGGACACATATATGAGAATAGGGTAAAAACTTTAAAGAAATATTGTAAGTCATGTACTATACAGTCAGCCCTCCACTTTTACAGGGGTTAGGGGTGCAAGACACCCCCCCTAAAAGTGGGAAAACTGCAAATAAAAAAAAAATCATGATTTTTTTAAATATAATTGTTAACACTTTCTAGGAATCTCTAGGTCCTCCAACATGATTCTGTGGTCACCTTCTGCCTATAGAGTCATATGGGAGGACCTAGCAATGCTAGAGAAGTGTTCTCTCTAGAAATCTCTAGGTCTTCCAGTGCAATTCTGTAGTCCACTTCTGGCAGAAGTGGACTACAGGCAGAAGTGGACCATAGAATCATGCTGGAGGACTGAGAGATTCTAAGAGGAGACCGGTGGAGAAGACGCGGCGTTAGGTTGGGAACCTGCGGAGCTGCAGGGGACTGATGTCCCAGAGAGGTCGGATTCTCCGATAAAAGATCTAAGAAGGAGAAAATAAAGAACCCCTGGTAAGGGGATCTCAGGGGCGACTCGAGGGGGACCCGAGATCAGCTGCGGAGTGCTGGAGAGTGGAGAGGGAAGATCGGCACACAGAACGCACTGAACGGGATCGCAGAGCCGCCATTACCTTTCTGGGAAGCCTTTTTTTAAGGCTTGCTGCGAACCACCGTTAAAAATCTGTAGTTTGATAAACATCTGGACTTAATATAAATTTAACTCAACATCGGGGTAAGTGGATCCAACGTTATCTTTATGGTGGAGATCGTTTGAATAGTGGACTCTAACTTAACAGAAAGCGTGGTCGGGAGAAGAGACTCCCAGACACGTGGATTGTTGAATGTGACTCAAATGTCTTAAAGGTTTAAAAGGCTTAGAATCTACAAATACTGAAAGCAGTTTATATAGCTGGCTACAAGACGGGATTCAAATTGAACTGTGTTAAGAATCCTGATATAAAAGGAATTTGAAGTTTAAAGATTAAAGTTGTAGGGACACGTTGAGATAGTAAACAGACAAGCTGTTTAAAATGGAGGCTTGAAAAAGTACGGAGAAGCAGAGACACGGAGAAGCAGAGGGAGAAGTGGAAAGATAAGGAGATAGAGATTGAACGTTGTGGGAGAGTGAAGGACGGAAGGTGGTGAACGAAAGAGACGTGGAAAAGGGACTAAGAGAAGGACGAAGGATAGAAAGTGAGAGAGAGCGGACAAGGAACGGTAGAAGAGAGATTTAAGGACAATCCGCGGCAGATGAGAGAGACGAGTGGCGAGCCTGAAGCTGGGAGAGGAGAGAGAGCGGAGAGAGCAGCGGCAGGAGAGCGACAAAGCCTGATAGACGGGGGAAGTTTGGACGCTTGTTAAAAGACTTGGAGAGAGAGGCACTGGACGGTTAGCTAAAGAGTGGGGACGAAGAGCAAAGAGGAAAGAGGTGGAAGGTGAATTAAAAGCTTTATAGAGAAGAGCGGTCTGAGAACGTGAAATAAGAGACGGAGAGAATTTGAAAGTGGGTGGACGACTCAGACCGGAGGAGAGAGTTAGAGAAGCCAGAAAGAGCGACGATTAACAGACCAGTGGGGGAGAGATTGTAGCCGCGTCAGAATTAGAGAGAAGTAGAGTTTGGAAGACGAGAGCCAGGAGGCATTAAAAGAGGAGGTGTGTTGCCGGCAGAAGAGTTTTTGTGGAAAGAAAACAGATTAAAAAGATCAAAGAGGAGAGAGATATTGAAGGTTTAGAAGTGATGGTTGGGAGGTGTTAAAAAGGAAGATTGACAGATTGACAGAAGATAGAGTTTGGAAGACGAACTGAGATAGTGGCGACGGAGTAGTTGAGTGAGTACTGGTGGAGAGAGTAACAACGAAAGGCGGAACCCCCCCCCGAAGGGATAAAGATAGTGAAATAAGTCCTCCAGTCCAGTCTCTCTTATAAGGAAACTACAAGGCAGTGGTCTATATTTATCTTTCAAGTGCGAGTACCCTTCTCATTTACGTGGGGCTTAATTTACCCAATTTTTTTTTAATCCAATTTTCAAGTCACGATTGACAAAATGATGGGAGCTGGAAAAAGAAAAGCTGCAGCTGGCGGTCAAACACAGATCCAAACCTTATTGCAGAGACGAGCTTCAATAGAACTTAAAATACCAACCACAGAGATGAAAACAACATTACCAGAAAATCAAGGAGCGAACCAAAGTGGAGGATCAGACATCATGGAAGAGATAAGAAGACTAACCTTGACTTTTAAAAATGAAATGAGGGACGTAAAGACAGAAATGAAACATATGAGAGCCGAGATAAGAGCAGATGTGAAAAAAGAAATGGATGTATTTAATAGCAAATTGGATAATATAACGACAGAACTAAAGTACGTAAATGAGAAAGTAAAAGAGATGGAAGGAAGAACAACAAGATTGGAGGAACAGGCAACGAAAACAGAAGGGAAGACAGAAGAATTAGCTAGAACAACACTATTAATGGATATAAAAAGTAGGAATAAATCGATTAAGATCAGAGGAATGAGAGAACAAGTGCAAGAAGATTTATATGAGAGTTTAATTAGACCACTGGCACAATATATTGATTGGTCCCCAGAGCAATTAGACCTGGAGATCGATAGGATCTTCAGGGTGAACTCGGCTATAGCGAAAAAAAGAAGCATGCCACGGGATATCGTGATTTACTTCCTTCGGGAGAGAGTGAAGGACTTGTTCCTACAACAAAGTTACGCAAAGAAATTCGTGATAAACGGAGTAGAACTTAAGATTTTCAAAGATGTACATCCAACTATATTAAAAAGGCGAAGAGAATATAGTTTCATGACACAAGCTCTAAGAGAGCAAGGAATTCGATACACATGGGAAAAGACAGAAGGGATCTCTTTCCTGTGGAAGCAGAGGAAGGTCGTGTTGAATACAACTCTGAAAGCAAAAGAATTTTGGAAGAAACATAAGGAGGAATTGAGTAATATAGAGAAGGAGACACAAGAACAAGAAGAAGAGTGTGTTAAAGACAATTTAACGACTACACAGGAAATACAGAAATTGAGGAGAAAGCAAAGAGAAAGGCGGGAGCAAGCTGATCTAAGGCAGGAGGAGGAAGCAGCTGGTGGACAAGAGACAGAGTCTGAAGAAGAAGGAAAAGAAGGAGGAGAAGGTGAATTGAATTCTATCGATCCGGAAATAGAAGAAGAAGAAACAGAAGAAAGAGAAGGAACTGAATAGTGGACAAAAACTTTTAGGTGGGAATGAATTTAAAAATTTTGACATGGAATGTTCGGGGAATAAATTCCCCATATAAAAGAAAATGTGTATTCCATAAATTAGAAAAATTAAAAGTGGATATAGCGGCGATACAAGAAACCCATATTAAAAGTAAAGATCTAAAATATCTTAAAAACCCAAAACTAGGACAGTCATTCTCCTCCTCCATAGATAAAAAGAAAAAAGGGGTGACCATATATGTAAATAATAAATTAGAAGCTAAACAGGTGTTTAGTGATGAATCAGGACATTGTATAATTGTTGAGGTAAATATAATTAATTTGAAATTGATGATAATTGGAATTTACGGGCCCTTAGAAAATAAAAGTAAATTTTACTCAAGATTGCTAGAAAAATTGATAGAATTAGAGATATATAATTACAAGACGATTATGCTGGGAGACTGGAATGGAGTATTAAATCCACTCTTAGATAGATCAAAAATTAAAAGTAAGCATGATGTCAGCAAGAAAAATCAAGGGAAACTCCCTAAAAGTTTTTTCAATTTATTGGATCAATTAACATTAGTGGAGGCCTGGAGACAGGTAAACGGGGAAAAAGAAGAATATACTTACTATTCAGAACAATTCAAGTCCTGGTCTAGATTAGATATGGTTTTTCTCTCAACAGAATTAGTTAAAAATATAAGAAAATTGGAAATATTACCCAGAATGATTTCTGATCATTGCGCAGTTTTAATAACAATTAATCAGGGGAGTAGGAAATATAATTGGCGATTGAACGATAGCATTTTGAGAAATGAAACAGTGGTAGGAAAAGCAAGAGAAGAGTTAAAAAATTTCCTTGAAAATAATATGAATAAGGGCCAATCAGAACAAATTGTATGGGAAACAAGTAAGGTAGTAATGCGGGGCTTTTTTATAAATCAGCAAGCATGGATGGTTAAATGTAAGAAAGTGAAAGAAGCAAAGATACAGGAGATGTTACGTGATAAAGAAAACGAATTAAAAAAAGACCCACAGAATCATAAAACTTTAGAAGAATTACAGATATTAAAAAAACAACTAACATTAATAATGACCAGTGAAATAGAAGAAAAAATGAAATACGCTAAACAAAGACAATTTGAACATGCTAATAAGATAGGAAGGTGGTTGTCATTCAGAATTAAGAAAGAAAGAGAAAAACGTTACATTAAGGAAATAAAAGAGGGCCAAGATACCTTTTATCAACAAAATAAAATTAAAAATATTTTTGTTAGATATTTTGAAGGATTGTTTAAAGAAAAAATTCAGTTAAGGGAGGAAGAAAATAAGATGACGGAATTTTTGGAAAGAATAAAAATAAATAAAATCTTAGATAAGCAAAGAGAAAGATTAGATAATCCGATTACATTGCATGAGGTTAAGAAGGCGATTGGGAAGTTGAAAGTAGAGAAAGTCCCAGGACCAGATGGGTTTACGGCCCTTTATTATAAGACATTTCAAGACGAATTAACGCCATTACTTGTTCAGGTTATGAATTCGATTGAACGTAGTAGATTTCCTAACACTTGGAAAGAGTCAAATATAAGTTTAATCCCTAAAGAAGGGAAAGACTTGACGGATAAAGGGAACTACAGGCCCATTGCATTGTTAAATATTGATTATAAAATTTTTGCATATATATTAGCAGATAGATTAAAAGAGATATTAGAAAAATGGATTCATGAGGACCAAAATGGGTTCCTCCCATTATCTCACTTTTTCAGCTGCTTTTAAAATGCCCCTGTTTTTCTTTCTTCCTCCCATTTTTCCCTTTGCCCTCAGCTTAATTCTGTTGGTGCAAACTAAATTCAAAATGCAAAACTAGTTTGTACTCAATTAACTTTGCAGCACAGAGAGGAGAAGAGGGATGGAATTGTTACCCTAAAAGGCTGTGTATGCTGGGGTCCACCTGCAATGCCAGCATCTTATTAGAATTTGAGGAAATTACAGCTCAAAGAAGGACTGCAAGAGGAGGGTTGCAGCATGATCTTTTCACCTATGTATACCATAACCAACTTCAGAGAGGTTCCAGTTAAAAATAAACAAAGTATTTTATTTAGAATCAGTAAACACACAGGAAATCAGACACTCTAAGAACCATACAAGGCTATCAGAAATTAAGATATGAAAGGTTGGGTAGAGAGAGAAATTGGGGGAAGAGGGTGATAGTTACCAGTCCTAGAGAAGAAGGATGAAGCTGAGTGGCTCAGATAGCATCTGAGGGTAGCATCTCCCAGCGGTCTGGGAGCCACGTATTATGCCCCAAAATGCTACAGATTGCCAGGGCCAAAATTAGGGTTTATATACCTTGCATTCTTGCAAAGAAGCTAATAAAATGCGGGCTGGACAGGGCTCCTGTTAGTTGGATTTGTAATTGGTTGACCGACCGAACCCAAAGGGTGATCACGAATGGCTGCCTTTCATCCTGGAGAGAAGTGACTAGTGGGGTGCCACAGGGTTCTGTCCTGGGTCCAGTGCTGTTCAATATTTTTATCAATGACTTGGATGAATGAATAGAGGGCATGCTCACCAAATTGGCAGATGACACCAAATTGTGAGGGGTTTCTAATACGCCAGAGGACAGGATCAAAATTTAAAATGACCTGGATAGATTGGAGAGCTGGGCCAAGGCTAACAAAATTAAATTCAACAGAGAGGTGTAAGGTCCTACACTTAGGTAGAAAAAATGGAATACAGGAATATAGGATGGGGGACATGTGGCTGGATAGCAGTACGTGTGAAAGGGATCTAGGAGTCTTCATAGACCACAAGCTGAACATGAGTCAGCAGTGTGATGCGGCAGCCAAGAAAGCCAATGCAATTCTCGGCTGCATCAATAGGAGTATGGTGTCTAGACTGAGGGAGGTACTGGTACCATTCTACTCTGCTTTGGTTAGACATCATCTTGAATACTGTGTCCAGTTCTGGACACCCCAAGTCAAGAAGGACATAGTCAAGCTGGAGCAAGTCCAGGGGAGGGTGACCAAAATGGTGAGGGGCCTGGAAGCCATACCCTATGAGGATAGACTTAGAGAGCTGGGTATGTTTAGTCTGCAGAAGAGGAGGTTAAGAGGGGACATGATAGCCATGTTTAAATATTTGATAGGATGCCATGTAGAGGAGGGAGAGGGCTTGTTTTCTGCTGCTCCAGAGACCAGGATAAGGAGCAATGGATTCAAGCTACAGGAAAGGAGATTCCACCTGAACCTCAGGAAGAAGTTCCTGACAGTCAGGGCTGTCCAGCAGTGGAATATGCTGCCTCGGAGTGTAGTGGAGTCTTCTTCTTTGGAGGTTTTCAAGCAGAGGCTGGATGGCCATCTGTTGGGAGTGCTTTCAGGGTGTTCCTGCATGGCAGGGGGTTGGCCCATGTGGTCTCTTCCAACTCTACATTTCTATGATGCTATGATTCTATGATACCCTTTCTCCGTTCCGGCAAAGCCTTAAAACTTTCTCACAGGACTGCAAAGGGTTCCAGAATAAGTTATTGTTTTGACACCAGAGTGACAGAATTTATGGGATTCATGATAATCTTTTGAAATCTGGAAGTAGGGGGTGTAGGAAATGTTTCCATAGGGTGAAATCAAAAGAGATGGTCTGTGATTGTTATACCCAGGCCCATTTGGAAATGTCAAAATCTGAGACTGATGAAGAGATTAACTTGAACCCCTTTTATGCCAGAGTTTTCCACGTAATCCCCTTTGAACTTCTAGCCTGACCGTGTCTCAGGTCAGCTTGACCTCCTCTAGTCAGAGTGTCTTTGATTCATGTATTTCCAACCATATGAAAAAGCACATCCCACAGGATGGAGGTGTAAAGTAGGGTAACAGAATCTTGGCCCTCCCTGTAGACTCAGGGAAACGCAAACTGCTGTAGACTCTCCTAGCTTGTGTGTTCTGCCTCATTTAACATCTTTTGCCATCTTGATGACACTCTGATGTTGCTTGGCCCTTGTCTCCCTATTTGCATGTGTGAAATGTTAGAAGGTTGCAAATATTTGTGAAAGTGATCCTCAGCTTGCTTTTTAAAATTTTAAAACTCTTCAGCACATTTACTGGGAATGGATTCCATTGAACTCAATGGGATTCACCTCTTATTAAATGTCCATTGTTAATGTCTTGATTCCTTCCCCCAGAAAACACAGCATGAGATGCCCTTTAAAGCTTTTGGTCTGCTTTCACATAAAAGCATCTGTGGGTGGTAGTGTTTTTACAAAATCTTCTCAGTAGAGGAAGAAAAGAAGAGAAAACTAAACATAAAACTATGCTTTCCCTAGTAGTTTTGCTTTAAAACTAGAGTTGAGTTAAATGGCACACTGTGACCTGATATGTTTAACAAGCTGGCTTCAGTCACTGCTCTTTCTTTGGAGATCTATTTGATATTACACCTCTGGAATAACGTAAGTTGTTGAAGGAACTGTCTACCCACACTGGAGCTGATGACTATTCTAGTGATGCCATGTCAATGAACAGCAAAGCGAACAGCTATTTTTTAAGGGTGCCACCTATTCTGATTTTTCACGTGGTTCAAAAATCATCTCAGAACAGAAGGCAGGAACAAAGTGGCAGCAATTCTGATTCCCTTAAATTCAAAATAATTTCATCTCACCATTGAAATGCAAGTGAAAACAGCCAATTTTACGTAAGTTTGTGAAATGGTTAAAAAAATTGTCCTTTTCACTTGGTACAGACTAAATTGTGATTTAGAGGATGAATGGAAAAGTGCTAGAAAAAGATTTGAAAATATCACTAAAATATGTACAATGTATAATCATTTTCTTCCATGTTACTATTACCAGTCTCTGTTCCTTTTTCCCCCTTAAAGGCATACCCCACAATCAGCTTCAGAGGGTCCCCCAACAGATTTGGAGCAGATTTGGAAGGGCAGAAAAGAGGCTACTGACATGCTACTCTGTGGGCAGACAGACACACTTGGCTAGAACAGTGGTTCTTAACTTGGGGTCCAGGGACCCCTGGAGGTCTGCAAAGCCCTCACAGAGGGTCCATGAAGCCTCACAGGGGTCCGTGAAGCTCTGCTGCTAGATACTAAGAGCAGCAGCAGCAACAAGGATGTGGCAGCAGGGGGGCACGGATACCGAGAGAGTTGTTTCAGCACCCACCTACCCCTGCTGTGTGTTCCTAGTGAAAGGAACACAGCGGTAGGTGTGTATGTACACCCAAATTATGACTCTGGAGATCAAGATTGAATCCTTTCTCGGCCCTGGAAACCCATTGCTTGACCTCAGGCAAGTCACATTCTCTCAGTCCCAAAGAAAGGCAAAGACAACAAATCTTGCCAAGAAAACCCCCATAATAGGTTCACTTTAGGGTCAACATAAGTCAGTTTTCAAAAGGGAGAGACATGATGGCTACAAAGAACATTCCGCTGTCAGCAGCATTTTGTTGTTGTGTGCCTTCAAGTCACTCTTGCTTAATGGCAACCCTAAGGTGAACCTATCACAGGGGTTTTTTGGGAAGATTTGTTCAGAGCTGGTTTGCCTTTAGCTTCCTCTGAAGCTGAGGGAATGTAACTTGCCAAAGGTCACCCAGAGTCTGAGCCAGGATTTGAATCTTAGTCTCCAGAAGCCTTTAATAAATCAATCAATAAATATTTGAATACTAAAATAAATACTTGAATATTTTAGTCTGAATTTAAATATTTGAACCTTGAGTTAAGTCTCGAGGCTCCTGGGCAACAAATTATATTTACGGGTCCCTGGTAAAGAAAAGGTCACTGGGCTAGAACCTCCCAAAAATTGCTCTATGTATTCTGTTACTTAATCCTGAATTTGATTTAATCTGGATATCAAAAATGTACTTACTTATAGAGGCATAGCTAGGACAGACTTCTCTAATCTGGTGGCCTCCAGATGTTTCCAAATTTGAATCCTCACATCCCAACACAACATAGCTAATTATGGAACATTATGTGAGTTGTACATGTGGAAGTCACTGAACTCAAAATGGCTAAGCTAGACTGTGAGGAGAACTGAATGTATGGAGCTGTTAGAAAATGAGCAACTCATAGACTAAATGGGGGGGACCTCCACCCACAGTTTCAGGAGATGTCACCCCTTCTTCCTGCTCATATGTTATAATGTTCAAAAAGAACAAAGTGCCTAATGTAGTGATATTATTGTGCAAAGTTTTTGAGCTTATTTTAATCTCAATCAGAGTAAGCTATTTTACCCATCTTACAATTTCACAAGGTGAAGTAGGTATTCAGATGAGGAATTTATTTGATTACGTGCACGTGCGTGCACACACACATTATAACTACAGTATTATGAATTCCATCTGTCTTCTAACTAGACACCTTGGATTATTTATATCCTATTAGCAACTCAAAGGAGTCCTGCAGAGCTGCAAGATCATTTATTGGCATTCTGTATACCTGCTGGATGCCTCAAAGGAGAGCCAAGCCATTTTCAGGAAATACTTGAGCAACAAGGTCTTCATGAATATCCCAGACAGGGAAATCAGCTGAGCCTTTGCACTGTGGCTTTGGCTAATCTCTCCATTGACTTAGCTGTTGCCAGGCAAAAACTGGCAACAGCTTACATCATTTCCTTCTGGTCAGGCAAGATTTTTAATTTATTTTAAGATGCATTTTACTACACTTTAACAGGTTTGGCACCCAACCTCCCACAGCCCAATCCCCTCTTATCTCTCAAATTTGATAGTTTGCTATGTACGTGTTGCTTATTACATTTGATTCCCATAGAAAAGGGAAACAGAAGGTTGGAATGAGGGTGCAAAGAGACACATAGAAGGAAAAAGATAAAACAATTCAGGAAAAGAGAATAAAGAATAGGATGAGAAAAAGAAGATTAGAGAGATGAGACAAGTGCTCATGTGGTCTGTTCCAGTTATCAGCACAGAAGACTGAGTATGTATAATTTATCAGTTTGCTATAATCACTGTAGCTAAAATGTAGACATGTTTTTGCAAACTATGCTGTACTGTAGATACCTTTTGGTACAGAAATTTGGTCATTGTTTTTTCAAAGGATTTTGCATCCTGGCTTGTTGGTCATTGTCATGACATAAAGCAAGGATGGAGAATATGTGTCCCTCCAGATATCATTGGACTGCAATTGTCAGATTTAAAATATATGCTCCATGGAGCTGGAATTCTGCCTGCATGTTGTCATCCTCTTTGTCTAATGGTAGCACAGTTTATGAGAGAGGATTGTATTTTGCATAGCAGATTGCATTTTGACATCTTTATTTCCATGCAGTGACTGTTAAAATACAAGATGTAAAACACATGGCATGCAATATGGAAGACTAGTTCATCTTGCCAGTAGAACCTTCTGGGTTTGTTTTTTGTTGTTGTTGTTGTTGTTGTTGTTTAAATTGGCACATAAATAAATTTTCTGAGAGATAAATGGCCTAGTTTGCTTCAGCAGAAAAAGAAGGGGAAGATTTAAAAAATAAAGAAGTTTGGTGGCATCTTCTAAGACTTGCATAAGCTTTTGTGGATTACATTGCTTTGAATACATTGATGGAGAACATTGGTCAGACCTCAGATAGATATGCACAGTCACATAGTTGTGAGGGTTGGATGAAAGTGAAGCTGCATACTAAAAAGGAAAAAAGACAGTTTTAACATTGATCATAAGCCTTCAAAGGTCTGGTTTAGTAGAAGTATTTTGACATTTGTAAATTAATCCACAGGGCTGCTGGACTGTTAATTGTCTCTGAAATATGAAATCAACACATGATATATGATTCTCCTCTTTAAATATCTCACAGAGAGGAGAGTACAGGCCTTTTCTTTGCTCCTCCAGGCCTATTGGTTTGAATTTATTGTTACTTGAAAACAAGTGAATTTTCCCCCTCCTTCTTCCTTGGGTAATACTGTGATCTCAGAGCAACTGGGCTGATGTGTTAAGGCTTCCTTTGGACCTATCCCAACAAGTAGGGATCTGTTCCCCCAGTCAGAACTGACTGCCAGAGGATTTGTTCTTATTGGTGTAGAAATTCAGTCAAGCTGTGTGTAAAGCTATTAAACTTGGTTTGTTCCAATCTCGCACACAACAAGCTCGGCGTGAAGCTAATTCACAACCACGCTTTATACCAAAAGAGAGAATCAGACAATGCTTCAGATGTTCTTGGGCTGCAACTCTCAGCATTCCTCACCTTTTCTGGCTGGGAGTTACTGTCCAGCAACATCTGGAAGGCAGCATGAGTTCCATCCTTGCTTTTTACACCCATAGTAAAAGGAAACAAGGTAACAGTAGGTTCATCTGCATGCCCCCGATCTATTTTAAATTCATTTGGTGGTTCTGTTCTAATATTCTGTATCTGTTTTACATCAGTGCATGAAAGGGAAGAACAAAGATGAACACATTAGTTCTGCCTACTTGTAGTTTTCTGCATCTCTCTTCATGAATTAAGAGGGATATCTCAGGTTGTAAGAGCAACTTTTCTACTTGTATAAGCTTCCTTTGTGATGTAGGACTCTGGTTTTCTGGGGTCTTGCATCACATGGAGAGTATAGATGAGTGAAAAAGTTTCCTTACTTCACAGTGTATTCTTCCAATCTGTGTAGGGTCAATGAGGAAAGTGAGGACAGGACACAGAATTAACATGCTTGTCTTCATTCTCCCCTCTCAGATGTTATGCAGATGTTGAGAAGTAGAGTTTAAATGTTCCACGTGCATTTCAGAACAGAGATACACAAGGGATCACATCCCCCAAGGGGGGAAAAATGGACAGTTATTTTTTGCTACTCGTTTAGGTCACCTCTGTTTCTAGATAGCATCAGCTATTCCAGAGGTCAGTTTTTGAACTTCTCTACAAGCATTTGGGCTAATTGTGGTTCTCTCCACCCTTTCAAATCTGCTGGGGATAATAGCCTGCTAACTGCTTTGGGAAGTATTAAATTTCCCTATAGCTTCCTGTGGTTTGATTCTCTTGCTATATTAGGAGATGTTCCTTACTTTCTGGGATAACCTACTTATTAATTTATTAACCTTATCAGTGGCTATGAAACTCTAGAGGCAGTCCTTAAAATTATCCTACTTAATGCAAAGCTGTGAAATTTAAAGGATCAGTTTGTGCTCTTCCTACATGACAGGGCTGCATTTTGTCACTGGAACGCTGTTAGGAATTGTGTTGCTTTTTCTACGTAACCACGTGTTAGTAACAAAGCAACAATTCCTGAAACAGCTATATATTTGGGGTAAGGAATATGTGGTTCTTCAGATGTTGTTGAATTGCAAATTCCATCAACGCCAGCTAGAACAAGCAGTAACAATGGAGATTGAGAACTGCCATCTGGCAACATCTGGAGAACCATACCTTACAGGTTCCTGTTACACATCGTTGCATTTGCCAGAGATAACTACCGTATGTGAATACACTGTGGAAGAACAGATTCACAGTTTGCAAGCCACTAAGATGATTTTAATCTGGCCTTAATGTATCTTTAATTCAGTTTGGTTAGCATTCATATCAGTCACATTGATCTCAGTGACTTAAAACTTTCTCTTAAAAACCAATGTCCTTCATTTGTTAATTCATAGTGTAGGTAAGCATAACTTAAATGGCATATATACGGCACTTGTATTTGTTTTCAGGATTTAGGCATATTGTGAAAGAATTAATAGGGCAGAAGTTATTCAGGAAGCTTGATGGGACTCTGGAGCAGCCCCCATGAAGCAAATCAAAATCATTTGGGGATCTCCTTGAATTCCTTTTTCTAGTTGTCACAGCCAGAATACAGTACTTATGTACAAACCTAGGCATCCTTAACAGCTTTCTCCATCACTACCTGATGGTCAAATTTTAAGTTTTTTTTAAATATAAAGAATAGTCCTTTTTCTATGAAATAGATCGAAAACTTCACTGTTTTTCAAAGGAATGCCTGTAGATTTGGTCTCTGCAAGGTTTCTTTAGAGTAGAATCATTCCATTTATTCAGGATTCTAGCTTAACTGTAAATCAATACGTTGCAGTGCAAAATTTCAAATGGGAAGTACATTTCCCTCAGTCTTTTGAAAACAAAGTGCCATATGAGACAAATTCTCCAACTAGCCATGCTAGCAGATAAAAGTGTTGGGTGTGAAAACTGTGCCATAAAGTATAGTATTGTGTCCCTCTAGGTGTTGTTGGACTGTAACTCCCATGAGTATTAAATAGCATAGCCCAAGATAGTGGGTGATGGGAAAGGCAGTCCAACAGAAACCAGAGGACTGTTCACTGCCCCGTATATATACCATAAAGATATAATGTATAGTATAAACTGCATGACAAGGGCAGTCTTCCTACCCAGACAATCCAGAGTATTGTAATATTACTATGTATGCACATTGTATGTGTAAAGCTGTCTGGAGGAATCTCTTCGTATTCCTGTGTATTAAACGTCTATGAATATTTTTATGATGCATGTAGGATTCAGTGAAGGCTTCTACCACTAACTTCTTTTCAGTACTTTTTTTCTGATTAGACACCTGGATGGTGTTAGAGTCATAATGGATGCAGGGTGTTTGTAGTTAACAGTGCATCATGGCACCATTGATCAGTGATTCTTGTGAGATGCCATTAATCAGTGATTCTTCTGCATATCCATTTTGGTTACAGGCTTTCCCCACTTATCTGACAGATTTGGGACAGAAGCATTCTCAGAAAGTGGAAATGGTCAGAAAACAGAACCCATCTACTGTAGGAAACATGAAGGACTTACAGAGGCTTGTTTGAGATGAACTGTATGTGTGCATGCTGCTTGTAAGGTCTCTCAGTTGGTTTGGCACCTCCTCTCCCCAAGCTCACTTTACAAGCAGTGTACGCACAGTCTCAAATGAGCCTTTGTAAGGCAAGAAGAACTGATGGAAGCCCACTGTTTCAATACTTGCAATACAGACAAGTTCTAATAATTTGACCAGGGAATCTGTTGTTTCCATAGTCAAGACTTGAGACCTCACATGTAAGCAGCCCCAAACAAGCCTCTATAGGCAAGAACCGATTAAAAAAATGGACTCATGTCATGGAACTTGTCTTTATTTTGAAAGCATTGAAAGAGCAAGTCATCAGATATTGAGGCATCAAAGTACAGGGACTTTCTGTATTCACAAGAGTCAATGTCAAACAAACTTCCTTCAGTGCAGAGTTGCAAATGTATATGTATCCCTTCCCAGTCACAGCATGAAAACTATGTCTGCTATCTGCAAAAGAGCCCTAGACATAGGCCCTCACTGATGTATGCATTACTTTGGCATACATTGTGCTCTTTGCACTGTTTGCATATTATAATAGTCTAATATTTTAATACCTTATTTTATTTCTATTGGGCAGCTCTAGATTACAATAACAAAGAAATCTAAAATTCTGAGCATTTAGGCTGATTAAAACTACTGAGACTGTACATTACTGTTCAGTAGCTTCTGTAATGGCAAATCAGGATAAAGCCTCTAGAGGGATTAAGGAGATTTTGGTTCATTAATATACATTCTGTGCATGTAATATTTTTTTGGAAACAAAAATACACTCTTTTTGTTGTTGTTGTTGTTGTTGTTGCTTTTCAGTTCAGAAATCATCAAAAAATTCCCTTGACAGTTTATTATCTAACCATTATTATAGCTAAATAATATTTCAAGACAGTGTATGCAGTGGAGCAGGGCTCAATGATACAACATCTGATTCTTGGCTGTGTCCTACAACAAAGTAGAATAACCAAATTCTCTCCTTGTGTTGATGACCAGATTATTCAGCATGTGAGGTGGTTAGCTCTCCCTCTTTAAACCTTCACTACTCTCCTGCTACAAACATGTGATGATCCACATTTTGCATTGACAGTAGCACAAGGACAGGAAACTATTTCCAGCAGAAGGGCTGGATTCAGTTTTAGAAATGTTCTTCTCAGCTTCATTTCAGTTGTGCACAGGGCTACAATCAAGAGGTTGCCAGCATGTTTTAGCTTAAAGTTCTTCATGTCAGCAATAGAGCTTTTGGAGGGCCATTTAAATATTTCAGAATGATGGGGAAATCTGTACAAAGTGTTGAGAAACCAAGAAATAGTGACACAGAGAAGGGGCACAGATAACTGGAAAATGTTGGATGAGTCAACAGGAAGGCATGCCTAGGGGGACAGAGCTGTAGGATAAATAGTGCTGGATGTAACCCTTTCCTTAATACCAACCAACCAAGAAGGAAGGGTGAGGTGGTGATGGAGGAAGAGAAAGATGATGAGGGAGGAATAACAAAAACATCCATAGGATCGTTCCTAGCTCTGTGGAAAGGGTCATATTGTGCCTTGTCCTATAATGTTTTTGTGCCTTGTTGCAATAGAAAATGAGATTGCTTTTTGGCTGAGGAGCAATTTTGTGCTAATGAAGTGGCCTGGAAATACAGAAGATCTGTGGCAGTCTAAGGCAAGGTCCAAAAGTTCAAACATCTGAAAAAGGCCATGTTGCATTAGTGGTGGGACCCAAGTGTGCACACTTTCTCCATGTGTAGATAATGTGATCTCTCATGTGTAGTGGATATGCCAGACAGTTGCTATCTTTCCTCCTTTTTTGAGATTGCAAGAACTGCAGGACTTTATCATAAGTCTGCCCAGGTATCCATATCTTACATTATGCTGTATTCATTCTTGCAATGTATGCTCAGAGGCCTTGCACTCCACTAAATCAGTCTTCTTCAGTGGGTGTTTCCATATAATTTCACTACAGCTCTTATCAGCCCCTAGTCAGCATGACCAGTCATTACAAGTTATTGGAGTTGTCAGTCAGGAGGCTACCATGATGGGGAATGTTACCATCTTTCCTTGGTGGCACACTGGTTAAATGCCGGTACTGCAGCCACATGGTTGTGAGTTGAGTCCTGCCAGGCTCCAGATTGACTCAGCCTTCCATCCTTCTGCAACTCAGTAAAATGAGTACCCAACTTCTTGGGGGCAATTAGCTAATGCATTGTAAACCACTTGGAGAGCACTTAGCTGATAAGTGGTATAGAAATACACGTGCTATTGCTATTGCTTGTAACCATATGAATTAGACCTGTCTGGGCCTGCCTCCTCGTTAGGGCAGTTCTAATTTCTCTTCAGTTGTTCCCCTTTCTTACGCATCAGATACATAATAAAAAGAATCAACTTAGAATTTAAAATGTTCAGTTAGAGCTCTATGAATTACATTACTCAAGCAATTTGTGCCAATAGCAACAAAATTGAGATACATCCTATGATTAAGCAAAAATAGTTCTTTAACTGTTTCTGTGGCTCTTATTTAAATTTCCTTGACAACATTTACCTTGGATTTTGACATCTTTAGGCTATCTGTTAATTGCTGTACTCTGTAGCAATCCAGAAATAATCAGTACTTAAAACTTATATTTAACAAAATTAATGTGAGGAGCAAAGTGAGCAAAGATTTATTGAACCCTTGGTATCTTTCTTTCTTTTTTAAGTGTGTGTGTGTGCACATAAAGAGAGAAATATTGGGTTGACCTGACTGTGAGGCAGGGTAAGAGCATTTTAGGGCAATCTTCAGGGCTACTTATTTATCGTGCAAAGTATTTTGATACAGAATGCTAACTTGACAAAAGTGCAAGGAAAAAGAATTATGTGTACCTAGATCTTGTCACAAGCAGTCCTTGACCAGAACAGCATCTTGAGTGTGTTTTCTTAATGTCCTTCCTCATCCACTTTCAAGACTAGAAGGGCAGAACAATGGGCCTAGCTAAATGTGACGGGTGATGTAATGAGTGATGTCTGTCTAATCCCCCCCCCCAGATGAATAGCATTTCTAAGGAAGGCATTTCGATGGAAGGATCTGTGCACAAAGAGAAGAGTAAGCACCTCTTAGCCTAGTAATGTTTCTCTGAATAAGTGAGCAACCCAGTATGGCTCTTTGGAAATGAAAAGTAAAACAAAACTGGATCTCCTGTGCCACATCATGCTGTCCTGTTTGGCCTATAATCTTACAGGAAACAGGGAACAGTCAGCTGAAAATGATGACTGCCCCCTCTCCTAGAGAAGCATCTGCCCCAGTGCATCCCAAAAGATATTTCATTATGCAGGCCCCTATTGTGACCATCAGCATCCTGTAATGCAGAGTAGAGGCAGGGTATTCTTCAGCCCCCAAGGCCATAATAGTGTTCCCCCCCAGTTGCCCTGCCCCCCCATCCAAAAACTAGGAAGAGATTTTCTCTGAAATGACCAATAGTATCCCCCCACCATGTCTGGTGGGTGCTGATTCATCACATTTCCAGGCATCTCTCCCCAACACACACCCTTTTTTAGACCTAAAAATGTCTGCTTTTCAAAGCACAAAAATACCAGTGCAGGGCTTCTGATCACTTCCTGATTTAACAAAAGGCCTGACTAAGTCTTGAAAAGGTGTTGGGTGAGGGGTTTAAAAATCTTAAAACATAGCATAATGGCTGATATTATTTTGGAGCAAAACTGGAAAAAGGGCCTCTGCAGAATTTGTGGTTGTGTGGTGTGATATTCTTGTGGCACAGCCCTCTCACTTTCCACAGGAATCCAAGACAGCCCCCAGCCTCTGACGATAACCCACCTCTTAAGAGAAAATCCACACTGTTGTACCATCATGATACATGCTGAAATTATATAATATGAAAGGGGAACTGGGAATTCAACATGAGTCTGTCATGTTGGCAAAAACTGTTCCTTTAAAAAAAAAAACTTTTATCCAAAGAAACGAGCAGGAACCTTTTACTTTGAAAACAAAATTTTGATCTAAAGAATGATCCATGAGGGGAGATTTAATATTAATCAGTTCTTTCATGTGGGATTTTCTCTCCTTTCATGCACATCCCAGTAGTTGCTAATTTGATGGTGGACATCATGTCTCTCCTACCTTGTTGATGAAGAGATCAAATACTCATGACAGCTAGCAGAACATCTAAAATCAGAAATATTCTTATATTTCTCTCTCTGTCCCTCCAAAACTCCCTGTCTTGGGCAGAGCAGAGGAGGCCTGGCTATAATTGGGGAAAAACAGTTTGAAATTTCTGATCTTAAATAAGCTGGAAATATCTGTTTTATTGTTTTATGCTTTCATTAAAATTAGCCAAACATTTTTGAAGTGTTCGGTAAAGAAGTATGAGATCATAATTTACATTAATGAACTGGCTGCAAGTTAAGTGCGTTAAGTAGAAAGGCATATTTTCAATTAAAGCAAGGTGTATGCCTTAGATGGGGTGGCCTGTACCACAGGTTATGTGTCTATGACTTAACCTTCTTCATTTGAGAACTGACATGATAAAAATGATGGTGGTTCCCCATCTGATACCCACTTATCCAGAAATAAGTTCATACAACTCAAGGTAGACATGCACAGAACAGAGTAGATGTGCATAGAACTGCACTGTAAGAAAAGAAAACTTTTACTAATCAGTAATGAGGTTTTGTGCCATGACTCAAGAATTGTCTAACAGTGCAAAGCAAGTTGACAGAGAAGCTGACTCCCTTGGATCTCTTGCCCACTATCTTATTTGTTGTGTAGTCAATGGCCTTCCTCCAGTTGTTGGTTCCAACTAGAGTAGCACCATTAAATCTATGCATCTTAAATCTATGCAGTAAGCAGGCTTCATTTCTTCATATGCCTGTTGAGAGATTCTGGACCTAATCCATGTGGAGTTAAATTTCCACTCCCCTCCCAACTTGATTTTACTCTCTTGGACAACTCCCAGAATCTCACAGCCAGCAAAGGTGCAATTTGGGGAGTTCTTAATCTTAAAAAGTATGGAACTGTTGGGTTAAATAATGAGTTGCTAGAGCCACAGGCCATGCTGACTGGGTGATTTCTGGGAGTTCTCAAGAAACTAATGTTTCCAAGCTGTGACTTTGCCCCACCAAACACCATTTTACCTCAAAGTCTTTGGTGGGACAATGAGTATCACTTTGCAGCATTTGAAGATAGGCAGTCTTTCTTCTTCCAACCAAAGTCTTTTTAACTTCCTTGTTTCCTTCTCCCATAGCCAAGTGTGACCCTCTGCCATGGGGCTTAAAAGAAAACATGGAGGAGCCTTGAGTGCAGGAAGGGATCTTTGCAAGCCAAAGATACCAACTTTGGAGACAGATAGAAAGGGGGCCAGGGAAACCAAGAGTTCTTTTCTAGGTCATTCTAGAGTTTCAGAAGAATGTAGGGGAATCCTAATGCTCTCTTCTTCTTTCACACAGGGATTATGATTCCCTGAAATTACATTTGGGACAAAATTCTGCAAGCTTTGTTGGTATCTCTAAACCCTAGAGGTTGCTTGGTGTGTTTTGAAATCAACTTAGTTCTAATAATGTGATAATTCCTCTGTTTTGTTTTCTGTTCTTTTGCATGAAAACACTCTGCACCCTCTTCATGCTATTTTATGCTGGTTTTATGTAAGCACAATCTTCATGTCTGGGGAAAAAATCCTTTGAGACAATGCTGCTTTGCTCCTCCAGTAGTTACACAGAAGGTTTTCTGTTCTTTTGTGTTAAAAGAAAAAAACATGCCTGTTTCCTATTAGAGTTGGTGTCTTAAGTCACCTGATCCCTGACTTATGTTCCTTTTCTTGGTTTAAGAGAGATTCAATGTAGTCTATTCAGCTTCTGTGGATTACAAATGGGAGTGTTCTGTTTTGTAGTCAAACTAAGTAAAGGAATCAGTGCTGGGGATGAGAGGTTTTAGAAAAGCGTCAACATCTCTGTCTGATCCAGAAATTAACCTGATTGACAACTTGTTTGTTTTACATGTGGAATCCATTTTAGTCACAAGTTCCTTTTGTCTTGTTATGTCCAATGTTTAATGTCATTCCTGTTTTTGTTATTAGATAAACTGAAGTGCATATAATGAAAAGGAAACTGATGTACAAAGTTTCATATTGCTTTGTGAAACCTTGGCATAGACTTGAGTAGCTGAAAAGCAGTCAGAACTATTTAACCTGAGGTACACACACCAGCATATAGTAGTTAAAGGCCCTTTCCACACCACCTTCCCAACCCACCATGGGGACAGAAGAAGGATGGACCCATGATGACGGTTCTGTGTGACATCTTTGTGGTCCCGTCCTTCTCCCATTCCCAGGTGGCACAATCATGGATGAAATCATTGATGGGTTTCCCCCATCAATGTTCCACGATTGCACTACTGTCCCGGACTTACCTGCCCTGAGGAAGCCACAGAAGCACAATGGGTGGGCTTCCAGCCCTAGCACATCCTGGGGAAAGTACCCAGCTGCATTGCAGAAGGAAGAGGCATGGCCATTGTGCTTCCTTCACCACGGAGCCAGCCAGTGCAGAGGGGAGTGCGCCTGTTGTGGTCCCCTCCCAGCAGAGCCAATGCTGGGATCCCCACCAGCCATCTGCTTGAAAGGTAGAGTGCAGGAAGGGCCAGAGTACTGAACTAGGACTGTAGGAGGCCAAAGTTCGGATCTCTGTTTAATCATAGAAGCCTGCTAGGCGACCAGAGGAAGACAATGATAAACCGTCTCTGAATAAATCTTGCCAAGAAAACTCTATGGCAGGGCTGAACGTGCTCACAAAAAATGTGTTTTCCTCTGATACTGTAGCTGAGGAAATGTGAAGATAAAATCAGTTTCCTGAAGGAATGAAAGCCAAGGGCCAGCTCAAGAAATTTTGTTGGCCTGGGTCAAAGGGGCAGGATGGCAGCCCCCTGAAATACATGTACATCACTGGACAACCTTACTTCAGCACTGGCAGTAAAATTGGGTCCTGCATCACAAAAAGGCATAAGACCATTTAATGGCACACACAACTGTGTGTTCTGAGAGAAGGGAAGGACCTGGGGGTTCAGAAGAAACAGCTAGACAGATGTCACTGTTGTTCTCTAGCATCTCCTTCTGAGACAGTTGCCTTTCACTGCATAAGGTGAGGTTTGACCCTGGTGAAAGTGTTGGAAAGCTGCCTGGTTCATACTTCCACTATCTCAGAACTTGGAACAGGTGATTTTACCTTTCTTCCCCATTTTGTAGGATATGTTTGGTGTCACATGTAATTGCAACAAAGTACTAGAAAATTCAGATATAAACCATCATCAAACACTTTTAATAATGTCTCCCACTTCAAGTTCAGTGGGAGACATTTCCAAGCTGGAACTCTTCTACTGAAATCAGAGCAAATTAAAAGCACAAGGATATATCCATAGCTTGGCATATCAAAAGTCATGTTATTGCCTGTAATCCATTAGTTTGGGGAGCAAGGATTACATGGCAATTTATTCTTTTAAAAAAGAATAATGTTAACACCTGGGAACATCATTATGTGTTTAGCATAAGAAGTAACACACAGGCCCTTTCCGCATCCTACCTTTTCTCGGCTCTGGGGTGAGAGGCTCTCGCGTCTAGGTTTCTTCAGCTCCGCATGAGCTTCCTGCTTGTGTGAGAGCCCTGCCTCCCCACCTCTTCCTTTCGCAGTGCAGCCTGGGACCTTCCCAGGCTGTACTGAGACAGGAAGCGTGACTGGCCCGGCTCCTGAGGCTCCGCATGCAAGGTAAGTACACGCGGGCCTGGGACGAATTTGTGACCGCACACCATTTTCGGCTTAAAGCCAAAAATGAAAAAGTGTGCAAGCGGTGCCTGCCAGGCCCTGGAACATCGCGCACATGTGAGTGCATTGTGTGGACCACTCCTCACATTTGCGCGATGCTTGAAGGGCCCTTTCACATGGAAAATGCCATGCGAAAAGGGCCTTAGTCCTAAACGTTGTGTTTTGGAGGTTATTTAGAAGGATTTAAGGCCATTTTATATTTTATAGTACTTTTTTTCATTAAAAAGCATCAGAAAGTGCCATGTTGACATTGCTTTTACTAACATGGCACTTTTTAAGAAACCACTAAAAGCAGTGAGCTACTTTCAAACAAGACTAATTGACAACATCTTTAAAAATGTTTCTGCCAGAGCTCATTTGTTCTGAAGGATGGGTTCTAAGGAGTTATCCAAAAAAGCTGAAACTGAGGAATGCAGCAAGAGCTTACTCTTGCGGTGGCATTCTGAGATATTTGGCTTTCTTCAGTGCAAGGGGTAAAAGCCATTGCCACCCACATACATCCATGGGCTGCAGTGTTGTTCCTAAAAGTGTCACTTCCAGTTGTTTTTTGCCAGAAGAAGGCCAATTCATTTTTCTGGAGTTTGGAGGACTTGCGGGGTGGGGGGAAACCAAGCTGACTTCTTGTATGATTGTTTGGAAGCATAGTTTGGCAAGAAATCAGCCATTAAAAAAAAGTAGGTTGGGTTCTTTGGGGGACTTCAAGTGGCTTTAAGACCTACAAAGCAGTGGCCCAGAGGCCATGTGACCTATAGTCCACACTTTCCCCATCTTTGCTGCAATGCATGAGATCTGTGAATTTCTTAATGGTTGGACTTGCATATACAAAAATATGTGGGAGCAAACTTTGTACAGAAGTAAACAGTTGAGCAGGATATACTCATGAGGCCTTCCTGAGTTAGGATAGTTTCAAAGCCCACACATTATTTCTGGGCCCAACGAGGATGAGAATACATCCAAGGTATGCATGTTTATGTCAAACAACAAAAGGGCGTTTGTTCTCTCCCATGTTTGTCCTGGCTTAGCTACTCTTATTGCTGTTTAACTTTGGTTGTGTTCTCACAGCTGGTATATTTACAAATTTTCCCAAGTAGGATCCAGCTTTATGACATGGGGTTTTCATATGCTTCTTATATTGGAAGCCACCACAAGAACTTTGGCCTCTGTGGAAACAGTAAACTTGACTAGATAACTCTGTGAACCAATCTAGCACAAGTCATAATAAACCTTAAAAGGGTTTTTACAGAGCAGAGGGTGCAGGTAGGACCCAGTCTAATGGTTTTAAATTGCAAGAGGGTAGATTTCAATTGAACATTAGAAGGAACATCTGATGGTAAAAGTGGTTCAGCAGTGAACCAGTTACCTAATGGGGTGGTTTTCTTCAAAAAGAGGTTGGACAGCTACCTGATAGAGATGCTCTAGGTGGAGTTCCTGCATTGAGCAACTCTGTGATTGAGAACATCTTCCAAATCTATGATTCTATACATCTTCTAATGATCTTAAGGTCTTCAACTGCCAAAAAGAAGGCAAAGAGGAGCCAGTAGTCCAACTACATCTGGAGCCCATTTCTCCCCACACCTTGAGTGTACCAGAGCCCACTTGTGTGATCTGAAGGAAGGTTGCATCTTGTCTTTCTGGGCAGTTTACATTTTGCCAGTTTAGATAGAGGAGTAGGGGGCATGTGTTTTTCAGTCACACACATTTTCAGTAAGTGTAATAAATAGAATGTCTGAATAGAGATCCCAGTTCATGTACAGCAGAGATTAATCTCTGTCAGAAAAAGTAACTTCTGGAGTAGTCCTGAGAAAGTGATGTTGGGGGTTTTTTGGTCACTTTTGAAGTGCGTCATCTTTTATGTACTTGAAGCTACAATCATCCCCAGAAGAACAGCAAGATGTAATAATGGCCTCTACCAACCCTCACACACTAAAAGGAAAGGTTTAATAGGGGGTACTGTAATAACCAGCTTGGCCCCTTGAGGATGCTGCTATATTGGAAGAAGCTCCCATACTTGTGTATATTTCTTGTACAGTGATACGTTACTGCAGTCATTTTTACCAGTGTCTCCCTGATGAGATATTGAACAGATATTTTTCATTAGTTCTCTTGATGAGAAAAGTGTACTGTGCTCCAGTGGTTCAGACCTCTGGGATCCAACCAGGTTGTGTCAAGTAGAGGGACAGGGCCAGCTGGGGTAGAGGCCTACATCTTGTTTCCAATGTCAAATTAGATAGTGGTGATGATGGAGAAGGGGTCCGTATGTCCTTGCTTTTCATATGAGTCTTCTTTTGGCACGTGATGTCAGTGGTGGACAATGGCCCAGTTACCTTTTTTAGTGCCTTTATCAGTCTACAGCACCAGTGGGATACTTTAACAGCTTGGCATTTCTGAAATGAACACTAAAGTAGCCCAGAGAATTCTTTTGTGAACTTTGATTTCTGTGATGATATTGTTAGGCTAATGTTAAATGCATCAAAAGTGTCAAAAGCAGTAGTGATATAAAGAATACTTGCAAATTTTCTTGTCTTCAGTGAGAAAGGGAATATCACCATATTGATACAACTGATTGAGAAAATGGTCAACTAACTGTCACAATTTTTTCTGCATTTATTGGCTTTTTTGGTTTTTTTGCAAAAAGGTATTGTTCATTAAGTCCTTCTAAGCAACTTTTTTGCTTGGCAAAACATGCAAATTATGCTATTTTTGTTCATTTTTTTTTGCACAACAAGAAACTTTTTGTCCAAATGAATTTTTACCCCTCCCTCAAAAATCATGACAAGTGAAAAATTACCAGAAATGCACCAAAATTTTATAATCTCATCTCGTGGGAAGGGGGGGGGAAATAACAGAATAAAACACAATAATTAAATAAGTGTACTTTTACATTTCTAAGCCATAGCTTGGTGGTGTAACAATGTACTTCTTATGAGAGATTCAATAGCTGGCACCTCCAGAACTGGTAAAGACTCCTACCTGAAACCCTGGAGAATCACACCTATTTAGAGGAAGACAATACAGTTGGTCTTCCACATTCACTAGGGTTACAGGCACAGGATCCAGGCAAAAGTGGAAATGCAGATGGAATTATCAAAATGTGCATGTGTGTCTATGGGAAGAGGCAAAGGCATGGCAGAAGAACTGACACCCAGGGTCCAAACTAGCTCAAGAAAAGGAGAGGGAAAAGGGGTAGGTTGGCATGGTGGACCTGTACTTCCTCTCTTATGCCCATTTCCTTCCTTGCGTGCAAAGGGCATCAGGAAAGGGTTTGTGGTGCTGAAAATTCAGGCTATGAACTGTCTTTAGCTGGCTAGGCAAAGGCTGGTGGAAGAGGAGGAGAACCGGAGGCAGGTATTTAAAGGGCTATGTGGCCTGATTGGAGCTGCCAAGAGGGAAGCCTCCCCTGGAAAAGGAGTGCCTGAGGTGGAGGGGCAGGACTTAGAGAAACTAACAAATAATGAAGTCTGTGAAAGTGAACTCCACAAATGTGGAAGGTTGACTGTACTGGACTAGGTAGGTCAGACTTTTTGACATGGGTTTCCGTGTGTCTCCCAGAGGGTAGGGGAGATGATGATAACATACTTGTTGTTCTGTCTTTTAATCCATATGCCAAGATAGAAATCCTTACCATATGTGATAAATGAGATCTGAAGCTAGGAAAATTGCTTGTGGGATGCAAACACACATATATCCACCAGGCAATCTGCATTGTCTGCATCTATTTGCACTGGGTCAGCTTCCCAAGACAGAAAGTTTATTTCTTTGGTTCACTTCAACTGTACAGTGGGCCCTCCCATAATGTGACCTCTGCACTCATGAATGCAGAGTTGTTCAAAGCTTTTGCATCCCGTTATAGTCAATGGACCCAACATGCACACAGAAGTGGACATGTGCACATTACATCCGTTGACTATAATGGGACGTGAGCCTTCGCATTTTTTGTTTTATGTGGGGGTTCCTGGAATGGAATCCACACATATACAGAGAGGGTGCACTTATTACCTTAACAAATTTTGGAGGGCAGGTTTACAGATATTTTGTGTCAAGCTAAGTGTTGCCTCTATAATTTTCTAGAGACTGTATGTATGTAAGCTCTTTTATGTTTTTGTTGTCTTCTTTTAAAATCATATCTTTCAGTAATATATAATTCATTGTCTTTTAAAATGGTTTCCAAGTCACTCCAAGAAGGTTTTATTGACAGTCTTTTTTGGATAGAACAGATGGTTTCATTACTGAACAAGCAGCAACATTTCAGAATATTATTGTGTTTCATATATACAGCTGGTAGTTATTTTTTAAGAAGATATTGAACATAATTTTTATTTTTTGTAGACTTCCTCCAGTACCTCAGTATATCATTTCATTCCACCACCACCTCCCAGGGCATTCTCTATTTTCATTTTTATTATATGACCATTGACTGCATTGCTTATATCTCAGGCTGCACCATAGAAATTAAAGCTGATGGAGAAAACACTCCTGTCCTCATGGGTAACCTTCTTTTGAAAGCTAAGCAGGCTCTCAGCAACGTTTGATAAAACCGGACCAGCATCTCCTGCAGCTCAGATATCCACTATTACTGGTCTGTCTGTCTGTCTGTCTTTCTTTCTTTCTTTCTTTCTTTCTTTTTTTCTTTCTTTCTTTCTTTCTTTCTTTTTCTTTCTTTTCTGTAGTGAGCAGCCAGAGGAGAATGCTAGATATGCTCTAGGACCCACTCTGTGTTTACTGTGAGCAATAGAAGGGCCCAGCATTATTTCTTGTGAACAGTATGGCACCCACAAATTTTTCCCAAAATCCTTTGCAACACACAGGAGCTCTTAGACATAGACAACCACCTGGAAAGCCTCCACAGTCCTGAAGTAGAAACCACATGAATGACTGTAATGTATAGAATTGCAGAGCACCTAGTAACCAATCTACATGTCAACTGCCAAACAGGTAGTTCTAAAGATCAAATATTGAGATTGTGTCAGATATAAACATCACATGTTCAGAAGACTATGCAAGCAATCGCAGCATATCTGGCAAATAAAAAGTTGCCAAGGAAGTTGCCAAGGAGAATATTAAGAACATATCCATTTGAGCTGTAGCCAACTGCTGCAACTGCACTTTTCTGACCTTTTGTACTTCATCAGTAACCTCATTAAGTACTGTAAACCACCAGAGTCACATCCTTCAGTATACTGAAGAAGTTGTGCAAGTGTGTGGAACCTGGGAGTACTGTATTTAATTGTCCCAGCTTTCTGAGTCTTTTCTTTAGATTTATCAGTATCCTCCTCATGACTGAAGGTATTAAATAGCAAGAGGTGTTAATTAAACTGGAAACGCTGCACAGTTGGCCCAACACTGAAGTGCTTGGGGTGAAAATAAATCACTCAACTCTTTTCCTGCTTCAACCACCTGTTTTACAGTGGTTGTGGTAGTGACAGGCAGAATGTCTGCTGGCTTATGTTGAATATGACTCACTCTTCCTCACTCTTCACACCACCAGCATTTATTTTACCTCTGATGCCTCTTTCACTGATACTGTGTCATCACATATTGTCAAGGAAATGGTCTGTAGGGCAAAACTGAAGGTTTCAGTTGGGGTTGCTATTTCCCTTTCCCCTATTGCTTCTGTGAGCGATATTCAATAACACGCCTAAATTCAAATGAATCCAGTGTAGCCAGGGTTACATTGGCCCCACATCTCCAAGATTTCCCCTTAGAAAGTTCATTAAAAAAAAGTTCCCCTTTTTTGTCAACCACACCTGGAGATTGGTTATCTTTTTTCTCTTTACTTTAAAAAAAAAAACAACAGACACAATCATCGTTTATTGTGTTGTTTATGATCGTGTTGATGTTGTTTCCAGTTACAGGCTGAACTTGATCAAGAATACCAAGACAAATTCAAAAGACTCCCACTGGAAATTCTGGAATTTGTTCAAGAAGCAATGAAAGGCAAAATTAGTGAAGATGGAGACCACAGCTCTACCACTTCTTCCCTCACATCCGATGGTGGAAAAGTGAACCATAAACCCCTGCAAAACGAGGAGCTTGAGGATAATCCAGGAAAAGTGTTTGATACACCTCTCTAACCACTCCTGCAAGATGACATTCCTAAATTACTATGGCAGAGAATGTCACCACCTCGCTCCCTGGATCCTCTTCTCTTTGTGAATGACCATTGTATAGCAGCATCGCATATGGAAGACCTCTGTTGAGGTGGTGCATATTTCTAAAATGAGTGGTTAGTAGAAATTATATGTTGTTTGTAGCCCTTCTTTGTTTATTAGCTTAGGAAAACAGATGAATTGGTCAGTGCAGCCCTTTCTGTGGCCATTTTTATAAGGGTGGTTTTCCATTTGGGTGCAAGTCTGGAGCTTTCTCTAGGGACCAGAGCGTGTTGTGCAGATACAAGTGCACAGACCTTCCTGTGAAGCAGCAATGGGGAAAATAAATAATTACTCCACACACAGCTACCATAACATCTTTAACTTGATGTTTCCTCCTACCTGCACCCTGGAATCTTGTACCATCTTAATAATTGCACTGATTTTTTAAAAAATATGGTTCTTTATTTTTATGTTTGCTTTGCAAGCACCAGCAGCTTGCTTTGTTGACAATGTACCAGAGAGTGATTCTGCTTTGAGATTTTCTACTGAAACTGTGGTAATGAGCCTAAGTTCCCAAAGTGAAATCTCTTCGAGGAATATACACGAGTTTTGTTTATGTTTCCTTTTTGTGACATGAGTTCACATTAGGGGTGGAAAAACTGTTTGAAAACTGATAGAAGAATGGGGTTCTCAAATGTGGGGAAATATTGACAAGAAAAATCCTATACAGGTGAGAATCTTTGCAGTTCAGGACTTTCTTTGTGTGACGTGTGTGTGTGTTGCACAGAAAATTACATTTTGTGCAGCAAATAATATATAATATTTCTGTGCAAAAAAAAAAATAAAATAGAATTTTCTGCATACAACATTTCTTTGAAGAAAACAAGTGTCCTGCACAGAACACAGCATTTTCTGCACAATGAAGTATGTCCTGCAAAGAAAATGCAGTTTTATCTGCACGAAGCTTGTCACATGATGCAAAAAAGTCATGCATTTTGTTGCACAGAGTAACTCCTGAACTGCAAATAGTCTTTTTACTAAAACTGTACAGTTTTCAATGACTTTCTTGCAGTAGGAAGGGAAATGAAATTTTTTTTCATTCTTGCCTGCAAGAATGAAATCTCTGAGTATATACATCCATAATTCACATAGATGTATACAAATTCACACATGCATAAACCCCTCTGTAAAAACAAATAATGTACATCCTTGCTGGCCTTCCCTTGTGAAATGGAAAGTTTCAGGGATATGGACTAATTCTTCTGGGTCAATGACAACAAACTACAAAGCAATCGTCAATCTTTAACCTTAACATGTTGTATTTTTTTGAAACAGACATTTGTGAATTTAAGCACATTGTTTTTAATTATCATTTCTGGTTACATCATGTGATCTAATTATTTTAAAATGCTGTTCAGCTATATTATTGACACAAATACATCTCTTCCATAATTGTTTTTATTTTATTTTTATTGTGGTATGCATGTGGGAAATGTCATCTCCAAAATGTATATAAAATAGACATTGCAGAGCTGGAATATTTGTGAAAAGTAAGAGGAAATGCTTAAATAGTAGGACATGGAGGGTGAAAATCTGAGTTCTAACCTTCAAATTTATTTATATGGTTAACGTTAGGAAAGTTATAGCCCCTCTGAACTCAACAGAACTATGTAGTGGACAACACTGAAATACTAATTTTTTCTGAGTAAATACTTTAATATGTAATAGCATATATGTAGTTTGCTTTCCCTCAGGAGTTCAGCAAAATAACTTATTTTATTTAAATGTAAGCAATAAATAGAGATCAAACTTAAGTTTCAAGTTAAGTGATAAGTGTACATAGGGAAATTAAAGCTTCATCTGAGCAGTATTTTTCTGTTGTTCTTAATTTACAGCACACACGAAGAAAAGTCACACAATGTTTGACAAGGGCATAAAAGACATGCACTCTGCTTACAATGTGTGGAGTAATTTAAAGGGTGTAAACTAAGACTTTCATTTTGATTTTGAGAGTATGACTCCTTTCATTTATTCTACTTTTTGCACTTTGAAGAGAAATATTATTAATCATTAAATAAATAAATAAATAAATAAATAAATAAATAAATAATACCTGGAAGGGTCAATGTTTAATGCTGCATTTTATAAGATAAAGGTTAAATAAATTTGTTTTAAGTTAGGCAGGATACAATACTAGCAGTATTCACAAAAATTAGAAGACTATTTCTCTGACATGTGCTTGTATAGTGCAGCTACAAATAGGTTAGGAGAAATTCTGAGGAGCTTTTTAATTTATGAAGTAAAAGTTAATGGTCTGACAGTATATTATCAGCTGTAGTTGGTTTTCAGTACATTTATATTTGATCATTGACTGTACTTACTTTTTTAATATCTGTACAGTGCCCCTTTTTGCAGTTGTAGTTTAGTGTGTAATATTGTATATCTTGCCTTGTTCAAATTTACAGTGATATTATCATTTACCATTAATATTACTTGAAATAAAGTAAGGTAATGAAAAAAAAGGAGTCTATGATGTGAGAGTCTTGTGCCTTTTATGTATTTGCCTTGTTGCGTGTTGAATGTGTGGAAGTAATATACCGTGGACATTTCTGCTTTAGAGAGTAGAGCTACATCGTATTTCATTGATTGCCATTGTACACTTCAGATATCTTCACACTACTGAGGATCATCTTCCTTTATTAGCTTAAGATGGATTTTAGCTCATGGACACCAAACATTTCAAACTAACATGGTTGTAAGAGATTCTTTAACAGAACTAAAGGGATATGTCTTGCCTTCCTTTGAAAACTAATGTTACTCTTGTACATTGGTATAACCACTGTATGTGATGGCTGATTGGAAATAGTGATATGCTTTAACTTGGAGGGGGGGAATTCTCATTTATTATGTATATAATTTTCTTTCACAGCCTTTTAGATGCATAACCCACATTTTTGTAAGAATCCTATGCAATTTTGTGGCATGTTGTTTCTTCCACTTGTAATTTATGTGCTTTCATCACAGATCCAAATAAAATTTCTTAATGCTGTCAGTATTTGCTCTTTTAATTACATTTGTAATTTATGTGCTTTCATTACAAATCCAAATAATATTTGTTAACACTCTGTGTTTTATCTCTTCTGAGCATCCTGGTACATCCTGGATGCTTTCATGGTACAACTGTGAGGAAAGTGTCTGGTGCGTTCCAAAGTACCCTCTCAGTTCATGTGGGCATAGTCTTATGAACCAAGGGGCCTGTCCACTCATTATGAATCTGAAGGTTTACCTACAACAAGGGGGGGGATATAGGGCCCTCCACATGTTGGACTACAACTCCCATCATTCCTCACCACTGACTATGTTCATATGGCATTCTAAATATTCCCCACCTGTCATGTAACAGGCACCTGAGTTTTCTGTTAGACACACAGGCGCCCTAACAGTCCCAGGGGAAGTTGCTAAGTATACAAAGTTGATGTGGGAGGGATTTTCTGGAAGCAGGAAGTTCAACAACTATAGGTGTATGAAATGGCCAGCCAATCAAAATTTCCTTCATACTTCGCTTTTGCTCCAAGCACTAATGATGTCCTGAGGACAAATTAACTGATGGTTTAATATGTTTATTAGTAAGTACAAAATTCTTCTGAGCAATATTCTGCTGTGCCTTCAAGTCATTTCAAGCTTATGGCAACCTTTATGGGGCTTCTTGGGGGGCTGAGAGTGTGTGATGCACCCAAGGTTACCCAGTGGGTTTCCATGGACGAGCAGGAAATCAAGCCAATGCTCAAACCACTACACCACTCTGGCTCTTTCTTTCAAACTAGGGGATGTCAAATGATGATTGTTCAGATGTTGGTAGACTTACAACTTGAAGGTAATATATTATGAGTAAATAGACAAGCAGAGCTTGAAGGCAGTAGGTTTCCCATGCTCTATGCTTCCCAGTAACTCTTATTCAGAGGTACACTACTATTGCACATGGAGATTCTATTTAGAAATGTGCATTGCTCCCTTTTAGTTACATCTATGCTGCTGCTCATCACTGTACCATATAAAAAGAATTCCTAAGCTGACAAAATGACAATGGCATGTACTGCTTAGCAGTATACAATTGCATAACTTTATGTGTTTAGCTCTTCCTTCTGTCCTGAACTCACTGCCAATCTACTATTCAATAAAATGTATTGTTCTTCTCAGTACTGAATACCCTGGATAGTTATACCATGTGACAGGAACAAAGAATAGCCCCTGGTAAAAGTGGACTCTGCCATTGATTTCAATAGATTCTCTGGTGCCAGCCATGCATTAATGCTCTAGGATAAGAATTATGGCTGGATAACAGAACAACGTTTTTTATTCATTATTGTCATTCATCTTCTAATCACATGTACTGTCTGGATAGAGAATACAAATATTCAAGTGGTTTCTAACATAATTGGATTGCCTCTGGAGAAAACAAAGAAATACTATAACCTACTTCAAGGAATACTTGAACCTGTTTCATAGCATGTGGTGTATATCATGATAGATATATAGATAAGTAGATGATTTGTTTTAGAATAGTACCCACCATAGCTCCAACAGCATTGTAATACATTTATGGCCTCATCTGGTGGGAGATATAAGAATTGGGATAATTTCTAGTGTCATTGCAATAATAAAGCATTACCAAGGTATGTGTGTAATTTCACAGGCAGAAATTAAGTCTGAGTATGAGGTGATGTACTCCTTTGCATTACCTGTCTCTTGAGTGGGCTGCTTTCATGGATGAAAGTTTCAATTTTGTGCCCTTGGCACTCTCCGGAAACAATATAGACTACCTGAAATATCATCAAAATTTATTTTAAAAATCACACTTATGGACTTGAAAACGTGTGTGCATCTGTGTGAACAACAGAGGAGGCTGAAACCAGTTTCAAAGATAAATCATAACTCCTGGGGTCTTGTAGGAGTGGCAGTCCACCCCTTAATAAGAAAAAGGGCTGTTCTCAGGGTTTGAAGTGATCAAGGGTCACCAAAGCAGCCCCAGGGCCGCACACAGCACCCACCACTGGCCTTTATCCTTGGTGTCACAACACAGATATGATCTCTCTTCCCTTCCCTAACTTCAAAAATTTATAGTTACATCTTCTTAATTAACAGTTGCCATAATGAGCAACTCATATCATGCATTTCAAGATTATTTGCATTCTTCCACACAATTGTGTGGATTTGTACTACAAAAAGCTTTTGACCATATTAGCTGGAGAAAATGGGAGTTGTACGTCACAATCCTATCAGCCAGCATTCTGGCATAGGAGGCAGGTGCACCACAGGTGGTAGTAGGTGACAGAGTTAAAATGAACACTGTCAGCCGTGGAGAGAGTAATGAAAGCCACTCTGTCAGAAGAGAAAGTTGCCAAACAACTTGGGAGCCAGCAGAACAGATTTCTCTTCTGCAGGAGATGGCGTTCACTGCTATCACCTCACCAGAACTCCTGTACAGTTTTTTAATAGGATCATAGAATTGGAGGAGGCCCATGGGCCATCAGGTCCAGCTTCCTGCTCAGTACAGAGTCCTTCAAAGTAATAATGCAGGCACATTACATGCTTAAAGGGTGCAGTCTTCATTGTTCTATAATTCTTTCCCAGTCCAAGTCCAAAGACCAACTGTTTCAGCCTTGCCAACAGAAAACCTAGATTGGAGGATCCATACCTAGTCTAGGACACTCTAACAAACCAGCCCTGAATCAAAGGATGGATTGCTAGAAACATTACAGTACAGTGTATGAAACAAACAAGTAAAGATGTCTGTTGTAGAGATACAATATATATGTGTGTACATGTACGTATTATTCTCAAGACAAGGAGAGCTGTGATTAAGTGGTGTGGTGCTTCTTATGCTATCTAATGTAGGGCTGCCAACAGGGATTTTTCTCCCAATGTGCTAGGGATGGCATCATATTGTCACCATTTACTACAGTTATTCTACTTTTCCTCAGAATTTACTGTTGTCCTGTTTAGAGCCAGCAAGTGAGCACACCTATAGCCCACAAGAACTGGGAGGAAAAGCCAAACCAGTCCCAAGGTTTACATGGTGTGACAAACAGACGTGTGATCCAGGTAGTCGAAGGTACAAAGAGAGAAAGCTGTCCTGAGCAGAATCCAAAGCTGAAACAGGAATGACCAAAAGATTAGTCTAAAAGTACATACCAAATGTCAGAACGCCAGACATATCAAATAGAACTACAAGGGGGTTTAAAAGCCATTATTCAGCAGTAACAGAATGGCTTGGGCTGAGCTTATTTATAGTCAGAAGTTAATCAGCCCAGCTGTCCTCATTAGGTCAATGCCTTGTATTTTTTACAAAGGAGCAGGGGTATGCTTGACCTTTTGCTCCCTGCACTTTATTTTGCCTGAGAAAGTAAAATGTCTCTTCCTTTGGATTTGCTGCTGGTGTCAGGGATGGACCAGACTCTACCTCTGCCAGTAGCATGGCAAGACCTCCAACCTCTTCCAACTCTGACTAGGCCCATAATCCTGGCTCTCCTCTTTCTCTTCTTCATCTGAGGTAGGACATGACAACCCCAGAATAGAAGCCAATTGCTTGATGATTAGCACTGGTCTATGGACAACCACTTTGAGTAGCACAGCAGTAAAGATCCTAACTGGTTTAAAATACTAATTTCTACATAACAGCACCACAGCAGCTCTATTATTAGTCAGAGCGATGTAGCTGCCTCAGGCAGAAAATGCTCAGTGATGTGAAGGAGACAAAACCCACCCTCATAGTTATACCCTTGCTGTTCCATCACCAGCATTGAAGCACACGTCAACTGCCAAATAATTAACATTTGAATGTGTGTGTGTGTGTGTGTGTGTGTGTATACATAAGTAATTTTTTTTTGCTTCACTTTGTCAATAGAATATTTTGTAGGAAGAATATCTGGTCTCTTCTCTTGGCTTGTCTGAATATCCAGATACATGGACCTTTATTGTCATGTCCATCTAAACATGGTTATAGTTCATTTTCAGACTTTCTCTGGCAACACAGAGAAGTAGAGAATGGAACAGGGCTGGAGAACATCCCCTTGGATCCCACTACTTGGTTGTGCTCCATGACATAATTGATAGTGTGAGTCGTCCACGATAATAAATGCCTGTTGATTGTACTAGTCTAAAACATTGTAATGAGTTATCATCCTGGTGTAACATAAAGCTTGGATTAACATCATGTGTTACAGGCCGCCATGTGTTATATGTTTAACATCAGGTAAAATCTGAATGATTCTTGTAAGCGTGTTTTCAGTCATGCTGTCAGGACATGGCTCTGTTTGCTTAAAAGTGATAGCATTCAACAAGTGATTTTCTATGTATGGGGTTTAGAGTACTTCTGGTACAACTGTGTTTAAAAATGTATTAAATATCAAAATGTATTGTATATGCACCTCATCCTAATGAAGAGGGATCAATGAGAATAGATTGAGGGAAGCCAGCCCCAAGGCATCTGGTCAACATTAAGACAGATACACAAAGGACAGACATAAAAGTAACACTGGTGATGCATTAGGAAACAACCTGGGAAAGTTTGGATTGGCAAGATCAAAGCATGGAAACGAACAAGGTCCCATGGGAATTGCTGTCAGTTTGGGAAAGGGAGTTCCCTGAGAACCCACCAATGGGAATTGTGCCCATGAAAGATTGCGTGTTACTATTTAACCAAGCCTGTGTTCTAGAATGTTAGCTTAAGAAACAGCTGTACACTGTGCCTCATTTACCTCATTAAAGACAGTTGGAAAGCACTGTGCTTTTTCTTGAGAGTAAAAGAATAGCCAGAACAGGATACTACTTGTGTTGAGAAAGGAATATCTGATTAGGTTTAAATTGTTGGTATACACAGATGCTATAATAACATCCAGTCCCCCTGCTCTAACTCTTCAAACTCCCTTGTAATCCTCAATTTATTGAGCAGACACTACAACTGGATGCAAATTTGCTAAGAAGAAAGACCACATGGGATGTTTTCCCAAGTAAGCATGTGTTCATAGAATTACAGACTTTGTGGATCTCCCTTTTCTCTGTTCCATCTTCATCGTTAGTGCTAGACCAAAGTGTTCCTGCTTTGCCAAGCTTTGAAAATATGTAGTGGAGTCTCTTATAGATGTGGTTATTGTTTTGTAATCTATTAGTGATTAGCATGATAGACAATTGATTTTTAAAAAAATCTTTACTTTGGCTGTTTTAATTTGACATTCATAAATGTTTGTAAACTGTTTCACCAGAAAGATGATACAGAAATTAAAATAAGTGTGAATATGAGCCCCATGAGTTCTTGGTTGAGTGGGTACCTCTAATGAATGATCTTTTCAACTCAATCCCAGTCAGTTCAATTACAATTTAATTTGCAATTCTTCCTTCCGGTTGTACATGGTGTGCATCTGTGTGGGCTTTGACATTACTAACAATTGGTGGCTTACAGAAGAATTGGTATTTTTCCTCTACTGTGCCAGAATTGTCAAGCTTTAGCTAGAAGAATCAACTTTCCTGCTTTTATTTGTGGAGGGGAATAGATGGAGTGGAAGGGAGCACTGCATGCTTTTAATAAATCATATGTCTGCTATTCCACTGGTACTCAAATACATGGCTCTGTTGCACTTGGCAAGTTTCTCCATCAAGTGATCCTTGCAATTTAAAATGGGATCTGTTCTCTTTTGGAATTTACTTGGGCATGGTGTTGCACAAACAAAGCAATTTCCAACATTTGCACTATGGTACTTCCCCAGAAATGTGTTGTTTCTTTGCTCGGCAGACACAGAAAAAAATGTTGGGTTTCTGGGGTATAATGTATATGTTTGCAGCTCACTAGCTGTAGGAGGCAGCATGGGTGAGGGGAGGCAAGAGGGTAAGCTGCCCAAATCTTTTGACCCACCTTTTAACAATCAGCCCTCCACATTTGTTGGTTTCATTTTTGCGGATTTGATTATTCACGGTTTATTTGCTGTCACCTCTACTGTCTCCCAAGCCATTTTAAATAGGGACTGCAAGCTTTGTGAGACTGAGAAACTTCAAAGGAGGTTTGTAAGTCCCTCTTAAAAATCATGTGGGGCAGCAGTGGAGGTGGTAGGAAGCCCCAACAGCCCCCCCTTCTGCCTTGTGAAGGAACTCTGATGCCTCAAAGGAATCCATAGTGGGTTGAATATGGTGAGCATACTTTTTTTGTGTGTTAAATATGGTTTGAGAGGGGCTAGAGTTATTCATGGTTTTTCCACATTCACGGGGGTCCTGTGCGTCTAAACCCTAGTGAATTTGGAGGAGTGACTGTATTCTGTTTATAATAAATGCCTGCCTCTGGATCAATGGGTAATCCATGAATAATTAGCACAGCTATAGTTGCAAATAACCCAAAGTGAAAACAATTTTAAGTCATTTCCATTTAGATATTAAGAGGGAAATCTTAAAAAGGGGGATTCTGAATGTTAATCACAGCTAAGGTGAATCTCTGCTCCTAAATATCGAAGCATGCAATAGGGTATAAAGAATACAATCTCTTTCTAAGAGTAACTTGATTTTCCAGTGTGGTCAGTGTTCCTGATTACTTCAGCAACATTTACATCACACGCTAGGTTCTGATAGTACTGCCTAGAAAAGAATCATCTCTCATCTGGATAGTTCTGCAGTCATTGCTGTAGTACACAGTTAAAACAACTAGATTTTTTTTACCTCTTTGCTGTGACCAGAACATGCAGTTACTGGGTCAATGTGTGCATAATTAGAAATCTTCAATTATAGTAATTTTTCCTTGGATGCATCCCTGATTTCATCCTCCAAGATCCTCTCAAAATCACCATGAGTATTTTGGTCATGTGGATGATAGCATGAGCCCAATCCATATCAAAGAGAGAGAGTTCCATCAAAAACCAGCTAGGAGTCAATAAGCCTAAAGAAGCAGAGAATATATACATTAAAAAATTGGATGAATATAGTGATAAATAAAGACAAAATAAAAGAGAGATTGCAGGGTACTAAGATGTCATGGTTTAATTATATTTAGTTAGAGCAGTGGACAATGAATTGGAAAATAATAATAAAGATATTAGAGAATACACTAGATTTGAACAAATGATTAAGCAAAGAGATGGAATGGAGGAAAATGAAATATTGAAGGGTACCACAGGTGAAATATATAAAATATTGTCAATATATGAAGATGAATATCTTAAAAAAATATGGAAGGAAGAGTTAGCACAAAAAATAGATATTCAAGAATGGGGAAGGATTTGGAATCAGCATCATCTAAAAAAATTATCCGTAAAGGAGAAAAGAAAATTATTATAAATTGGTCTGGAGATGGTACCTAACACCAGTAAGGTTAAACCATATAGATAAGAAACACTCAAGGTTATGTTGGAGGGGTTGCCAAGAGATTGGCACATATGTTCATATGTGGTGGTATTGTGAAGGTGTACAGAAATTTTGGCAGATTGTATTTAAAGAGATAAAAGAGATAACATGAATTGACTTACAAATATGTCCAAGTATAGCATTATTATCTATATTTGATAAGGTTAATTGTATCCGGGCAATGAAGGATTTAATTACAAATTTATTAACTGCAGCAAGTTTAATTATATGAAGAAAATGGAAAATGCAAGAAGATTTTCAAATAAAGGATTGATAAAGAAGTACGGAAAATAGGGATTAATGATAAGCTAACATGTTGAATTACAGTCAAAAAATAAATAATGAGAGGGAATGATTTTGAAGAAATATGGAAGATATTTCTGGAAAAAGTCCTAAGAAAAGAGGGAAGTGTCACACCTCCACAAGAAGAATTACAATTTTTGAAAGCAGAGTAAACTGAAAAATAATTGGCTCAGCAGATGGGTTTACACTTAGTGTTAAGTGTAATTCTGGAGATTGTAGTTTCCTGAGGCCAAAGAGCTCTCTGGCTGAGAATTCTAAATGCCCCTCCCTAAACTGCAAAGCCCAGGATCCCACAGGATGCTGAAAGTGGAATAATGGCACTATTACAGTGTAGTGTGGAAAGGCCCTAAGGGAGTCCAAGTCCTCTCAGTAACTCTCTTATTGAGGCAAGGATATACCTTACCTGAGCATGGTCTTCACCAGTGCATGAGTGACTGATGTCTTTCTCATTGCTATAGGTAGCAAAGTGTGGACAGAATAGGAACAAGGAAAGGGCCAGAGAGTTATTACTGTTGGCACTTTCCGGCAAAGTGTGGCCAAGAACTTCCACAATTCCTGCTTTGTGTTTCTGCTCTGTTCATCATTCGGAATTCAAAACAAGCCTCAGAGTTCGGTGCTGCTCTGTGGCAGGGGACACATATAAAAGTCAAAGAATAGGAAGAGAAACTCTCTGGCCACTTCACATATCATTAAAGTTAGAATACAATATTCTCCTTCTTCAAATCTGTCCCAAAGAACAGCTATTGTAATGTTACACTTTAAAAAGCAATACAATATGTTACAGAGAGAGAGAGAGAGAGAGTATGAAAGAGGAATAGGGCTGAAGAGTAATTGAATGAATTACTTTTACAAAGTGACTGTGCAGGCTTTGATAGGAACATGGGAAGCTGCCCGACACTGAGTCATGCTTTTGGGCCATCCAGTGCTGTGTTATTTCATATCGACTAGAAGGAACTCTTCAGGATGTCAGGAGATATTGTTTCTTAGCCCTACCTGGAGAAGATGAGGCTGAATGTAAGCTCATCTGCATGCAAAGCATGTGCCCCACCACTGAGTTTCAGTCCCTCCCATTCAGGAGCACCAGCTGCTAGGGAAAAGAAAGGATTAAGAAGAAAAGGACAGGAGAATGCAGCAGGCAGGCTGAGGCCAAGAAGATTAATATGGAGATCAAACATTGCAATCACAAGAGTACAGTGCCTGAGTAAAAATAAGGAGGTAGAGATACAGAAACTCACAGAAAGAAACAACCACCAGAACAACAAATGGGGTATGATCCAAGAGGCAAACACAGGAGGGAAAAATCAGCTGGGCAGGTTGCACACATAATCAGGAGACCAGAGCATCTGATAGCAACAGCCTCCTGTCTTAATAATTCCTCCTCCAGGTACAACAACTTTGCCAAGCTGTTGTGCCTTTAAACCATCTCAATGGCAGACTTTTCTGGATGTCTCACTGTAATGAATGATAGGATGCTAACTGGCCAGCAGGGTTGCCAGACATGATCATTCCCCACCCCTTACAGAACTAATGTAATTTTCACATCTTGCTACTCTGAAACATACTCAGTGACTAAATTTAATTGGCTAAATTTATTTGGCATTTAGGTTTATTAGAATGCAATCACTTAAGGAAACTGAGTAATGTATTTTGCTTTAATTACTGTTCTAACTAAAACTGTGGGCCTTTCCACACTACAGTGTTCTAGTGCTATTATTCCACTTTCAACATCCTATAGAATCCTGGGGCTTTCAGTTTAGGGAGAGGCCTTTAGAATCCTCAGCCAGGGAGCTCCTTGGCCTCAGGAAACTACAAACCCCAGAATTCCACAGGATGTTGAAACTGGAATAATAGCACTAGAACAGTGTAGGGAGGAAAGGCCCTGGGTAAACACCTCTGCAAGCTGTAATAGGCCCTTCCAATTCTCCACAAGAGTAGGATTAGATGTGGGAGAGTCAAAAGGGGAACGATAACCCCCACCTTTTCAGCCCCCAAATTTGTTGTCCACTAGAGATGGTCAACTTAGGTGGGTGGATGGGGACAGCCTAGGAACCAGCTCCTCTCAAATTTTGCTATTACTTTAAAAAGCAAGTGTTACTGCCATGACTGGGCCGCACTTAAGGTGACATAGATATCATTTTGATATCAATAATTTGGCTTTCTTCCACCATCCCTCTCCTCGTGTTTGTGAGGCCCCAGGACAAGCACAGAACTAGGCTCAGCCACTAATTGCTGCAATATTCCAACACAATACGGGCACGCCAGAAATAGCCAGATCACTGCTTTAGGAGACCTCTCTGCAAACACCCTCATTATGTATGCACGCTACTTACAAAGAACTCCCTGCCCTGAGCAGGCAACTTGACAAGCTGGATGCTCAAATGTCAAGCACTGTGCATCTGCATACTGGCTACTCCATTGTCAATTCGTACCTAACTCAATCATGCTAAATTCTGACCTTTCCAAAGCTTTGTCTCGAGCTCCAAACTCATTGTTTTTCCTTAAGCACGGAATAGCCTGCGGTTACATTTCTCCCTATAAAACTCTCCGATTCCGAGACCATCCTCGGATCGCTCCTGAGTTCCATCCCGCCTTGCCACCGCTCTGCTTGACGAGCCTTCCCTTCAGTCATATTGGCTGAGACTGTGCAACTTCGGACCTTCGCAGTGATCTATCCGGGCTTCAGGACAGGTGTCGCATCACCCAATTCAACAATCCCTCTGAAAAATCCCTCTGTCCCACTCCAACCTTTATTTTCTATAGTTATCTGAGTGCATGTGTTGCATATCTTGTTTGTCTGTATTTAATAAAGATCTCCATTATTCTTATAACCTGATGTGCTCCTTGGTTTGGCCTGACCCTGTAGACATTGGGTAAAAGATTCTGTTGCGTTGCCCTGCCTCTCGCATTGCTAGCTTGTGCTCTTAGCTAATTTCCTCAAACTTAGTTAATTGAGAGTGCATATAGGTGTCCCTCCCGGGACCCCCAGTAATCAGGGTAACATGAGAAATGACTGGAAGCTCATATCAGATGTTAAAATCCCCACAGAAAAGACTTAAGACCTTGTGGCTTGCTGTAACAGAGAATCCTCACTCTTGGAAGCTTGTCCAAGTAACAGCTGTTCTGTCTAAACAAATATAGGTTTTTTTAAGCTGGTGAATGGATTTGAGAAGGTTAAGCGGGTTCAGGGGACAACCCGCCAATATTTGCATGTGGCCTACAAGGCCATGTGTTTCCTACCTAGCCCTAGTTGAAAGTGACACTGCAGTAGGGGACCTGGTCTACTCATATAATTTTCCTGAAGAATTTAGAACCCTGGATAGGGATAGAGAAGGGAGGTGGACCCAGTGCTCTTGTCCCTGCTGTCTTTCATATATTTCTAATCATATGAAGAATTAGGACTAAAATCAATTGTCAGTCCTAACTAAAAGAGACCCAGTGAATCTATGGAATTTGGAAAAAATGATGATTTATCAAATTTCCATTGATTCAATGGTCTTTCTCTAGGTGGTACTAACAATTGGATTTTACCCTTAGCATACTTCAAGAGATCTTATGAAGTTCTCTAATTCTGCTTAAAGTATTGTTCTATTATTGTGAATTGAACTGGATGACCTCTTGTGCTACTCTTTGAAGCCTGTAATTCCAATGTTTATCAAAAGAGATGGGAAAGGTCTGCAAAACCAGTTGGACAAGTCTGGTTCAGTAAATTCCATTGTAAGATAAATTAAGGTACTAGGTTCTCAATATAACGCATGATTAGACTTTTCTCTGAACAATAACCAGGCATAGTCCTGGGACAGCATTGACCCTCCCCACACTTTTCTCTGGGAATGATGTCATCAAGGTATGTGTGTGTATGTTTGAAAAAGGCCCAGGCCAATGGTTTTGGAGAAAGGCATTCAGAATTATTTCTTTATCCCAAAGCCTTTCAAGTGCCCAATTCCCACTTTGGCTTCTTTTTACTGTTATTTACTGGGTTATACTAAGAGCTTAAATGCAGTTGTGTTCTCTGATGGTATTTTTACAGCTGGGCAGAGAAATCCTATATACATATATGCTGGGAAAATAGATATGCAGCAGCAACACTAATGAAAGAGCCACTATACCTGATGAGTATTTTTTGGGAGAGGGGAAAGGAAAACACAAAAAGAGAAGGTTTAAAAACTCTCCTTCTCCATGAGATCAGGGTGTGGGATAAATCGTTTACTTGTAGCCTATGTTACCGTGCAGCCTATGGAGAGCAGAGGAAATGGGAGGAAGGAAGGAAGGATGAAAATTATGAGCAGTAGTCAGGCCTCTCTGACCCAAACAGCCCTAATTAGGTGTGTGTGCAAGCGTGTACACACAGGTCCTATAACAACTTTGTTGTGCATGCCATCCTCCCTGCCAAAGCCTCTGCTTCTCTTTCTCCATCTCTCCCAATATCACCCTCCCATCAGACCTTCTGTGTAATTACACTGGCTGAGCTTTATGCTCCACCAGCATTAAACAGTATCCTGGCCTAAACGCATGCTTCGCTTTTTCTCCTGCTTTTCTTTGTATAACAGGAGTTCCCAGTAAAATGTATTATTGCAAAAGCCACTCCCTGCCCCTTCCCAGTACTGAGAAAACACTCAGTGACAATCCACTGTATTTCTGCTTTCAACAACTGTGATGACAGATTTCAACAAATCTTTTATGGTGCCTTAATACAGATCTTCTGGGAAACCTCAAATGTATTTCCATTCTGACACCTGTGACTGGCTGTTTCCCATGGGAAAGAATAAAAAGTGGTAGTATACGTTAATGAAGTTTACTGAGTTTCCTCATAAGAAGTTATCTAAGAAAATATAAAAGAGTAGGGCTTTTTTTTAACTGTCACGACATCATTTTGTATTTCATTGTGTTTAGTGTTTTAGTTAGTGTTCAGTGTTTTAACTTAGTGTTTTAGTACTTGTTTTAATTTACTTTTTCTTTCTTCTTTTTTCCTGAACGTATATTGCTTTGATTGTAAATTAGATTGTTTGTGTTAAAATTAATTAATAATTTAAAAGATGTACTTCAAATTTGAAAAAAACTAACACTTTGTTTTTTAAATTTTATTTTATTGAATATATTCAAACAACAAAACATCACAAAATACAATAACTACAAAAAGCAATACTAAAACGATCTAAGTGAGCTATTCCCAACTGGACCAGACTAATTCAATAAACTATTGAATTGTGATTCAGTACTGATAGAAGTTCCACTAATGAAACTACACTACTATAGCTAAGATCAGTAATTGGATTTTGACCAAAAAGTGTCCTATAAAGTAGAAGGGAAAGTTGTGCTTTCGAAATTTTGCTTTAAGGTATTTGGGGTTTTTGGAAGTTTATTTCACATGTGTTTCAGGTTATTCTACAATTTTCTAACATCTTCAGACTTTATAAAGAAATGTTTAATTTCAATTACATGGATCTTTCATCATTTTTAGGAAAAAGGAAAGTGTGGGGAAGGATATGTAATTGTGAGATCCTCAAAAGCCCTTAATACAATTCATCCATATTAATTACTCTGGAATAAGTATATCTTGTGTTCTAAATATTAATGGCCATTTCCACACTACACTGTTATATTATTATGCTATTATTCTACTTTCAACATCCTACAGAATCCTAGGGTTTGTAGTTTGGTCAGAGGCACCAGAGGAGCTTCCTGGCTGAAGATCCTAAAGGCCCCGTCGCAAATTGTCAATCCCAGGATTCAGTAGGATAGAACCATGGCAGTTAAATTGGAATCATAATTCTACAATTCTGCAGTGTGCATGGATCCCAGGGCTTCCATGTTTAATGATTCTGTTGACTACTTCCCTTGCTTTGAGTTCCCTTCCAGTACTTCCCAAAGGCAATTCTTCTTACAAGTCAGACATCAGAAGGCTGCCTTAAGGAAACAGACAGGCATGATTCAAAAAGAGAGAGCGAGAGAAAGAGCAGGCGTTTTATTTATGTCTTTGAAAACACCATAGACTTAAATAGTCTCACTTTTTAACCATCACAGATGGGACAGCAGCAGCAACATAAACACTGTATTTCTGAGTAAGCACAGATGAAGGCACGGTTGCCAACACTGTGGGCTGCAGGATTTTTCACACTTCTGTCTCTCCAGCGTTGATGCTCAACATGAGTCTGGATTTCTTTTGAACGATCCAATGATAATTGGGGTATAGAGGTGGGAGAACAGTATTCAGCATACCAGCTTTTCATCCTTCTGCAAGAGCACATCCTGGGTTTCCACTATAGCTCAAAAACACCTTCCATTTAATTGCAAGGAGGCTACATCAGAGGTTCCTGCAAAATCCTCTGAACTCACACTCTGGCACTCATTAACATTATCATGCTCTTGCAACAGCTTGGCCTGACTGCTCCAATGTGTAGTCTGGAGAGACAGACAGTACATACCAGCTGGATCCTCAGTATTAATGAAGTACAAGCTCCCTGAAGCTTTTAAAGATAGATGGTGGCAAGCAAGCATATACTGGGCATCACTTAGCTTCAGCAACACTAGTTAGAAACCAAGACAGAAATAGGCTTGGCATTTCAACATAGATAGCAGGAGGAGGGGGTTTGATCCCCACAGTTTAGGTCAAGGATTAAAAAATTGGGGGGAAAAGAGAACTAAACCAGCACACACATTTTAAGCAACTTGCAAAATAAATTGTGTCGTGTTATGTTTGTGGGATCTTCAGGGACAGATCTCATTATCTGGATATCTCAACAATGTCCATTGCTATGGTTTGGGAAATGAAAATGTGTGGCTCTCTCTGATGTTGTTGAACTGCCACTTCTATCAGATCAGACAAAACCAATGATGAAGGATCATGGGAGATGCAGTCCAACAAAGGCTAAAGGGCTGTATGTTCTCCATCTTTCCATTATCAGTTTCTTCAAAAGCAGACTTGTCAAAATTCCCATGGCTGTTAAATTCAAGATTTGTACACAGCATACCACCAAAATCACCATGAAATCACAAAACAATTCATAGACACAGAAGTGATCTGTGCTTCTTTGATGGTTTTCTGGGAATCATGAGGATCCATAAGACTTATGACTCAGTTCAGTGTGTTTCTGCCATGAAGCTGCCAACAACTGTCAGATGTGTGCTGGTTTATTTTTCTCTAGGCATCAATGTCAGCTTTTATTTGATGGTGATTTTTTTGTGTGGTCTCTTGGAAAAACATGCAAATTCATATTAATTTAGCATAAAACAATTTTTTATCTTGTAGCCATTTGCTGGGCTCTTTCTGTGCGTATGGGCCACATGATAGCTGGGTCTAATTCTTCTTCATCTACCCTAGTTATTCCGTATCCTCCCTCTCCCCCCCCCAACTTACTAGCAAAGGTAAGAGATTCAGTTTTTGCAGGATAGAGTTGCTCATATCCACCATTTTCCTTTCCCCAGTGTGCATCTGGGCCTACATGAGAAAGCAAGCAGGTAGGTAGCTGAAGGATGAGTCAGTGCTGTGATGTCTCAGCTGCTGTGTGAAACACCACAAAAGCAAAACCCAAAGCAACATGGATTCCAGAAAGGTATGGTCAAGTTGGCTCACACTTCTGTTGTTTATTACTTATTTTGCAATTATGCGCCTTCAAGTTGATTTGACTTATGGCAATCCAATCATGGAGTTCCTTGACAAGATTTATTAACTTGCCCAAGGTCAGCTGCATATCTTCTAATATTTCACAGATGAAAACCAGGACACGTGTGGACAAGTAACATCAAAGTGTGGTCAAGATGGCAAACTTATTCATTAGAAAGAAAGCACAAGCTTGGAGAAGCTGCAACATTTTGCTTTTGCCTAGGCTTACTGGGAAGGGCAAAATCTCACCTCTCCTCTCCTGTCTGCCCGTTGAGTTGAGTGCAAACTGCTTTTGTATTTTGAATTCAGTTTGCAGCAACTGAAGTAAGCTGAGAACAAAAGGGGAAAGTGGGAAGAGGAGAGAGAAACTAGAATATTTTAAAAGCAGCTGAAAAAATGGGTTAATCAGGACTGCCCCTGCCAAAATGACATAGTTGGAGTATATGTAGCCAATGGGTTTCCATGGCTGAGCAGGGATTTGAACCTGAGTCTCCTGGCATTCCAGTCCAACACCCAAACCTCTACACCACAGTGGTTCTTGATACCTTTGTTAAGGCCAAGAAAAATTCCACAAAAGCATGTAAGATTTTGAATTCTCTGGGAATCTTCATCAGGTTAGATGACACAAAAATGAAGGTGAAAGGAACCAGGAACATATTTTAATAGAAGTGATGACTTGGAAGAGAGGCATAAGACAACCTACCTGTAAAACACAGAAGAGGAAAACTAGAAGAAATTAAGCAACAGGAGCAATGTGCTGCTAGAGCAGACATTTCCTTAGGTATTTTAGGCACTCTTATTGACTTTATCCTATGTAGGACCCTCCCCTTTCACAATGACTATCCCAGTCGTTTGTCATTGTGTGTGGCACCCACTGCAACTGGAACCACTGAATCTTGAGAAAACTATACTCATTCACATGTGTTGTGCTTTTCCTTTTTATGTCTTTTTCACTTCATGAGACCATCCACTGACTATTTGTCAGCTCCTGTATTTCTTTCTGTATTAGCAAGAGCTAATCCTACCAATAGGCAGAGTTCAGACAGCAAACCATGAAGGGCAGCAATGACAGCTTCCTGGCGCTCCTCTCTGCTGGTATGCCACACAACCTGTTCTGCCCCAAATTATGTTTAAGAACACCATCTCACCACAAAGCTTGACTTAAGTTACAACCACCTCCAGTCCAAGCAACCTCTGCCTATATGAGATAGGATGCCATCTTGCTCTTCACCTCTGAAAAATCTCATTTAGGTTGGGTCTACTGAGCAGTCTAGGACTTAGCAGTCCTAGACCTTGGGAGTTATGTGCTACTTGTAATGGGTTGCATTGGTAACTAGCTACTTTCTGCAGTTATGAGGTGGAACTGTATTACCTTTTTGCTTGTGATGGCTAGGAAAGTAGTTCACTCCTTTTCTGAGTAACACAACATGATTTCTACTGTTACACATTATTGCATGTGTCTGAGTAACACAACGTGATTTCTCACTGTTACACATTATTGTGTGTGTCCTGGCTCTGTCTGATTACTAGAAGGAGGAGACTCCTCTTTTGTGGGGTGTTGTGCAATGAACAAGGGGTAGGGAAGCTGTTACCCTGTATTCTGGGTTTCCCGGGAGGGGCACCCAAATAACCAAATAAAACACAAGATGAGGAAATTAACTTGAACACTCTCCTAAGCTAACGAGAGGCAGGGTAACTTAGTAGGAATCTTGTAACCCTATGTATACAGCGTCAGGTCAGAAGATCAGTCAGACAATTTTAAAATGGTAAAAATGATAGTTTTATTAAAGGACAAACAACAGAAAAAGACACCACAAGCACACAGCTAACTAGAAATTAGAGATGAGAGTTTTCAGGGGAAATGGGTGATACCTTATCTTGTAGTCCTGGAGACAAGCAGAGGATTGCAGGGAAGAAAGCTCAGCACGGTTCACTGAGGGGGCGACTCGCTGCACCAAGCGACAACAAGGCGGGATAGCAGTCTGGAGCGTTCCAAGAAGTGAGACAGACTCAGTTATTGGGAACTGAGGGGACAACTTCACTGGACAGAGCAAGGCTAGATGGAAGTCAAGGGTGATCCGAGGTGGACTCGGAATCAGGGACCTTTTATAGGGTGGATTGTGCCTACAGGCCATGCCATGCTCGGTGAGAACAAAGGAAATTTGGAGCGGGACAAAAGCATTGGAAAAGGTCAGGTTTTACATGATTAGCTTAGCGCTGGATGACAATAGTGTAGCCAGTATGCAAATGGCTCAACTTTGAGAGGGTTCCGGCTCAGAGCCGTGCGTCTTTGTGTAAAGTCGTGCTTAAGCAAGGTGTGTCTGCAAGCAATGGTCCCTGAAGCAACGGAGTGGCATTAATCTGCCTGCCTAAGTGGGGACTGGAATGTCCAACCGTTACCGGCCGCGCCTGTTTATGTGCTTGTCCGGTGGCCCTTGCAAACACGTGGAGCAGGATGGCAGAGAAAGGTCAAGTGAAGGCCAAATAAGTTTGATATCAAGAGAAATCTAGTGCTATCACCGGGCATGTCAGAACTGTGATAACAAAGCCAGCAAGAAGGGAGTGAGTGAGGGGGAGGGAGAAAACAGAGAGGGGAGGGTAGTCACCCTGAAAACATGAATCGTATGTAAGAGATAAATTAATTTGAAGTAAGCCTTCTTTTTCTGCCTTCCTTCATTCTGCCCTAATAAAAGAGAGGGCTCACATTGACAAAAAGAGTCTGTATGAGTGGGGGGCTGCCTTACTAAGCTGGCTGCTCCAGATAATGCTCTTGGACTGGCTGGGTTGGTGTGATTGATATGAAAAATATATATAGGAGAAAAGGGTGTTCTTCATACATCTCAGCCTGACTCAGATATGACTTTTTGATCAATTGTTGGGGGACAGGGAAAGGGGAAGGAAGAGGGAGTGAGTATTTCTGTGTATGTCCAACATATTTGGATGTTGTGGTTTGCTGTACTGTACTTGTTTGGGTGAGTATGGAGGAGGAATGGTGGCAGGACAGTCCACAGATGATCAGAGATGAGGAGAGCAAAGAACATTTTTTCTCAATTTTTTCAATGGGAACAATGGATACAGCAATGGAGATGTGTTAGCAATGAATAATCGTGTGCAATAAGTTTTATTGCGCTTCAGCTGATCTGTTAACCCAAAACATGGGTGACTCAGATGTCTACCCACAATGTCCAGTGCCTCCATGCAAAGGTGGGAAAATTATTAGCTCAAATTAGGAGGCCTATGAGAGGGGGATAACCTAGCAAGATCTTTCCATCTATATTTACCAGTACTTCTGCAGGGAAGAACCAGCCAGAGATCCAAAAATAAGCTAAATTGTGTTTTATTAGGGAAATTAATCACACACTAGAGATCCAAACAGTCACACAAACACACAAGGATAACTGAAGGAAAAGGGAGGAAAGGTTTTAAATAGCAAAATTTCAGGGCATAGTGGGTGATATTTATCAGTCTCAAAGAGCAGAGAAAAAAGAAGCAGTGATGCACCATAGATTCCCATCTAAGGACAGTACACAATTGGTAATCGGAGTAGCAGAGCGGCACCCAGCAATCAGTGTACTAGGGGTTTATATACCTGATTTCTGCCTGAAGGGCAAGTGTGTGAATGGCTGTCCCAGTGAGTAAGCAATGGAGTTTGCACAGTGGACAATGCAGTCTGGAATGAGTTACCTGGTGATTTCCTGACTATGATCTGGCTATGCCTAGTGGGGTTTACTGACCTAATTTCAACGCATGTCTTCTGCCAGTCTTTTCCTCTGGTCCAGCGTGGCTGTACAGCCATAGCAGGGCACATTTTGTATCAATGCCAATTAATATATTTTGCCAATTAGATCATATATTGCCAAGTAAACCATATCATAGTGTGAGGTGAATGGCCTGGTAACTGACCTAAATTAATATTTTAAAAAGGATTTTTGTTGTTTTTTAAAATTTTGCATTAACAGATTGTATCAGCTATTTTGTTCTTTTGTTCTTTGTTCTTTTTTCTAATGTACTGTGTAAGCTGTTTTGGGTCCCAAATAGGATTAAATGAGATATAACTTAAATAAATAAATAGCAACGTACTTTCTGAACTGCAGTAACAGTGGCAAGTAACAAATCATTAGACAGTAATGTCTAATAATTAGTTCCTTTTAAAAGTACAATTCTGAGATTTGAGCAATCCCCTCCCTTCACACAAACATAGCAGGGCACAGCAGTTATATGTAGCAGATGGATCCTGTCCCCGAAATGTTCACATTAAGTTATACATAACATGAGGCAAAGAGGGAGAAAATGAGCAGAAGGATGTGGGATGTGTGTAATATTTCAATACAAAAAAGGAGCTGAGAAAGTTTGTTCCCTGTAACTCCCTTCCTACATTTAGCCAACATCTGTTATGTCTTTTCACTTACACCTTGATGAACTTTCAGCTATCTTCTCCCCATTTCTTCTGTTTCTACTCCTTGTCACCCACCATCCCCATTTTCTACTCTCACCGTCAAATGCTTCTCCCATATCCCTCCTTCTCTTGGCATTGTGTGGGAAGTAATAGCTATAAAAACACATTTGGGAACCAACACTTTTGAAAGCGTTAGTTCAATGTACCCCTGAGGAAGTAAGGGAGAAACCTTTGAACTGTTCAACTTCTGTTTTCAAGTTTACTTGAGGAAATGTTTAGGTAGTTGGTTTCAGGAAATCAGACGTGAAGGCTGGACTCTCTGGCCATTTCCACACTAGACTGTTATAGCACTATGATTCCACTTTCAATATCCTATGGAATCCTGGGGTTTGCAGTTTCGAGAGGGGCCAGGTGGCCCCTTCCAAAACTGCAAACCCGAGGATTCCATAGGATGTTGAAAATGGAATCATAGCGCTATAACAGTCTAGTGCAGAAATGGCTTAAGTCTCAACTTCTACTTGTTGTTGTTCTGTGCCTTCAAGTCATTTCTGACCTATGGTGACCCTAAAACAAACCTATCACAGGGTATTCTCAACAAGATTTATTCAGAGGGGATTTGCCATTGCTTTCCTCTGAGACTGAGAAAGTGTGATTTGCCTAAGATCACCCAGTGAGTTCCCATCAGTGAGAAGGAATTTGAACTCTGGTCTCCAGAATCATAGTCCAATGCTCAAACCACTATACTACATTGGCTCTCTCTATCCCAGCTTACCTGGGAACAAGTTGGAATAAAGGCAAAGTTAGTTAATTATTGGTAGATATGTATTGGGTTGTGTTGTCAACTGAACCACTGTTGTCATCTTTCATTCTCCAATATTTCTGGAAACCAGAGAACCGGGGTGGCATGGTGGTTGGAGTTCTGGATTGAGAACTGAGAAATCAAGGTTCCAACCCCCACTGAACCATAACATTGAAAGTGGGCTCTCTTTGTTCAGTCACCCTGTCTGAGTGTTGGTGGTTGTAAGGAAGTGAGCCTTGTATCAGGACTGCCTTATTCATTAGGCACTTTAGGTACAGTGCCTAGGACCTACAAAATTTTTAGGAAATGGGATTTTAGGGCCTACACATATCTCTAGTTGGTATGTCAAGGTGAGTCAGAGAATCAAGGTGAGGTAGAGAATCAACTACAAGAATGCCTGGGGTCTATGAAAACCTTAATGGGGTCTTGCCTTGTGTGCCACCTTGAGCTCACTGGAGAAAAGATAGAATACAATACAAATAATAAAGAGTACAATATGTAAACAGATTGCACAGCTTAAGTTCAAGAAAGAGCTTATTCACTGCATGCTTATCTATCATTAGAAAAACAGATTTCAAGTGCTCCAAGAGTTTCTGATCACTTGATCCCTGGATTCATTTAAAAACACGCACTTTCTACAGTTGGCCTATATCTGTTTTTCTAGTACTTATCTCAGCTGACTGCAATGATCTCAGACTATTTTTATATCATTTTTTTTCCTCCCTAGAAGCAAAAATATCTGTGTTGGATCCAGAGTTTGTCTTAACCCAGACCCACTAAAAATGAAAGATACTTAGTTAGTCATGGCCAACTTAAGTCCCATTGATTTCAATGGACTGACTGTCAGAAGGAATTGATCTGGCTCCAATCCTGTTGCTTATGTTGAGCCAAAGCCATTGTTCATCCACTGTTCCTTTGTTGTATTAGTTTACCTCCTACAGGCATAATATAACTGCAGTCAATATATGTGAAGCTAAAAAGGTAAAGCTGCCGGATGCTCTGCCAGCTTATCTCACTCTCTCTAGGGATGTTCAATCTTCCAGTGACCTTTGAGGCACCAGCTTCAGTTGCTTAAATAGGACCAGACTGAAGGTACTCCAGGGCTTCTAGCCATGAATTATAGATACTGTATACTGCATCTACCTGTGGCCATGTGAATTTCAACAATCAGTGGCAACATTCATAAGCCCTGAGGAGATGTTTTATAACAAACATACATGGGCTTCCTAATAAACAGCAAGGATCTCATCACCTGTATTTACTGGCCTTGCTAAAGGGATTTATTTTGTGTTCCTGAAGAAGGTGTTCAATATAGAGGACATTCACACATGTTCATTTATGCTATTCTACATGCACTTCCTCTTTCTCTTTTTTAAAATTTTGTATTAATGTTAACACAAATAATCTAATTCAGAATCAAAGTAACATAAAAAGTAACAGAAAAGAAAAAACCTAAAACTGAACTAGAACCAAAACATAATGTTAAAACACTAAACTGAAACTATGAACACTAACTTATTGAAACATCTCCAAGTCAAACTGTAATGAAAGAAAAACAATTAAAAATATTATTCTGCTATTATAGATCCAAATAAATAATCCTTCCAGCATTACTAGTAACCATAGCCACAGATTATTGCACTGTTAGATTTCTTATTCCTCAAAAAATCCATGAACGGTTTCCAGTCTTTCACAAAATCAGCAATTGACTTATTCTTTAAAACGCATGTTAATTTGGCAGTTGGGACAAACTCAGCAACCTTAACCATTCTTTTGTTGTTGGTGCTTCAGTCCATTTCCAGGTTTGAGCAAGCTATTCTTGCTGCTGTTTTTAGATATTGAAGAAGTAACCAATATTTATTATCCAATTCTTTATCCACAAAACCCAGCAAAAACATTTCTGGTGACATGAGAAAATCCACCTTTAATTTTTTTTTTTTTTTGGATTAACACCCCCCTCTCTTTCTCAATGATTACATCTTCAGTTGTGCTTAATTGTTCAGAATGAAGAAGAACTGTTTACAATCCATCCCAATGAATCAGCACTTGGGAATCAGAGCAATTCCCAGTGGACATAAAAGTGTCTACCAGTGCTAGCCACCAACAGAAGATGCAGGAATGATCATGGATCCACCATTTGCAGCTGCCCTTGCTAGCTAAGCCCACGTTTGTGATCAGGAGGAACATATTTCTTGCTCTCCAAAGAATTATCACCTCCAAACATCCTAGGAGGTGAGCAGCACATAGACTTCACTATTGTTATATGAACAACACTACCAGCCTGATACACAAATGCATATACTGGCCTGGTGCTTGGGTGCTTCCACTCAAGAGTGTCCAAGAAAAGTCCAATGAGAACCTTGCTAGCTTGAGATGGCAAAGCTCAGGTGCATCTCACCTCCAGAGAACAACATTCAGCAACCTATAGGGTTGAAAAATGTGTGTAGCTCATTGTTCTATGAATAGTGTGACATTCTTGTTGTTCAGACAAGGGGTATTCCTGACCTCCTATAATGAACAGTGCCAACAGCAGGGAAAAACAGCAGTGTGGGCACCCACTGTACTTGCACACCACTGCCAGAGGAGCTAGTGGTTAATCAGTCTCCTTGTAGAGAGGCTGGTTCTCTATGTTAGGGAAGAAGAGGTGATTTCCTATGCTATCAATCCCATACTGCTTTGGTTCCTAGGACAAGTCAGAATCAGGCATTAAAGAATGAAGTGGCTCTCCAGCAGCCTCACAATAAGTCTTGGGAAGTGCAAAATGGATAATTCTGTCAAGAAGCTCAAAGCCAATGACATTCTTATCTATCCCTAAATAACTGCCAGGTATCTTTCTAACCATGGAACTGAAGAGAGGGAAAGAAGATCAATCAGCTGCCGCCCACCTTTGCAGTCTTGCAGGTGGGGGAAAAGTCTGGTTATTTTTCATGCTCACCTGGCCTTATTTTACTTTCAGACAAGTAATTCAGCATGGGATCAATCTCTCTCTTTTAGGGAAGCAGCACAAGGGCAAGGTCGTAGTGGCCACAATGTCCTTTAGATAGGCAGAAACAGAATAAGGGCAAAATGGCAAGTTATGCTCCTTTAGGCAAGAAGCATCAGCAAATATCATAATGGGTAGTCTTTTTCTTTCTGAAAAATACCACCAATTCAAGGTCACAATGGCCCGTCTCTCTCTCCCTCTAGGGGGCACACCAGCAAGATGTCAGAATAGCCAGTCTCTCCCCTTCAAGCAGGAGCACCAGGATGAGGTCAAAATGGCTAGGCCCTCTCCCTCATGAAGACAACATCAGTATGAGGACATAATGGACAGTTGAGCAATGACACCAACTTGAGGTCACAATGGACCACTCTCTTTCTTTCAGGCAAATGGACACCAGCATGCAATCACAATAGTTAGTTTCCATCTATCAAGCAGGCAGAATCAGGTTGAGGTTACAATGTCTAGTCTGTCACCTTTGGGAAGGCAGCTTCACCTCGAGGCTACTATAGGCAGTTTCTCTTCATCACACAGTCTCTCACAGTCTCTAATGTCTCTCCTTCAGGAAAACATCACCTTCAGGGCATAATAGCCGGTCTCCTTCAGGTAGGCAGCACCAGCAAAAGATCATAATGGCCAGTTGCTTAAATTTAAGAAAGCAATACCAGTTGCATATGCATAAATCCAGCCCTCCTTCCGCTGCATCAGAATCTATTACAAAATCAATGTAATTAGTTAATAAAAAATGTCAAACAGAAAACACCTTCTCCAAAATACCTTCTAAATAAATGAAAATGCATACGCATAGAGCTATAGTTGTATTAGACACAGAAGTGTTGAAGACACTGGAAATAAAACCAGAAAGAGAGTGCTGAGAATCTTAAGAGTGGGTAGATACTCTTTCATGCTGGTACAATTCTGACAACTGAGTTCTTTATGGGCTGTCATTACCTCTCACATACTGATGCACTTTTGATGCTACCAGATTGAGACACCAGGAATATCTGTACATAACAAAGATGTGCCCTGACTTTCAGTAAATTCTCTTTCACCTTCCATCCCATGCGTAGGAACATATCCTTTGGGGAGGGAGGCAGAAATGAAGTAGAATGTAGATCTATTTGTCTAATGTAGTAGTATTTCAAGATGAATTACAAATTTGTTGGAATTGGTAACATTCTGAACTCTGATCTTCAACCTCCAGCTAAGTCAATTTATAATTTTAGTTAATTTAACAACTGAGGTCTTTGAATGGTGAACAGGAAGAAGGTAGGAAAGAAAAACAGGGTTAGCAAACATTGGAGGGGTGAGTTAGGGTGAAGACAAACATTCTAAGGGTGATAGAAGTAATTTCAAAGCACATTCTCCATCCTAGAAACCTGTGACTTGCTATGCAGCAATTGCATGCTCAAAGCACATCTGCTACACTTAAGGGTGGACATATGTTCCAAAGTATGGTCAAATTATTTATGTCATCTAGTTAACAAATCAAAAAGCCCTGTGTGTTTGGTCAACATAAGTACAAGGGAAGACAAAGATTCTAAATCCACCATACCTAGATGTTAAGCCCTATTCAGTCATCTATGACAGGGATAAAGTGAAACTTCGATGATGGGGAGCACCTCTGTCAATGCTGTCCATTAAAGTGACAATCTGAAGAGGAGAAGTTGAAAAAACAGGGTTGGAAATCACATGGAAAGTGACTGCTTATAGAGGAAGGCCTTTCCTTCAGATTGCCAGTCTGTGTGTGACGAAAGTGATTACTGAGGGGGCAGGGCTAGTGGACACACTTGCCTCATATGTTTGTTACAACGCCTAAATAAAGTGTCTTTCTGGGTCCACATGTTTCAAGACACTGACCTGAACTTCCTTACTCCTTCTGGGTCCAATCCCAGGCTTTCATTAGTTGGATAGCAGATATGAAGAGGAAACCTGCATATGTTCAGCTGATGATGCTATTCTTGATCATGTGGAATAAAGTTGTGTGTATTCAGTTGATGATTATGTGGAGAAGCAGCAGCAGCTCATAGTTCCTGATTGTATAGAAGACTATCATATATATTTAGTTGTGGGAATACATTCTCCCTTCAGATTTTTCAGTAGGCTGAATTATGCAATGCATGACTAAAAGTCTGCTAAGTAAATAAAATATATTTGCCTTAAACTTTTTTTTTACAGTAATATAGCATATGTTCAACGGAACAAAGAATACTTTAACTGTTAAGTAAATATTAACTTGGTCTAAGTTTAGATGGAAAACTCATAGACTTAGCAAAATCTACTTACAAGATATTTATAGTGTGAGGCAACATATTGAACTAAAGATATAGAATGGACTTTTGTAGGGGAGGTTAGTGGGTCTTAGCATGATTGGTTGCAAATGCATTTTATGTGATAGCAAAGTTACATAATGAACTCATGATGGAAACATCTTCAATACGTCTGGTCTTTACCAAGGCTGAGATCCTATTCAGTCCCTACATAATGGAAAGCCCTACCAGCACAGTTGCATGGTAGCATGTGATGCTTGTCTCCCAACTGAGCTGAGTTTGTATAGAGATGCCTATTTCATCAATGTCTGGTGGGGTCTCCACACCCTCTTCCATTGTCTGATGAATTGGGGAGTGAGGAAGAGAAAGAAGTGGTGTGCAGTGGCAAAAACAATGACAAAGTGGGAAAGAAGCAATGGAGGAAGCAGAGGGGGAAGGGAAGACACCGTGGCAATAGTGATAGTGTACAATGGCAGTGACAATGTGAAAAAAAGATGGTCCAGTGTCACCTCTAAAAACTAGCTCCAAGTAATTGGCTGTTTCTTGAACCCCAGTCTCTGTGGGGTCCTCCAAGCCACAACAGTATGGGAGGGTTGCTTTCCAAGTTACTTCTACCACATTACCTTGCCTCCAATGATCTCTCAATGCTAAATATGAAAGAAATGTAGAAACAGACTTTGGTTAAAAGCATGTGCTGCTTGTTGGCTTCTTGCCCCACCCTGGTACTAATTATATGTAATTACTGTGCAGTACTCAGCACAATGCTGAGCAAATAGTGGCCTGTGAGCCATTTCTTGTCCACAAGGCCACCTCCCAAGCCTTAAGGTTGACAAAGCTGTCCTGCTTTTCCCATCCCCAAGGAATTTAGGCTTGGAAGGGGGAAATTCTACTAGAGTCATTTGGATGCTATTCCCCCACCCAAGTCTAATTGCTGCACAGAGGTGAGGGAATCTTGGGGTAGGTAGTTATATGGCTTTAGCTTAGCTCAGTTTATGGTTGGGCCCTTCATCCCCACTGACAGGTGTCCTTGGGAGAGTACTTATGAAGAAATGGAACCTATAAGATGAAAACTTTTCCCCTATAACATTTCATACAAAACAGCCATACTGTGAGATTCTCACCTCCTCTATCCTCCCCAACAACTTAAAATCCCTCCTTTTTTTTTCCTGACTAGAATGGCAAATTCCATGTATATTTTTTAGGGAAATGGTTATTGCAGAACTACACTGAGAACAAATGACCAATAGAAATTTCTACTACAATTAAAATAAACTTTTCGGGGCCCTTGCTTTCTAATGTGTGAAAGCAGAAAATGAAACATAATGAGATGATTGGAGGCAGGTAGTCAATGTTCGAAATGTGGGCTCCTCATCTATGTATAACTATGTTTTTTGGTCTGCTTGCCTATGTCAGAATGGAAGCAACTTAGGAAAACTCTGGTCCTAGGAAGATATTCTTTTCTTTTCATTTGTTGATTTAATACAAGGGAGAGCAAGGATGAGCAACTAGTTGTTTCCCACTCACCCCTCCCATCACCAAGCTTCTCAATCTGCCGTGTGTTGGTGGCAAATTTTTGCAACACAGATGCTCTCATACCTCCTACCTAAAGGATCTTGGCATGTTTTAGAATTTCTGATTGTTTGGAGTTCTAAATCACATGGGGAACCTTCCCCAGATTCAGAAGACTTCTTGCTTAGACGTTCGCTCTCAGCAGAGGGCAACGAAGACGCAGGAAGGCAATGGTAGCAAGATTAAGATGCTTGCCCTTGTTGAAGGGACACTTCAACAGAATGCCCACATAGGGCTTTCATGTTGCTGTGATTTCACTGAGTTTTTTAAAATTGATGATCACATAAATATAGCTCTTAAATGTTTATAACTCAGTTCACTAATGCCAGGTCAATTTTTGGTCGGAGTCCTTTCTGTTTCAGAGTCTCCGTGCTAAGTAGAAGACAGACTCATCATTTTCGCTTTTGAGTTTATGGCTGGTTCATTGCTTCCTTTGATAGCTTCACATTTTTAAGCCTTGCCCTCCCCATTCTGGCTCATGTTGAGTTGCTCATACTTAATACCTGGGGACAGCTGGTAGAGCCACCACATTCCTCCTACAGCTGCTTCAAGTTGTACAGGAGCTCTTCCAGCACTGAACTGCTGAAGGGGTAGAGCTCAACAGGGGAAGGGAAATTCAGCTTATTTATGAGCCCACCTGATTTGACCTGAGCTTGAGCAGAGCATGTAATTTATAAGGTAGCTAGTTACAAATTACCCTCTTATTTGAGAATTCTGTTTCTCAGCCCACTATAAGGCCTTATCATCCCTCCAATGGAGGGACCATCTTTGGAAGAAGACCCAGAGCCTTCAGAGTCAGATGAAATGGAGGAACAGACTGTGTCTGAAGTGGGCAGATTTTCCTTCTCTAGAGGCAAGAAGCCTTGGGTCTGGAGTCAGAGGTTGGAGGCAGGGCCTCTTCTCAGCCCAAGAATGTGGTTCAGAATTAAAATATGAGTAAGGCTAGAGGTGACATGCTAAAATATCTGTCTGCAGGGGATTGTCTTCATGAATAGGATCTTCCTTGGTAGTAGGGCCCTCCTCCTGGGGAAAATTTGCAGAAGGGCTTGCAGCTGATTCTTGGGTGAAATGCCAGCCAATTCAGCTATAAAGCCTTAGTTCCAGACTAGGAGAGTTGTTGGAAACAATGTCTGCAGCTGCTTGGACTGTCTGTGGTTTGCTGATTATTTTAGTCTTGGGCCATTTCTGCACCACACTGTTATAGTGCTATTATTCCACTTTCAACATCCTGTAGAATTCTGGAGTTTATAGTTTAGTGAGGCCAAGGAGCTCTCTGACTGAGAATTCTAAATGCCCCTCCCGAAACTGCAACTTCCAGGATTCCACAGGATGTTGAAAGTGGAATAATAGCACTGTAACAGTATAGTTCAGAAATGGCCTTAATAGTAGAACCCCTTGCTTTGCACTGACTTGCTATTGTTAAAAGTGGGCTTTTTATCACGGTTATGATATGTCTGGTGAGAGCACTAGATATCCCTTTGATATCAAATAATTTGGCCTTTGCTTGACCTTTCTCTGCCACCCTACTCCACGTGTTTGCAGAGGTCCCCTGGACGAGCACGTACGGGCGCAGTCGTTAATGGTTATACATTCCAAAACCCCATTCAGGCAGGCAATTTAAGCCTCTCTGATGCTTTAGGGAAAAACCTCCTTGCAAACCGGCTCGGCTCAGCTCGGATCCACACAAAGCCATGCAGCCAAAAGTCAAGTCATTCTTTTGTTATCGGGCTATTAACGAACTGGCCACGCTATTGTCTTAAGAGCTAAACCCATCATGCAAAACTTGACCTTTTCCAACTCATTTGTCCAACTCCAAATTTCCTTTGTTCTCACCGAGCATAACATAGCCTGTAGGTAAAATCCACCCTATAAAAGGTCCCCACTTTTGGGACTTCCTCGGACTACTTTGGACTTCCATCCTGCCTTGCTGCCAGTAGTTTGAAGGAACTCCCCTCAGCGAATCCCGTTGAGCTTTCTTCCCTGGAACCCCGCTTCTCTCCAGGACTACGAGACCAGGTGTCGTATTGCCTTTTCCGAAAAACTCTCTGTTTCCATTTCTCAGTCAGCTAGTTTATGTCTTGTCTTGCGTGCTTCTTGTCTTTAATAAAATATTGTTTGTTACTTTGAAAACTTTGTCTAGCCGCTCTTTGACCTGACGCTGTATACATTGGGTTAAAGATCCTTGCTAACGTTACCTTGCCTCTCGTTTAGCCAGAGAGTTCTCAAGCCAAATTCCCCCAACTTGCGTTTTTATTTGGTAATTTGGGTGCCCCTCCTGGGACCCCCAACACACAGGGTAACAGGCTCTTGACCTTATTGCATCCTTGACTGCTCATCTAGATTGCCTTTGCTTAGAATGAAACTGAATCTTCTACTTCTTGCTGCTACAGCATTCCCTCATGCTTCTGCTTGTTGAAGCCATTTTGGCTGTGACAAACATCTTTAACTTCACTGACTGTGATTTTGAAATCTTCTCATTCTGAACTTCCCTACTTCCTGGGTTTTCCTTCTCAGTGCATTATAACTTTTCCATCCCTTCAACCCATTCATTACTCAGTTCCTTGCTTCTTGTTTCACTTTCTGTTCTCTTTCCTTCTTTAAGACGCATAAGGTCTTCCAGCTCTTACATGTTCATTTTACACCTGGGTTTTGCCATCTTTATGGGTAGCATCCTTGTTCTTAGTGAGACTGCACAACTGTGTATCCCCTAGCTCCAAATGCTTTTATTCCATGTTCAGTTTGAGGATTAAATGCACTCACAGATGGTTTGCTCTGAGGCATGCTAGGAATTACCCTTTCCTCATAAGTTGAAAATGTCTGGTCTCACAAACTGTCCAGTGGTTAGATTTTCCTGATCACTAGATCAGGAATGAATGCTGACAATTTCTAAGTTAGTATGAGTTTATATAACCCTAAACTAAAACAGTGTCACTGAAAGTCTCAGTTTTCTAAATATTAATGTCATTGTGTACGTAGATGAAATTACAATACTGTGTGTTTACAGCACCATAGTTCCACAACATAATTAGATGGCCCTTCTGATTTTGATAGTAAAATAGTAAAATTCTCATTAAATTAAGTACATAGTTCTGCACAGAAAAATCTTTCTGTTCTTAAAAACTTATAATGAAGAGGGAGGTGGGAGTCTTCAGGATCATAGCTGGGGAGGGAAGAGTTAAGGTCAACCCATGTGCCACTGTTCCAGTGAACATCAGAGCACCATAAACATTGTTGTTTGGTCAAATTCATTGGCAGAAAACCATTTATTTAAAAAAGTAACACCATCAAACTGAAAGTGATATGCTAATACAGGCAATCCCCAATCAAGATGAATTGAACTGCATTTTAAGAAAGTTCCCGCTGACTCAGGAGGCCTACGCTGATTGAGACAAGCAACTGGATGTAGTACTTTACTGGTGAATATATTTATTCTTGTCTTACCAGATATAACAAATTTCTTCATTGTTTAGAAAAGGAACTTTCTTACAATGATCTGTTCCAGAAACATAGGGGTAGCAAATGATGCCTTCCAGGTCCAACTGGCCACAGATAACTTAACATGTAGTAACAGGTATAGCTTGAAATCTCAAAGCAGTAAACACTTTTTCTGTACACCACCAGATAATTTTTAAAAAGCAACCTGGCAGATCATAAACAGATTTAACAGAATAAGATGAAAATTGCATTTATAATTGATATTCTACCTTTCCTTCATTAAGTTTTGGGTGGCTCATTTCCTTTTTTTTAAATTTTTGTTACAGTCCAATCAAGTTTGATAAAGAGATACTGATTGTCCCAGAGTGCTTCATAGCTAATTTGGGATATGATCTCTGGCCTTTCCAGGCTTAGTTTAACGTTCTGACTCTTATGAGCATGAACAGCTTGTTGGAAGTTCAATTGTAACAATTGATTCAGGACTCTCATTGGCTAAGGGTTCAGTACTGAATTACATAGATATGTATTGTCTCATCTTTTTTCTCAGTCACTTCCTGAATGTCCCTGAAGTTCAGTGTCTGACTTGTGTGAAGCTCCAGGGGGTTAGGCTGTTAGCCTCACTCAAGCTGCAAGGCTGAAAGGAGGTTCACACTCTGTATTTTATTCATTTCATGTATGTATTCTCAGAATAGATCACACATGTGCAGAAGGAAGACTTTAGTTCTGGAACTGCTCCAGGGCTCCAAACACTGTAATTTGGCCTGACTTAAAGCACAATGGTTTCAGTTAGATGCCAATAACAGCTAGCAAAAGATTCCAGTCTCTAATTCTGTTGTTAATGCACTGCTATGGAACTATAGAAGAAACAAGCTTAAGGGCATCAGGACGGAATTGACATTTAAAGCTAAATACAGTACTCTACTGTTTTGTTTTTCCTGGAAATCTCTTCCCAACCATAACTTTTCAGAACACAGAGAAATTGGTTCTATAGAGTTCAGAGCCCACCATCTTGTTCTGGGGACTGGCAGTGCTTGTGGGATGTTCTGCCTCAGGTGCTAAATTAACTTAATTAGCAACCTTCAGATGGGTATAATGGGAAGAATCTAATGCTGGACATATACTGGAAGAACAGCAAAATTCATAGGAGGTAAGAGGAGAGTAATCTCTCCTTTCTGTTTTAGTCACCTCATGAACCTTCAGAGCTACTGCAGAGGGCTGGAAAAATCCCTGCAGAGGCCTTCTGAGTCACCCCAAAGACTACCATGTGTGTATAAGGAGGGGAGAGATGAAGCCATGCTGAAATTAGGCCTAGTTCCAATGACTTTCCCAGGGAAGGATGGCATTTGTTGTTCCGCCTTAGGCTTCAAAGCTTCTTGGGCCAACCCCATGTTAAAACAGGTTTTGCAGTTGATTCAGCATTGAAAGACTTCGTATGAGTAAATGACAAAGCAGCATCGTCCTCAAGTAGCATGGCATCCGAGTATAAATTGAGGACACTGTTTAGGGTACCAAGGGAGGAGTTCTTGTTACATAGCATCATTACTGATATCCAGGTATACTGGAGAGCAGCCAACATGCTATCAGAGTGCAAAGATTTCTTATTAAAAGTAAAGGTGAGCGAAAGTAGGTCTGTATTTTTAGAAGGTGAAAAATCCTAATGGTAGAAGACATCTGCAAAAAAAAAAAAAAAAGGGAGGGAGGTTTAAAGACCTTGTACAGCAAATCTATGCTGCAGGACTATTTAAGGCAATATCACCTTTGTGTGGCAGGAAATGGAAACTTTCAGCTAAGGGTGTATTACTCAACAAAGGACTCCAGGTACAATTTCTTTGATTGTAGAGCAGGTAATGCAGGGCCCTATTATCTAAGCCCAGCAATAACTAATAGAAATTGATTCTGAAAAGAAGCAGTCTGAATTTTGCCCTGAAAAGTTCTGTTATTCATACTGAGACATGAGTAAGCATGACATGCAGAGTTTGCCTAACTCCAATTGTCACCTCTGTAAAAGAAACGCTGCTTTTGATACCCTCTAGTGAAAACCAAAGGTTTTTTCAAACACAATTTTGCACTGGCATTGATTTTAAAGTGGTGGTATAAAATGTGAGAGCTTCCTTTGACACTTTTGGCTCATTAAAGGGTGAATCACTCTTGGGTGTGGGGACTGCAAAGCCATTTCTTTGCCCTCTTTTTTTTTAATGTTCTGGTTAGAAATACCCCACTCATGTTGATGAGGAAAGATAATGGCAGCAGTCCTGTATACTTTGGAGAATAATCCTCATTTGAGGTCAAGGAAACTTTCACTGGACTTTGCTGCTGTTATATGCCTTCAAGTCATTTCTAACTTACAGTGACCATAAGGTGAACCTATCACAGGGTTTTCCTGCCAGAATTTGTTCAGAAGGGGTTTGCCCTTGCCTTCCTCTGAGATTCAGAGTGTGACTTGCCCAAGGACACCCCATGGGTTTCTATGGCTGAGTGGGGGATTTGAATCCTTAACTCCAAAGTCATAATCCAGTGTTCAAACCACTTTGCTACAATGGTTCCCTGTGGATTACAGTCCTTTAAATCTACCTGACATCATGGAAGGAGGATTCTGCTCATTATAGTTTCCAAAGTAATATTTCCAAACTCTTTGACACAAATGCACCAGCACTATCCACTCAAGATCTTAGCCCCTCCTTGGAGGACTACTTTGGTATAGTAGTGGATAGCATGTTGGACAGAGAAGATCCAGATTCAAAAAGCTCCACTGAACTTTGAGGCTTACTGGGTGATCCCAAATCAGCCACCTTCTATCAGCCTGGCCTACCTCACAAGGTGGTTGTGAGGAACAAATGGAAGGACAATCCTCTTGTATGTTGCCTTGAGTGCCTTGGTGGAAGGACCAAGACGTGAGTGTATTGCATTGCCTTTTGTTATATTATTATTTTAGTTTTTTAAAAACCTATTTATAGTACTGGGCTGTTGATAAATTCAGAATTTGGAAACAGTAAATTACAAGCAACAGTTATTTGTAACTAGCTACTCTTCTGGGTAATGAAGGTTGAATGTTTCAAAAATAACATAATAAGTAAGAACAAAATTATTTTATTGATTTATTGAATTGTGGTTTCTATTTGTTTTTAAAAGTTATCTTTCAAGGGCATTTGTAATGGCCTAGTGACATAAATTTTTTCACATTTTATGCTGTTGCTTTATCAGTCTTGAGGAGTAATGGGAAAGTAACAAGAAATGTGTGTAACAAATTGCTTGCTTGCATCATTGTAACTAGTAATGGCAGTGGGCTACTTGCTAAAACATTATCATAAACAATGGGCCAAATGACTTTTTAAAAGTAATTTTTGATTTTCGACACTTTAAAATTTCTTTACACACACAGAAGAATATAAAAACGAAGCACAATTGAGAAAGCAATGTGATAGTCCCTGTTCTGTGTTGAGTAATGGCTGCCATGATTTGGTACAATCAAATGGGAAAGTTTCCTTTAGGGATGCATGGGCATCTTTGTATTCACTCCAGTGAGACTTGCTCCTTTGAATATGCTCCAAGCACACTTACACACATTACAGACATTTCTTCTCACTATATCCTTCCAAATTACCTGAGAGAGGTGGCTTCAGCTCTTAGTAGAACATCTTTTCCTACCAAGGGTCCTATAGAGACTCCAGTTTTGCTAGGAATGTGACACATGGACATTCATTTCCATTAGTAGAAATAGTCACATGCTCCTGCCAAGGATGAGAAGAAGGTATACCTGTGAGCAATTTCTTTCTGCTTCTCCTGCAGGGGTAAACCTTTGGACAAGAGAGAAAAGCAAAAGAAGGCATGAGTTGGACAGAAGATACATGCTAAAAAGGCCCTGGGCATCCTGTGCCTACATAATAAACAATTCAACAAGCGAGCTCTTAGTTCAAATAGTTATGACATTGTTAGTTCCTTCATAGCAAAGTAGGCACACATTGGAGGAACAGAGGGCCACTTTAGGCACAGCCTTATAAAGAGCACATGTTGCCATTTTTGAGAACTGATAATGATGTTCTACTTACTTCCATTTAAAAACAAAACAACAAACAAAAACACTGGCCATTTTTGGTGTGAGTGAGTGAGTGAAGAGACATGGTTCTTTATCACACAACCTTGCCCCTAAAGTTGTTGACAACATTTTTCATTCATGTTTTATTACTATTATTTAGGAAAGAGATAGGGCAGCAAGGTTGCAAGAGTCCCTTTATGAGCTATGCAAACTTGTTTATTTCTAAGTAGATGCCACTGTTCTCTCAAATAGCATAAATAGTACAATGTGGAGCTGTATTTTAAGTTTTCTGTCTATAAGAACATGCTCCCTATTGTAGCTGATAAGGGGCGACTGGGCTGGAATAAAAGTGCCACTTCATTTCTGCTTTGACTTGAATCCCTCTTTGAGTGAGTCAGACAAACCTCATTATGCTATTTATCAATAACCTGGTGCTAGTTTACATAACCATTGCACAAAAGAATGATAACAGCAACTCAGAAAACAAACAATTTGAGAAAATTCATCATTGGCAACATCATATACCAAGCTGCAGGAAGAACTCTGATTACCACTTCAACATTTCTCACTTTGGTGGGGATTTATTGTGTTACTAGCACTTTAGAATATATATACATACACACACACACCACTTTGCTCAATATGTTTTTCAAGCAATGTTTTGGAATATGAATATGATGGATATTGGGTTATATCTATACATGCAAAACAACGTAATACACGCTAACCCACACACACACATGCACACACACACATACGGGGGAGAGAGAGTAATCCCTCCACATTCTCTAGGGTTAGGGGCACAGGACACCTGTGAAAGTGGAAAAGCAATGAATAATTCCCAAACTGTGGCCATTTCTGCACGACGATGCTCTTCAGCGTCGTCTCGCTGCAGTCCCAGGTCCAGAAGGGCATGTGTCAGCAACGCTCCCCTCATCACCTGCTCAGTCCATATGGAAGAGAACGCAATGGCACCACGTCTTCCTTTCACAGCACAGCAGGGCTTTTTCCATTGCTACGTTACATAAGGAAGGCTTGCCAATGCGCTTCTGCATGGTCAGAAGTGACAAGAGCACCACATGATTGCAGACGCAAAATGGATTTTTTCTGTTTTGTGAAAACTGCACAAGTGCGATGCTCCATGACAGGATGGCAGCAGGACGGCGACGACGTCATACAGAAGCGTGACCTGCCAACCACTGACATCCTGTGGCAGAAACGGGACAGCAACGTTGTGTGGAAACACACAAAAAAGTATGATCACCATATTAAACACACCATGGATTCCTTTGAGGCAACAGGGTTCCTGATGCAGAGGTAGAACTGGGTGGCTGGTGGAGCTTCCTGCCACTTCCACCTCCTACAGGATTAATACAGTAACAAATGCAAAAGAAATCCATGGAAAATTAAAGAAGGATCTAGAGAACAAACAAAAAAAAAAAAAGAGGAAACTAAGAAAAACAAGAGGAAGCAAAAGAGGAAGAGAAGGAGGATTTAGCTGTAAGCCTATAACAAAATTCTGAAAAAGAGGATAAAGATGGCATTGAGGCAGAGGAAGATTTAGACCAAGAAGAAGAAGTGCAAAAGCCACTGCCACTCCACACCACTTTTATTAGGGACTTACAAGCCTTGTTCGCAGTTTCTCGGTCTCATGAGGCTTGCAGTCCCTATTAAAAATGGCATAGGGAGGCAGCAGAGGTGACAGCAAATAATCCGTAAATAATTAAACCCTCAAATATGAAATCTGAAAATGTGGAGGGCTGCCTGTATATGCACATGCATTAGGGTATGTTTTTGTAGCATTCTAACCCCCCCTTTTTTTAAAAGAAAGAAAGAAAAGGAGGTATGGAATCAGGTTGCTTTGTTTTGTTGACCCCCTTGAGAATAGTGCGTAATGATTCTGAACTCTGGATTACAGTCCAGTTGTGTCACAATGTGTCTTACTGGTCTTAATGAGAAGCAAAGGCAGCAAGGAAAGCTCTAAGTGAGCAACTAGCTCCATGAAAACTTGAGTGAATTTTAATAGGGGTTGGAGAAATTCAGTCTTCCAAATGTTTCAGCCTATAGCTCCTATCAACTCCAGCTAGCTTTGTTAAGGGTAAAAAATTATAATCTCTGGAGGACCAAGGGGTCTACATCCTGCTGTAATAATCCCAGTACTAGATCAGCCCTCACAATCTGTACCTCTTCCTTGAAAACTGGAAGGCCTTAAAGGGGGAGATTTCTATCCTGGAATCTAGCACCCTTCCTCTTTGCTGACAAGCCCTACTAATGTAATTACCTGTATTGTTGTGTTGATCTGAAAGTACAGGTTGCTGGAATAGACAAGGAGGTCGATTTGTTAGGAAAGCAGGCTCTGAAGACACTTTGGTCTTCTTGATACAGTTACCTAGGCCAGAAGACTTAATTTAAGATGAGATAGGGTTCAGGTCTGGTCATGTTGCTGGTGCTTGGATTATGTTCCAGTGTCCTTGGATTGATGGACTGAGCCACTTGTGTGCCACATGAGTGGTTGCACCACATAGGAGGTCCAGTGACATAGGTCCTAACAGTCCAAATTTCTGTTTTAAAGATAGCTTGATATACTCCCTGCTAGCTTTCATTATGACATTAACACCCTTGACTTCACTTCTAAATTGCTTCAAGAATCTTTGAGGACATACCTTTATTTACTAAATCCTCCTCCCATGTGCCTTTATGAGTGAGCAAACAGTACATTTGCAGCTAGCATTAAGTGGCAGTTCATACAGCATAAAAATAATGTGACCCTTTTGAGGAGCACTTTTAGTTCCTAATTCAAAAAAGTGTATGCACTGTTCCAGCCAGAAAAGTCAGCAGTAGCAGAACACACTGTAAACCAACAGCAGTAGCAGAACACACTATAAGCCAACCTGGACACAGAATGTTATTTGAAAGCACAGAAATTCTGAACCATTCTAACAACTACGAGGTCAGGCTACACAGAGAGGCCATTGAAATCCACAAACACAAAACACAAAAGATACTAATAAGCCCTAATGAGCCCCACCTGGCCTCAGGAAGTCTCCCTCCAGGAACAAGTATTCAGTACACACACAATAGGACTGTTATGCTAATTGCTCCCTCCCCTCTGGAGGAGGAGACTGGCATATATATTCTCCACTCCACTTCCAATTCACCATTCCTCTGAAGATGCCTGCCGCAGATGCAGGCGAAACGTCAAGAGAAAATACAACCAGAACATGGTCTCAAAGCCCGAAAAACCCACAAGAACCAATGGATTCTGGCCGTGAAAGCCTTCGACTCTACATGTATGCACTGTGTTTGGGATTTACAGGAGATACTGCAGGCTAAGCAAAGAGCTTCCACTGATTTCAACAGGAGGGCTCAGCCAGCAGTGAAAACTCCTACCGTGGAATAAATGGAAGCTCAGTTGAATTGTGCATGACATATGGATACACCCAATTTCAAATTTCTATGTTGTGTTTCAGGTGTTTTGATATTCTTCCCTACTGTGAGTCACACACAATGTGTTTCCATATATGAGTATTATAAAAGACTGAACTAATCTTCTAGTAAAATTCTGTCTCCAGTTTAGCAGTTGTAAGTCCTTGTCCTTGCTTGAAAAAGAACCCTCAAAAGCCAATGTAAGTGTATGATATGGATAATATATCATAGCCAGAGGTATACATTATACCCTGTGTTTGTATAATTAATGCGCTCATACTCAGAGATTCAGACTGGAAAACCAGGCTTCCTCCTATCTACTCAATACCATTTCCTCAATCTATGTGGCACTAATTGGAGCTTAGATAACTAGACCTGCAGCCAGGAATTGTGATTTAATGTTACTTTACCCTAAATGTTTACCCCCACCAAGTGTCTTCTGTCTCAAATGGAATTCCTTCAAGCGGTGCAAACTTACATTGAAAGTGTAACTGAGTCCTACATGTGGAATGTCTAGTTAGCCTGTTAGGTTTTCCCGACAGTTATCTGCATGACAATAGCAAGGCCATATCAAGAAATATGAAAAACAAGCCTTAAAAGGGAATTTTGAATCAGTTTTGAATTGTTCAGTGGCAGGGATTCAGCAACATGTGGCTTGATTGATTGAATATTTCATATATGGTTCAATGGGCCTATTCCATTCTTCGTTATTCAGTAGTGGGAATTTAATGTAAGAAAGTCTTCAAGTCCATCTTTTTTCATGCAGCTTTTTTTAGTGCGATCCGTATTGATTGTAGGTCAGTAGAGATAGATCTGTCAGTTTCAGGTTCTCTTGATTTCCCATTTTTTTCCAGTTCATCCTGAAATTTGTTTCTTTTAAGAAAATCATATTAAAATTCATTTGTGTATGGCTTTTGAATACATTCCCTTTTTTTACTCACTCTTGCCCCATACAGTCAGGTTTTGGCCATTAATTTTTCTGATCTAATACATTTAATGCTGTTTTCCTGAATACGCACATTTTGGTCTGTCTGTTTTCCTAATATATATGTAATTTTTATGTATATTTTAACTGGAAAATTCCATAGTAAAACTAAGTGCAAATACTGAACATTAATTGAATTTCAAGTCATATTGGTTCAAGAGTACAAAATTCAGTCAGTTTGCATTAGAATGTGAAGTGAACAATAGTTTCTTCCTGTTTTTGCTTCAGATCCATGTCAATAGATAGTGTATTCAGGTGGACTAAAGAAAATAGATGCACTGATCTTGGATGGAATTTGGCTACCTGCAATGCCTGTAGTGTCAGCAGTCTCATTTACTGTGGCTGTCATCATCTGTTTTCTCTTTTGCTTCAGTTCTGGGGAATGCAGAATCCTGGCTTTGCAATATAACAAGAATGTCTTGGTAGAAAACAAACAGAAGAAATGTTACAGAGAAAACTGTAAGGAGAAAATGGAAAAAGAGATTTGCAGTAATAAGATTTTGTAGTGACATGTGCAAGGGGGCCTGTAGTAATAGTGCAAAAAATAACGAGATTCATTGCCCACCTCTAGACAAGGCCCCTGTTCTGGTTAAGAAACATTGGCCCTTTCCGCACGAGGCAAGTGAATCACTCTGTGCCATTACTCACTGATTCTTCTTGGGTCGCAGCAATGCTGACTCTCCCTTAAGCCCTTCTGCAGGGTTCCTCTGTTTGGTCCAGGGCGAATCGGAGCAGTGCGAGGTCTGTAGATCCGCACTGCTAAGGCTTACAAAATGGTGGCTTCCTGTTCTTCGTGAGTCCAGACCAACCGCTGACACTGACCATGCCCACAGCCCACCCTCCACTGATCGCAGGCTCGCATTGGTGCACGCCATTGCACAAGTAAGCAGGAACGCAATGGTGTGCTCCAGAAGATTGAAAGACCAATTTTTTCTGGTCTTCACTTAACACTCTGGAGGACCATTGGGGGCGTTTTGGATCGGACTAAGGTGTGGAACTAAGATAATAATCCAAACCTAGTCCGATCCAAGGTACAGACGACCTCTGTGATAGGATGCCTTGGCCCATTTTAACTTCCTTGTGCGGAAAGGGCCATTGAATGATAATTATACAACATTCTTATTTATTATCTATGTCTTTGAAAATATGTGGTGTGTCAGTTCTACATACAGCTATGTGTGAACCTTCTTTTCTTTTCTTTTCTTCAGATTCCAGAACACTACAAAAAAATCACAAAATTTTTCAAAAAAGTACATCTTTGTTTGATTCAATTTCTCCTTCCCCGTTAAGATCACAATATACTCTTAAGCTTGCCTTCCTTTACTTATGATTATCTTCCACCTGTTCCATTAACACCATCTCTTTCTGCCTTTGTTCTGCTGTTTGGATAGTGGCACTGTGTAGTTTAGTCACTAAGTGGCATTGGAATACGTTGTATTTGAGGTGGAGTAACATACACAAGGTACTTCTGAGGGCCTACGTGCCCTAAAGGCACCAATCCCATTTTATCTTGGAAGCTAAGTAGAGTCTGTCCTGATTAGGACTTGGGTGGGAGACTGGCAATGAATACCTGGTGCTATAGGCCAGTGATGTATTTAAATCTTTTACTCCAAGTCCCAAGTCAAGTCTCAAGTCCTTACCTTCAAGTCTCAAGTAAAGTCTCAAGTTCTTGCAGGATAACTCAAGTTGAGTCTCAAGTCAAGTCCCAAGTCTGAGAACCAACTTTAACAGAAAAAAGGAGGTGGTGTGTGTGGGGGTTGAGTTTCAAGAACTTGAAAATCAGAAAGATGTGCACAAAGTTAGGTAAAAAAAATTTATCATGGGCAACTTCAACAAGGATTTTTTAAAACAAAGCTATACTGTTATTCAAATTTATCAAGATTCAATTTTAGAAAAACCACAAAGTTTCCACAAGGTTGGTCCCCAGCCTGCTGTAGGGAAGCCTCATAATGATTCCACCTTCACTAAACACAGACTCAACTGGTGCTGAACTGGCTGGAATCATAAACACACTTAGAGCTGCCTTACATAATAATGGTAGCTCTTTGTAATGCTTCCCCCCAAATCCTAACACATTAATTGGACCACAGTACTTTGGACTCAGTACTTTGGGTTACAAGGTTACTATAAAAATGCATCTCAGCATCACAATCAAATTGACTAGACTTATTTCCATTATTTGAGGCATCAGCATAACATTCCCTCACTGTTGATAGGAAAAAGGTTGGAGCGGGAGGTGGGACTATGGAGGGCATCAAGTTAATCACTATATATATGTTTTGTGTGTGTGTGTGTGTGTGTGTGTGTGTGTAGTCACGAGTCTAGTGGAGTCAGTTCATCATTTAGTACCAAGTCAAGTCTGAGTCAAGTCATTCAAGTGGTTTCAGTCCAACTTGAGTTCGAGTCTATTGATTTGAGTCTACATCACTGATATAGGCTGCATTTCAGAGGAAAGATCTGGCAAAAACACCTTTGAGTATTCCTTGCCTAAGAAAACCCTATGAAATTCATGAGTTCACCATAAGTTGATAGGTGACTCAAAAGCACAAGAACAGACACAAGGTGCTTCCTCTTCCTTTTTTTATTCTTGTTGAAAAAAGAAAGTTCTTGTGTAGATGCCACTGATGCATCTGTCCTCCAAACATGCCAGGCTATATACCCTCCAAAAAAGCAATAGATAGGAAAAAAAATTGTGTCTTCTTTTGTTGTTCTTATCAAGAGAATTTCCATGTGCCCTCAAGAGAAGGACACAAGTCTCTTCTGATCACTCTTCCTCTCTTGACAGTCATGAAATGTGACCTTGATTCTGTAGTCAAACTGTCCCATAGATACAGTGCAAAGAAAAGAATGCACTTCATTTCCTTTCAAATTGGAAACCCAACTGGAGAAGGAAAAAGTTAACTTGGAAATCTCTCACTCATCAATAGACCTCCTTGCACCAATGCCAACTGTGAAATATTTAATTCTTAGTAACATTTGGGTATGTTAAGATGCCATATGTTCCTTTTCTTCTGAAGTGCCACCTTGCTCACATTCAAGTTTGTACTGTCAGTCAATAGCAACAAATGCTGCTAACCCAGAAAAATGGAATCATGGGTTGGTCTGAGACATTTTGCTGCCTGAGAGAAAGGACAAGATACCATTCCTTTCCCATTCCATGTACCAAGCACAACTAGACTTACTCTTTAATTTTACTTCAAGAGTGGTGATAGGACATCTTCTATTCCACTTGAGAAAGAAGAACGATGTCTTTGGTGGCAAAGGGCAGGCTGCATGAAACACACACACCAAGTGGTAGCTGGTGGCTTCTTCTACATCAGTGATGAGGTAAATCTTCTCTGTATTTAAGTCTGAATTTTAAAGGAGATGTCCAAGGCATGTGAATCAAATACAGAGTATCACCTTGGACAGCTGCTTTGCAATTCAGACTAGAGCCCAGAATGGATTCACCATTCTATTCACATGGAAGTTGCTAGCCACCACTGCACACAGCTCTTCTCCATTTTCTTGCCAGCATTTACTACTTCTCTGCATCTGCCACTGGAGAGATTGTTAAGGTGAGCTTTGCTAGCTTGCCACATAATAAAACATAACTAAGATCCCCAAGCTCTTCCTTGTATCAGCTTTAAATGAGAAATGTAGAAACACCGAATTACATCATGTTCTCTTCCTCCTTCAGGTGTGTCCCTCAAGCACATGCCATCTCCACATGTGACACAGGGAAGAAATAAAGACTGGGGATAGGTGGAACTTACAACTCCTTCATTGCTTTCTCTTACTTCAGTACCACCTTCCAACTCCTAGTGTGCTATCTGTTATTTTTTTTACACAATGTGTGAAAAGCAAATCTCCCTTGAGATGTTTTCAGAGGATTTGGTGAGAATGTGTTTCACTAGCTGGTGTATGTGTGTGTGTAAGTGCGTATGGAATCCTTAGAAGACAAAATGAGCATATTGTGCTTGTTGGAGTTTTTTCCCCCTCAGTCTTTTAGAAACCAGTCAGGTATAATCTATTGCAAAGTAGGAACAAGCCTATTATCTAAAATGTAGGGAAGTGCTTTGTTTACCTGGATGTTCTTGTCCTGCTGGAGGCAGTGGTACATAAACTCTGGCTGTAAACATATCTGCCATACTCTACATGATAATGTCAGCAAGAGGTAGATGAATCCTGTTGTGTGGGGGAGCTCTCCTGTTCATTTTTCTGTTCCAAAGTCCTCCCTTGGCAGCATCACTGCCAGGGAAAAGCAAAGAGATATTACTCTGTTCTCCCTGTTTATACTAGCAGCAGGCAATTGTGGTGAGTACAGGGGGCCAATTTACCTTCCAGGAGCTGTGTGGTGTTACCCTGATTTCTGGGGGGTCCTGGTCACTGAGTCAGTTATTTTGAGTTCAGGGGGGTCCCTGTCACCGTGCTCAAAATATAGTATGGGGAATGAAAAAAAAATTAGTTGAGCACAAGTTAGCAAAGCGAGAGGCAGGGTAACTTAGCAGGATCCAATGTATACCAGGTCAGGCCAGGCCAAAATCCAGACAAAAGGTCTAATAAATTATTTTTATTTTATTTTTATAAAAATTAAGTCACTGCGCACTTACTCACGTTCGCACTCACGCACACAGAGCCTAAAAGAAAATAAAAAGGGAGGAAAATTAATAGGGGATTTTAGAGAGGGTTTCAGGGTAATACTCCACCAGATCCAGATGTCCGGAAAGGTCAAATTAGGATGGAGAGTGAAGAGTGGTGAAACTCAGCGTGTGGGAGGGGGCTGAGGGGGATGATCGGCAAACAGAGTGACAGCAAGCCAGGAGGCAAGCGAGAGCGATCCCCTGAACCATTTAAAACAGGGGGTTTTTATAGGAAAAATATACCTGGAGGTCTAGTTTTCTTCCTGGGGAGAACAATAGAGAAAAGGGCTATATCAAAGCCCTCAGTGATGGACATCTCTGGCTTGATGGCTCGCGATGGTTTGTGAATGCTTCTGTCGGGGTAGAACAAAGGCATCGGCAGAGTGGAAATTGCCCTCACTTGGCAAACTGATTGTGATTCTATGAGTTACCATTTCAAGGCAAGGAACCCCTTTGTGTGCTTGATGGTTGGACTGTCTGGAGGGCTCCTTGGGGCAACGTGACAGATTAAGTCACTGGCCAGACCTGAATTTTCCTGACATCGTCTACTCAGCTGTTCCTGCCTATGTGCTCTTATGGTGACCCTGTTAGACACATGGAATTATGTTTAATATTAGCCATGTGGAGATATTAGTTTAATGTGGTGGATTAATACATTGTAGACCCTGGGAGAGAGAGCCATTGATCACAGTAACAGTGGACTGCCAGAAAGACCACAAAACAAGACTATAAGTGGCCAGAACCCACTTCTCATTTTGAAAAGCAAAGTTTTAAATATTTTTTAGGGCAGGTGTCGCCTAAAGCCTATTTCCAAGGTGAATTGCCATTCCTAGAGGCTGCTGGAAGCAGCAATTCACCTTTAAAAACAAAATCAGGAAAAAGGCAATCTGGAGAGTCTAGAGGGGTTGAGAGATTTAAAAAGGAAGCGGGGTGGGGGAACACCTGTGGCTGTAGTGTAGCACTTTGGCCACCTTTTTCACACCTTGGGTTGGCTTTCCTATTGATTTTTGTTTTATTGATCTCTTTTGATAATATGTGGTGGCTTTATTAGGAACAAGTTGCTCATTCAGTGGGGACACTTAAAAATTTGATGACTGTTTTTTCAGCTTATGTTTGAAATATGCATCTGGCTCCGAAAGAGGATATTTGAAGAAAGAGTATGCTTGCTTTCCCACATTTCTTAACAAAATAAATTACAGAATCTCTTGCAGATATGTTTGGCTAGATGGGTGGCTTCAGTCCATGGTTCTACTGTTAGCCATCCACTAGCATATTTGAGCAATTTTCCCCTCTAGCTTCTGCACAACTTTAAAACTTGTTTTGAAGGATACCTAGAATTCTGGAATAGGTTTAACAATTGCTGACAGGGTGGGATTCTGGGGAGAAGACAACTGCCCCCTCTGAGTTCCACTGACTGTTCTTGGAGATGAGTAGCAAATCTGCTCCAGATTTTAGTCTGAACTTTTAATGAGCTGTCCAAAAACTGGACTTATTTGGAGGCAAGGCTTCAGTAGACAGAAATGCCGCTGCTACTGCTGTTGCAGTTGTTGTGAATCTTCAAGTCATTTCTGTCTTCTGGCAATGCTAAGGAGAACCTGATAGGGAATTTTTCTGGGCAAGATTTGTTCGGAGGGGATTTGCCATTGCATTCTTCTTTGGCTGAGAGAATGTGACTTGCTCAAAGTCACTCATCTGATTTCTGTGATCTCCTCGAGTCCTAGTTTAATATTCAAAACCACTATATCACACTGGCCCTCTCAGTACTTTGGATAATTTCTTTAAAGCTCAGACTGAAACACGGAGTGGAGTCATGGCATCCACCACCATGAAAGTCACCACCATCACTGGAACTGATGGAAACAGAACAACCTAGTTGGACCTTGTCCTGTGCTCCAGCAGAGTGTGGAATGTTAGTTTTTAAAAAATAATTTGCTCTTAGTGCCTAGTGTAGCAACCTTATACTTTCTGCTATTGTGGTGCTGGAAAAGGAAAGTTACCTTTCTTGCTACACCCTTTGTTACTTTTCTATTACTTTGCATGCTTTTAGGGAGAGCAAGAGAGAGAACTTATGTTAGAACTATGGTATGAAACTTGAAATTCCTGCCAAATGGTTTTGGAAGTAATTGGAAGACATTGCACCTTTCACCAATAAAGGAATTTCACTTTTACTCATTATCTTATATTGACATGTAACTTAATTATCCCCAAAGTTTCTCTTAATGACATTATTTGAAATTTGATTTTGCCTCACTGCAGTGTTCTGAGACAAGACATTGGTAGATGTACCTTCAGTAATACAGGACCCAGCCATATTCAAAATTTGTCTCTGGCACTCCTCACATTTCCTTTTAAAGGCAGAGAACATTGCCAAACTGGGATTAATTTGAGAAGACCTGCTTAGGTACAAAATGAATAGAAACTGAATGGATAGATATCTGATGGCTGAAAGGCTGAATATGTCCCATCCATCCCCATACCACACTGCTTGGCCAAAGTCCCCCTTTCTCATTTAGGTGTGATGAAGCCCATGTTGTTGGCCTGCAACTGCCACCATGCTTAGATGACATAGCTAATGGGAAAGGACTGCAGGGGCTGTACTTCAATACTATTGCCCACCAGTCCTCTAGATCTGGAAAGATTTAGTTGCTATGTGTTTGTGCCATGTACCTTCAAGTCTTTTCTGACTTGTGACTCGAAGACAAACCTATCATGCAGTTTTCATGGTAAGAATTATTCAGAGAGGTTTGCCATTGCCTCCTGAGGTTGAGAGAGAGGGTCACTCAATGAGTTTCCATGGCTGAGCAGGGATTCAAACCCAGTCCAGTGTTCAATTCACACACTGGTTCTCCTAGCTGTCATACCTTTGCCTATTTTCTCCCTTCCAGCCTTCGACTCCCCACTTATATAGCTGTTCACTCTTCTGAAAACTCTTGTGTTGGCATTGCAGAAGAAAATGAGCATAAAAAGAATACACATGCATTACAGCTAAGCAAAATTTATACTGTAGCACAACTCATAAGAAAAGGAAATGCTGTTCTGAGGGGATACATTGCTGGTTCTTGTCTTTTTCTCAGTCTGAAGAAGGTCAATGTAGAGAAAGCCTGTGGAACTGAATTTAGTTAGAGCTGTGCCTCATACAAATCATCCATAATTTAGATTACCTTTAGGAAATAACAACACACTGAAAAAGAAACTGGGTAGCAGAACTACCATTACTTCATTTGTTGGGGTTCGAACAGTGCTCCAGCTATTCCACTGATACTTCATTACCTTTTTAATCCATTTACAATACAAGTATACAATCTGCTTTGAGTTGGCTAGGATTATTTTTTTAAGTGAATATTTATTTTCTTTCCTATATATTTACATATGACAGAAAAGAAACAAAGAGCTTGACTCTGTCTTTAGCATCCTATGCCTCACTAACCTCATGGTCTCTGTATAAAGTATGATAAAACTGCAAGTGCCATGCCACTCTTTCTTAACAGGATCCTGTCAAGAAAGAAAAAGAGGCCAGAAATTCTCTCCCTGTCCCCCTTCCTCATTTTTCTCTAAAGGGGAAAAAAATGCAAAACAAGCCATTATAAGTCATTCATCCTATGTTCTCAAATAAATCAGTCCTTAACTCTGCTCTTTGGTGTACATCTCTAGGTTGATTTTCTTTTTCTCTGCAAGTAGACTAATCATTAAAATGAAGCACATTTGTCTTGCAATCAGTGACAGCATAAATCTTTGCCTCAAAACTGAAATGTTTGCACTGCTTGGGACACAAATTTGCCATCTCAATACGCCTGTTAGGTATTCCAATCTCTCTTTCAGCCCATAATCAGCCTCGGATGTTATCTCTGATTGGGTGACATCAGAGGATTTTGAGATATTAATTTTTTAAAAAAAGATAGCAGCATGAGATTAAGCATCCCTAAGTTCTGAGAAGCATTTATTTCCAGATTAAATGTGAAGTGTGAAACTTTTAAACAATTTCCAGAGAGGTAGTGTCATGTCCTGCTCTCTCCATCCCATGTGATTGGATATGGGATGTGGGAAATGTGTATGTGTGTAGGATGTGCTGGATATGACAGGAATGAATGGGAATAAAACAGAAGATTCTTAGAGTCTCAAGGTCTTACCAAATGGTCAGCATTGTTTACCAACTGGAGCAGTAAACAGCATTTAACCAACCTTGCTAAGAAACATTTGTTTGTGTTCAAGGGATAGCAATCAACAGATGATTTACTAGGATTAGCCTATAGGTTACTAGGGAAAGGAATGGAGTTAGAATATCAAAGGACACAGCAGGAAATTCAAAGGATCAAAGTAGCTAATAGTAAATAGTGGGTGCCCTCTTACAATCTATGCTTATTTTTCTCATCCAAAAAAAAAAAAAAAATTAAACCATGTACCGCTGACCCCAGACATTCTTACTGATGATTGTATAATAGCTATTTCTGGATTGTTGCATACTGTAAGATAAGGAGCATACTGAAATGATGGCTTAGATGAGCTAAAATAAAAGAATTTTAACCTTTTTAAAAGCACTTTCTGCAAGATCCCACTGATTCCAGCAAAGAATATAAAGGGAAACAATGCTTGTTATGTAAGGAAGATACTGCAGCAGTCAAAACAGAGAGATTATTGTGGTGTGAACCTTAGTCTGTTCTTTACAAGTGGAAGTAAAGTCCTAGTGTACACATGGATCTTTCTATGCTCTTCGGGAGATAGGAACAACGGTTATAAGAATAAAGAAGCCAAACCTAGCAATATCAACAGACTAAATAGGCCTGGCTGTAACTCATTGCACTTCATCCTTGAAGGCCATTTCCACATTACACTGTTATAGTGCTATTATTCCACTTTGAACATCCTGTGGAATTCTGGGGTTTGTAGTTTACGGAAAGGCCAAAGAGCTCTCTGGTTGAGAATTGTAAAGGCCCCTCCCTAAACTGCAAATCCCAGGATTCCATAGAATGTTGAAAGTGGAATCATAGCACTCTAAGAGTATAGTGCAGAAAAACTCCAATAGACAAAACTCCAAAGAGGATGGCAGCTGCTCTATTTTTCTCAGAGCTGATTATGCTGAGTTCCAATTTACTCCATGGTTAAATGAAGTTTTCTCCTGGGTCTAAAACGGCCTGAGGTTTTGCCCTCAAAAATGTAGCAAAATTGTCCACCTCCCAAGAGTGGGTGGTGTTTTGAATCAATTTTTTATTTATTTTTAAATGAAGGATGGGTGGTGGTACCACAGAGGGACCCTTCAGATCTCTATTGCCCTAAACCTTTTAAAAATTCTTTATGAAATGCTAGTCCTTTGAAATAACTCTTAACATATTATTCATTACCCATTCATGACTAAAACATCCCTAAAAAAACAAACAAACAAAAAACAACCCCCTATATCAACCCCAAAACAACTCCACCTTGCTTCAGGTAACTACATGGTTTTAATTCATTACTTGCCATCTCTGTTATATCCCAATAATGACTAATATGTTTATTTTGGTCGTAGACTTTGAAATGGAGGGTGAAAACATCAAAATTCATTGTACCAAACAGTCTATAACAATATAAAACAAGAGAGGGGACAAAATTGAACTATGCTAGTTTTATGGGTAGCTGCTCATATTCTTAAATGCCTAACTTAAACACTGTGCCATTGATTCAGTTATCAAAGAGATGCAGGACTTCAGAAGGAAAAACATTCAGCAAATCTGCTTTCAGCAACAGAGACATTGGTTTAGCTCTGAGCTTTTTATTAAAAGTGTATGTCAAAAACACATGTAAAAGGATATAAATTTTCCCCAAGCTGCTGAGCCAAAGTCTTCCATAATGTAGAATACTCATAAACCTGCCTTTCCTCATTGTAGAGCAAAGTACATGAAACATGGTATATTCAAAAGCCTTCTTAAATCTAGGGATAGTCAATTCAGCAACTTTATTTACATGTTATCTATAGGTAATAAAACACAGGCCAACATTTAGCAAGAGGCATTTCCCTTGTACTGTCCCAAGAGTATTAAGTCAGCTTCTATTAGGCCACCATCCAATAACCAGTTCTTTGACTCTAGAAATTTGGACAGGATCTATTAGGAAAAACCTATAGTGTCGATGTTAATCACTACATACTTCAGCCAAGAACTTTTATGAATATTTATCCATCATAATCAGGTGTTAATGCCCATTCTGGCACCAAGGAAGGCAACATGAAGCCAAAACTTTAAAGTCACTTCCCAAAGTATACAAATGACAAAAGCTAAGACAGATTCAAGGTGCAAGGTGTTAAAGGGACACACTTGTGCTCCTAGCAACATACTTTTGCCAGGTGATGATCTTACACAGCTCAGGCACCATCATCCACGTACAAGAAGGAGGCCCTGGGTAACTTCAAGGTTTGAAAAAAAAAAAATACAAGGAGGAACAGGAGGACAAAAGAGAGTCATTACAATCTAATAAGAAATGAGCATGTTCAGTGGCCATGGCATGTTGTCCGTTAATTAAGGTCAGATGAGAAACTCACCCACCACATAGCTAGGCAAGTTGGAAAGAAAAGGGGGATCGGAAAGATTATTTTGGAAGATGCCGTGGCTGGCAGGCAACCTGGCCAAAGACATTCAAAACTACAAATGCACCCTATCTTTCCACACCCTACCTTTTTGTGAAGTCCTTCAGTGGGGATCCCGGCATCGGCATAAACTCTGCAGGGAGGGGAGTGTGACTGGAGCACTCCCTTCTGCTGGCTCCATAGTGAAGGAAGTGTGATGGCCATGCCTCTTCCTTCTGCAGTGCAGAAGGAATACCTTCTCAGACTGCACTGGGGCAGGAAGAACAGCCATTGTGCTGCCTGGACTTCTGCAGGGCGGGTAAGTCTGCAATGGTGGTGCAATCACAGGTCATTGATGGGGAAAACCTATCAATGATTTAATCCATGATTGTGCTCCCTGGGGACAGGATGGGACTGCAAGAATGGGACCACAACAACATCATGCAAAAGTGTCATCATGTGTCTTCCCATCCCCATGGCGGTTTAGGAGGGTGGTATGGAAAGGGCCATTGTTGCTGCTGTTGTTGTGTTGCTATTTTGCAGGTCCCACTTATGTTAGTGTGCAGGCTCCCATGCAAATCCAGGGTACTCTTAATTCCAACAGGATTCTGTGAGAGTATAATTGAAAGAACAGCCAGTTACACTGTAAACTTAATTACTTGACAGTTTCCCTATCACCCTGCTTAAAAGAGTTCTGTCTAATAAGGAAGACAATTACACGGCTATAGTTTTTTCTTAAAAAAAAGATAACAGCTCAACCTTAAAATACATGCATACATCAGACTGAATATGTGAAACTGCCTTATAAGGGTATTTTCTTTGCCCTAGAAACAGGATAGGGAATATGCAGCTCTTCACATGCTGGACCAAAACTTTTGTCTTCCCTGACCATTAGTCATGCTGGCTGGAACTAATGGGAGTTGGAACCAGACCTCTGAAGGGTCATGGGTTCCCTATTCTTCATTTGCTTTTTAAGCTCTGTGGGTGACAACTGGAAGCTTGCAACGGCAAATTATGAAAGCCATATTTTCTACTATATTTTTTCTAATACTTCTTTTAAAAAATATACTGGTTTCTTGACAGTGGCCCTTTCTGCATGGCATTTGCCATGCGAAAGGGCATCTGAAGTGTCGCGCGATTGTGAGGAGCAATCTGCACGACACACTCACAATCATGCAATGCTCCAGGGGCCGGCAGGAGCCAATCGCGCACTTTTTCATTTTTGGCTGGAAGCCAAAAATGGTGTGTGATCATGCATTGCTCCTGGGCCACCAATGCACTTACCTGGCGCGCGGAGCTTCCGGAGCTGCGCCGGTTGTGCTTCCTGCCCCAATGCAACCTGGGAAACTCCCAGGTTGCATTGCAGAGGAAGAGGCGGGGCTCTCGCACATGCAGGCAGCTTGTGTGGAGCTGAAGCAGCAGGGACGCGAGAGCTTCTCACCAGAGGCTGCTCGCGTGATCCCCACACCCCAGCACTGGAAAAAGGTAAGGTGTGGAAAGGGCCTATGTTTCTCTTTCTCCCTCCACACGCTCATCTCTGCAAAACTCTTTAGTGTATGTTTCATTCATCCTACTGAATTCACAGAACATGAGGAAAGATACACAGTGACATTTGACTCAGCAGTCTGCCAGGTCTGAGCAACTGAAGTGAAACTGACCAGAGTTCATTCGACTACTGTTTGGCAACGCTGGTGGGATGAGAAGGGTAGTTTCAGGCTTAGCCTCAAGTTATGCAAAGCTCTCTTATTTTCCTGCTCCCTCTCTCTCTCCCCCTTTCCCTGTACTGAGGAATGGAGCAGAAGAGAGTCAGAAAGGCTGCTAAACCTTTTTCCTTTTTGTTCCTTTTAAAGCTCAAAATCACTGTTTCTAATTTTGTATCCCCTTCTCCCTGCTGACTCCAAGGAATAAGACTTTGAGAGATGTTATTTTGTTTTGTTTATTCTCCACTGAATACTTAAAACTTCTCTTATGAATGGTTAAATAACTCTTAAAATATATATATATCTTGCCCTCAGGTTTAGGATTCTGAAGGGAAAAAAGGGGGGAGGGAGGAGAACCAGAAAATCTAGGTGGTAGTGTTTAATGTTATGATATTAGTCAGTTTGGTGAAAAGGGAGCTGGATATTAATTGGCCAAGAGGGAAAGTACAATAGAGCTGGTTTCTCACAAGGGCTGGTGGTTGTCTTGTGTTTCTTGAAGTTGCATAGGGATAGGTGAGAATTTAGTGCCTTTTGAGATCTTTTTTTTCTACTTTACTATGCTCTGGCATATATTATTCTTCTCCATTCCGGGTCAGTTTTTTAATGCACTTTAAAGTCATTTGAGTGTTGGACTATGACCCCAGAGGCCAGGGTTCAATTCCCCAATTGGCCATGGAAACCCTCTGGGTGAGCTTGGGCACATCACACACACTCAGCCCCAGAAAACCCTGTGATGGGCTCATCTTAGGGTCACCTTAAGTCAGAAACGACTTGAAGGCATGCACCACCACCACCAACAAAAAAGGATAAAGTAATTTAAAATGTTTAAACAGGACGGATAACATGAACAAAAATGAAAAAAGTTGGTGAGTGTGTAGCATTCATCTTGAGGCAAGGTCTGGAATTTATAAGTGTTAACAGAGACGAACAGAGGAAATCAAGAGGTGGGGGGGGATCTAGAGATATTGATTTGTAGGACTTCTTTTCTGAGACAAAGGCCATTTCTGCACAACACTCTTATAGTGCAATTATTCCACTTTCAACATCCTGTGAAATCCTGGGTTAGCAGTTTAGGACTGGCCTCTCCCTAAACTGCAAATCCTAGGATTCCATAGGATATTGAAAGTGGAATAATCGTGCTCTAAGAGTGTAGTGCAGAAATGCCCCAAATCTCTCCAGTTAAGAGGTGGACAGAGTATTTTGTTATTTAGTTCCCAGTTGGGGAAAAAAATGTTTCCCTGACACCTAGGAAACCTGTCAGGAACAATAATAAAAGAGTGATACTTTTGTGTGGTTTTCTTTCCGTGTTCAAATGTCCCAAAGTATTCTGGGGTAATTTGTCTATGGAGAAATAGGGTTTTTTTTTTTTTGTTCTTTTGTTGCAAAACCCCAATCCCTTTCTTCACTGGAAACATGTTTTTGTACAAAATCCCCACATGTATTTCCCAGCAGAATAAATCTCCATGAACACTTTAGGACATTTCAATACAAGTGGAATACTGTAAAGAGAGAAAGAGAGAGAAATCATCTTCTCCTCTAATGTGGGGGAAAGTACAGTATTTTTTTAAAAAATCCTTGTGTTAGAGGACAAAATACATCCCCATTCCAGACACAGGCTTTTTCTAAAAACAGCTACGTAGGGATATGTAGGGATACAGAACACCTGGTAATGGGAGGCCATACATTTCAGCATCCCATAGGCCATATAGTATTCCTAAGATTACAGACTAGCTCAACGACTATTTTATTCTCCATGCCCACAAATGCAGATGAGCACGGGATGTAGGTTTCCATAATATCTTTATGTTCAGAAGAGTGGTTCTTGACTTTATTAGGTGTGTGTGTGTGTGTGTGTGAATGATGACTTTAAGAATCAGGTGAAAGTTATAGAACCTTCCCCTGCCAAAAAAGAAAAGAAAAATGCACATCAACACATGTACGCTAAATTTGGCATAGGGTTTATTTTATTGCATTACAAGTGGATCTCCTTCTCATCGATGAGTCTTGAAGAAGAAAAAAAAAGAACACTTGAAAAGTCTAAATTTTTACCTTAAGATTCATCCTGACAGGAAAAATACAAGGAAACATGAAGGAATTTGAAGGGAGGGTCATTTTTGTGCTTGATTTGCAGGTACGCTGAAGCCCATTCGCAGACCCTGTAGGGGTTCATGGATTCCATGCTAAGGACTTGTGGCTTAGGAACACCCCAGATCATAAGCAACTTCAGTCTCATTTTTGGAATACTCCATCAATGTAAAGGTCCTTACAGGTCTCCTTTTGAAGAAAATGATACACTTTTGAAATCGACAGTTTCTATTTTTTTCATTGGCGGGCAGAAAGGAAACATGAGGAATGTGTGAAATGGGTGTACTACAGATGCGCACAGGCATGGAAAAGGAGGGGAAAGCAAGCAGGGAATCAGTGACATGTCTGTATGGGGAGGTGAGATGAATGTGGAAGGGGCACTTTGAAAATTCAGATTGAAATGCAGTTGTGAAGGACGTATTCCAGACATGCAGTTTCAATTTAACTACATGGGATTGTCCTACTGCCACCAGCAAAACTTGGTCTAATTAGATTTTTGAACTACAGATCATAGAATTTTTTCAGTGTTTTTTAACCACTGAAGGGGGCTTCTGTCTGTGTGTGTGTTAGAAAGAAATATCACATGCTTTCTCTGTGCCATTGTCACTCGCTTGTATATTCTCACTGGATGCAGAAGAAGCAAGGGCTAAGTATATTTTTTTGCTATCAAACAATTTCATAACTTTGGAATGGTTTGAGACATTGTAATGAAAATTTGTACAAATGATGTCTGTAACAAGCAAAAGACTCTTGCTCTTTGAGACCAATGTATGACTGTCTGTCTGTCTGTCTGTCTGTATTCCTTTCCTCCTTCCAATCTATTTTAAGTGTAAAAGCTCATAACATTTCTTCAAAATTTTGCAGACCCCTTATGGGGTCCCCAGGGGTCTATAGACCTCAGATTAAGAACCACTGCTCTAACTACCATGGCCACTGGCCATACTGACTGCAAGATTTCAGGAACTGTGGTCTGGATACTAAACCACATTGGATTTTTATTGTACAAACAATAAAACCTAAATTTTGTGATGGCAGATGACATTTTCTTTTTATAACCTTCTCATCCATACCCAACTTCATCCTTTTTTTTTCTAACTAGATAAAAACTTTTGGGCTGGGAAAGGTGAAATAGCTGCATAATGTCTTCTCGCTGGTAGCGCTATGAAGATCTCCATCTGGAAGCATAACTTGAATCCAATCTTATAGCCCTTTTCTTCTTTTACATAGCTTTTTAAAAATTCCACATGGAGCCTGATTGTGTTCTAGCTGTCAGTACCAGTAATTGTCCTCTACTGCTATCCAGAATAGATCTTTTGATTAGTGCTTCTTTTGGTGGTGGAGAAGAAATGTCAGGTCATTGTGCTACCTGGGAAGTTAAGCAATGTAGAGCTACAAAGTCAATGCTTGGCTATACTTCTGTCTTTTATACATGTGGCCATTTAACCTTCTTCAAAGACCTCTGGTTTCTACTGAGCCTTCACTTTAACTGCTTCCTTTGTAAAGAAAGGCAGTAGGAATAAAAAATAAGATTTTTTAAAAAGATGCTGGGGGTGTTTTGAGTGTATGATCCTGCATGGCAGGGGGTTAGCCGTTGTGGTCTCTTCCAACTCTAGATTGCCTAGATTGGCATACTGTGTGTGTGTACTTCTGTGCGGTGGTGGACTAAAGGGGGTGGATCAGAGGGTGTACTCCACTGTGTTTGCAAAAATAAGGGGGTGTGCTGGTAGTTCCTCACTCCCCTCCTGGCATCAGAAAAGGGAAGCAGGACTGTGCTGCAAAAAGCAATGGGCACTTACAACTGGCCTCAAGGCAAACTGATCTCCTCCTCTCCCTGCCCTCCCCTTGGACTTTTCTTGAGTAAAGCAGAAAAGAAGGGGGGAGGGGGGGCAAGACGAAGTAGTCCCACTAGTCTGTGTTGCAGCAGAAGGAAAAAGGGAGGGAGAGAAAAATGGAATCTAGCAATCCCTTAAAGATGGACTAGTTTATATTTTAGTATGAAAATTTGTGGGCATCAATCCGCTTCCTCAGATGCAATGACTGAGAAGGTGGATTGATATCCACAAAGGCTCATGCTAAAATATAAATCCATCTTTAAGGGGCTGTGGACTTGTTTTCACCACTCCCTCTGCCTTTTCCTTTTCCTTCAATTCTCAAATGAGAGTTATAATTTGACTTTTTCGGCATCTTTTCTTCCTTGCAGAATCATGAGTATACTGGACATTTCAAGAGTTGGAGGGGGCACGGGACAGTTGACGAATGGAAGTTAGGGTTTTAGTTTCAATGGTGAGGAGGGTTTTTGCCTGGCGTTTGAGAAGAATACGGGTGGCGGATGTGTTTGAGAGGACTTTGATTAAGACTAGAGGTAGAGTGAGGGAAAGGAGTTTGAGAGTTGTGTGACTGGTAAGGGTCTGATTTAGAGTGAGAGGAGGGATTGTGGCATTTCAAAAGTTATACAGAAATAATGTCCTGTTTTGTGTTTAATGTTTATGTTTAATTACTAAAATAAAATTTTGTTTTTGTTTTTATATACCTTTGGCCTCTGGAATTGATATCATTCTGACAGCTTGGTCTCAGACATGATGTCTGTGGTAGCAGCCTTGAAGGTGGAAGGGTGGTGTCCAGTTGAGGGTAAAAGTGGTATAAAACCTCATAGGACTATTGAGGGCATTTAGACGGACCCTATACTTGGAGTAACACCAAGCAAATAGGAGAAGTCCTTATGTGTGGCAGAGGTGATCAAGGAAATCCCTCACAAATAGTGGTTGCAGTGAACACTGGAAGGCATCACATTTGGTAGGTTATGTGTAAAAGCTACACATTTGGTGACAGACTGGTGGAATTACCTGAGTGGAGTCCTCACAGTTGGTGGCACTAGGGAAAATCCCACGCTTGTTGTACACGGTGGTTGGCATAAAGGATGGAAATCCCTTAACTAGTGTTGACAGCAATGAGACATGGGTTGATATCCTCACAATGCTCCCATATGATTGGACTGCCCAGATTCAATTCTGTGGGGACAATATGAATATAATCCAAGATTATGCCCCACCTACAGAGACAGAAGAAGGATAAACTGAAAGATTCTATGCTGGAGTCCATGGGGAAATTGATCACACACTAAAATAGGATGTTTTGGTAATCATAGGTAACTGGATTGCAAAGATTAAAGCTGGATTAGACTTGGAGGAAGGAAATGTGATAACTGGGAAAAGGAACAATAAGTTATGTAGGTGACACTGTAATGCTAGCCAAAAATAGCAAAGTCTTAGAATGACTACTGAGGAAAGGTACGAAATAAAGTGCAAAGGCAGGCTAATTATTGTTTATTTATTTTTACTGGCATGATTATATATTGTTGTTGTGTTCCTTTGTCTCTGGCTTATGGCTACATAATGTGGCTTAACAAACCTATCATGGAGTTTTCTGCGGCTCAGACTGTGTGATGTGTCCAAGGTCACATGGTGGGTTCTCACGGATGAGTGGGGAATCAAACCCTGGTCTCCACGGATCCTAGTCCAATGCTCAAATCACTACACAATGCTGACTAAATTCAATGAAAGAGGTTTTCACTGCCTGTGTTTCTTTTCTGGCCATTATTATTTTACGTTTTGTTTCGTGATTACTTCTGAAAATAATTTTGTTGTAGAGAGGAGGGGGTGTTAAAAATGATCTGTCAAATATATTAGGTATGCCGCTGCTTACTTCTGTTAATAAAGCCCCAACAAAGACAGATCATTTTTTACAGACTGTTTTTGCTCCCATCCAGCCTTCCTTTTCTTACTGTCCTTTGTTGCTGAACTTTTTTTTAAAGCAGCATTGGCATTGGGGGAAACATAAATGTTCAGTGTTAGGTTGCACCACTCAGTCTGTAATAAACAATGCAATAAAACTTAACCCGGGAAAGGATGAGATTGTGCTCTAGCTGATTCTGCTGTAGCTAAGTGTGCTTGCCTGCAATAGGCAAGGTAGACAGCTGCTGCTCCAGAATCCCTTTCTGAGCATGCTCAGAGAGAGAGAGAGAGAGAGAGAGAGAGAAGGAAAATCAAATAAGTCTGCTTTGTCAGCATCCCCAACATGTTAAAAAAGCAGAGATCTAGAAGTTTGACGACCAAAATGGAAATCATAGAAAAAGAAGAAAATTAACCATAGGGGCATTTTGGAAGAAGCTTTTAAGTGGTCTCTAGAAGATTCAAAGCATTGTTGTTTACTTATGTGAAGCCTATCTGGCCTGACCTGGTTGCTTCATTTTGCACATATATTAGTTTTTGATTTAAAGTTTACTGAAACATGTTGAGCAGTTCTTCTACTTTATGGTGTTGCACCCAATCTCTATTCTTCCCATGTTATTTCAGCCTCTGGTACCAAATTTTCTGTTAACAAAGTAACATCCTGAAATGCATTGACTTTGTTAACTGAGGTATACCTGTATCAGCTTAGTGAAATTGTTTAGGCTGTTTAGGCTGGCATTTAATGAATTTCTTTCAGCAGAAATCACCTTCATTGGCAAAGCAATAGAATCAACATAACTGGTGAGCAATGGAGTTTTTCCACCCCCACATCACCTGAAAAGGAGGAGAGAAGTGACACAGAAAGGGAAACAAGTAAGGAATCAGCACTGAAATGCCACGTCCATAAGCGGTGCAGCCAGTTAAGCAGGTTAATTTTCTGCCATTAGGTACCTCCCAGTGTAAATGAAAAGCAGAACTGTAATGTTTGTATACAGTAATTCCACAGATGCAGACCTGTTCCAGTCCATCTGTCTCTTACGTAGTGATACTTCCTTCAGTAGCATATATGATTATATTTCAGAAATTGTAGATTATAGTGCAATGGTAACTGGACTGAAACTCAAAAGAAAATAATGTAGAGAACTTCTTTTCTTTGTTGGCAGGATCAAGCTAGAAACAATCATGGTTAAATATTACTGCACCATAATCACTAAGATACTATCTTAGTGGTACTTACTGGAGCATTGAAGACCAGCTGGGAGAAACAGAGGGGAGGTAGGAAGAGATGGCATTGGCATTGGCATCCTTAGGCTGAGATCCAGTGCTTACACCAATGAAGCAGAACTCTCTGTCAGTACAGCAACCTGCTGGCCCGGGGACTGGTGACAGTTACTTCTCCTTCCCTGGGTATGCAAAGGCAGACAGAGGCTCCAGGTGCAGCTCTGCCCAGGGACAATGACTACCCAGAAGAATGCACCTGAGAGCTGCCCTGCTGCCCTTGTGTGTCTAGGAGAAGAGGAGAAGCAGCCATTGTTTCTTGGGCAAAGGCAGAAGCTGCTGCTTTGGTTCTAGGGTGTGTGGAGCTGTGCCCAGCAGCCTCCAGCTCCCATTGCTCACCCAGGGGGAAAGCCTTTGCAAGGACGTACAAGATACTTTCTTCCTCAATAGCTTTAAAAGCACTTTGCTGGTGCAACTGGGATTGTGCCAGCATATGCCAACTATAGCAGTCCTTCTTAAGCTATCTGATATGGCTGGCATTTCTCCCACAATGTACAAGGAATTGATACTATATGATAGCCATTTGCTACCACTATTCCTTTCTTTTCTGGAAACTCTCCAGGGAAAAACAACTGATGGATCATGGGCCATGCACCATGATGAATCCCCTGGACCATAATTTTGAATAGCACTGACCTACAGGATTCCACTCTCAGATAGCTGCTAAGGCCTCAGTGGTGCCTTCTCTTAATATTTGCTCCAACCCCTTTTTTTCACTGTCGAGGCCAGCCAATGTCCCCCAATACTCCTGAAATGACACTAAGACAGGGTCATTGTGGAAAGTTAAAATGATACCTACATTCATCTGCCTAGCCCCACTGAAGCCACGGATATAGGAGAGATGTCATCAAAGGGCATTTAGTTCAGGAACTGCTCAGACTTAGAGCCAGATGTTAGAAGAGATTAATTGAGTTCAGACCTTGGGAAAGTCCCCCCCATCACATCTCTGAGAATCCCCCAAGCCAGTTTGTCCAGTGGCTCAAGTGACTGGAGAATTCTGAGAGTTGTAGATCAACAAAATAACTTTTTCAAGCTCCAATTGGGCTTTTGCCTAGAGGCAACTGGTGGCTTCACAGCTAAGAGTGGCATTAGAGTCAGCTCTCCACATATGTGGGTTTCACTTTTGTAGATTTGATTATTTACGGATTATTTGTTGTCACCTCTGCTCCTCCTTCTGCCATTTTTAATAGGCACTGCAAGACTGAAAAACTGAATGAGGCTTGTAAGTCCCTATGAAAAATGGTGTGGGGCAGCAGTGGAGGTGGCAGTTAGCTCCACCAGCCACCCACTTCTGCCTTGTGAAGGAACCCTGAGGCCTCAAAGGAATCCAGTGAGTTGCATATGGTGATCATACTTTTTTTGTGTGTTAAATATGATTTGGGAAGGCCTAGAGTTATTCAGGGTTTTTCCACTTTCATGAGGGTCCTGTGCCCCTAACCCTAGTGAATGTGGAGGCAGAACTTTAGTTGATAGTGTGGGTAGATATACAAAGAATATAGGGATAGTCTGCAGCACCAGATGAACCTGCTTCCTCTTTAAGGCTAGTGAACTTCTTGGCCATTTCTGGGTGCAGTGATGAACAATGCCTGTAATACCTCCCTGCTAGCGAGCACATCACAGCCATACTAATTTGATGGTTGCCTGTCTATTATGAAATGAACATAATGTTTTCATAAATGAATTATTGCCTCTAGCACTTTGTGTACCATGGATCTAGAAAGGTAAAAAGCATAAAAAAGTGAATGCCATCGCTAAGAGAGTACTTTCCTTAGAAAGCAAAAGCAACAAAACCTCTGAGATCTCTTAGACCTGCTGTGGGCCAGAATCCACTTCATTAATGGGCTGTAAAAGCCAGCTGTTACAGTCCAGCCAGTGCAAAAGCACAATCCTTGTTTACTTGGAATCAAGGCTTTCAAGGTATAATGTAGCTTATTCCCAGATAAGCATGCAAATGACTGCAAGCTTAATCTGTTTCTCTTGTGGGTCAAGCTATCTTTTGCATGCATTCACAGAAGGGAAAGAACAATAGTGGTGTCACAGCTAAAGCTGGACTTGGATTTAAGAGATCCAAGTGTGAGTCCTCACTGAGCTACAACAGCTGTTGGATAGCCTTGAGCTAGTGTCTTCCTCCCTCTCCACCCCCCCCCCACTATTTTGTTTGTTGTGAGGAGGAAAGCTGTGTATGTCACCTGGAGGAGGGCCTTCAGAACAGTTTCTAAGGTGTGTGAGTGGGATGTAGGTGCTTAGCATTGTCAGGCAGGCTGTCTGCTGTCTACTTGTAGATCCTTACAGGAGGAAAGGAAAAATTACCCTCCTCATCCATTGTCACTAAAACATCCTTAATTATGAAGACTTTTACAAGTACAGGGGTATAAATAAATGAAGAAGAAGAAGAAGAAGAGAGAAGAAGAAGAAGAAGAAGAAGAAGAAGAAGAAGAAGAAGATACAGTATGCACCTAGAACTGCTCTCCATGTATTTGGTGTAGCTTATTCCCAAGTCAGTGTGCTCAGGTAGATTGCAGGTAGCCATCATTATGCCTTGGAGGACTCAAGGACAATCACGGTCTTAATATTACCTAGGGCTTGATCATTTAGTACACTTCTAGTTCATAATGCCTGAGCAGGGCCAATTATGTAGGAGTCATGTTGGTCCAAATTTGACAGATCATTTCAGAGGGAAAGGTTTAAACACTACTCTAAGACCCTGTTCCAGGGCCCATGGCCTGGAGATCATACAAAGGGTGGGAGTATAGATTTATCTTCCTCTGTTCCACCACAGGCAACACAAAGATACCACTTTGGATTTTTTTTTTCTGATTAGGAATTTTCCATACAGACTTTTCAGAGTACATTCACAGTTAGCTGGCAAGGAAGAAATTTGGGACACATACCCTTTCTTCTGTCAATTATTATTTTTAAAGTTCATAAATTTCTATGAGGCTTCATGGTTGCAAGATAACAATTGCTACAGCATCAGACCTCGTAGGTGCTCAGATACTGATTGTGACTATAACCTATGTAGTGGGCAGTTGGTAGGTGGAAAGCTGTAGATGTTTACTTAGGATATGTATATTACACACAAAAAGTGTGGAACTGGATCAAAGAGTTTTACTGCTTGAGGAACTCCGAAGTGGAGTTCCAAACTATTTCAGCCAAATGATCATTTCACATATTACTGACAGAAATAACCAAGTTCTGTCTGAGCATAAATACTACTTATCTATTTCATATGCACTGTATTACTGAGCACTAGTAGGGAAGCTTTTTTAGATCAAAGACCAAGTGCAATTTGAATTGATGGATTAGGGGAAGCGTAGACCAAAAAGTATATGAAGAACCAACAGAAGCCCACCTCCGCTTTAAAACATCAGCTCCCAAGTATTCCTATAGACATAAGAATACCTTTAAATGTATTCTCCCTGCTCTGTGTGTGTGTGTGTGGGGGGGTGTACTAATACCCCATAGGAAAGAAACAGAATTCAAAATGACTTTGAAAGTTTGGAAAGCTGGACCAAAATTAAGAAAATGGATTTCCACTGTGATAAATGTAGGGTAATAGATCTAGGCAGGAAAAGTGAAGTGCACAAATAATAGAATGGGTGACATCTGGCTTGGAAGCAATACATGTGTAAGGGATCTTAGTAGACCACAGAGCAGTTATGAATGCACGATCTGCTGCTATGCACTCATGACTGTTTCAAACTCATGATCCCTATGCAGCCTCTAATTTAAAGGCTATATAGGGACTCCAAAGATCCCTCAGTCTCCACTTACCATGAAGCAGCCACTGTATGCAAAAGTGGCCTGATCCCCTGTCAATCAGGAAACAGCTGGCTGACAGTTGCACCCCCCCCCCACAAGCAATCTGGCATAAGTAGGAGAATTGCAACAGTAGTCCCACTTTGCCAGTTGTACCAGAGATCCATCAGTCAGATGCTTCCCAATCAACAGGGGAACAGAATGCTTCCTGATAAGTGAGCATTCATTGGGGGGAATGGAATAGGACTTACTGAATAGCACCATAACTAGGCTGGTTGTTGTTGTTGTTGTTGTTGTTGTGTGCCTTCAAGTCATTTCTGACTTATGGTGACCCTAAAGTGAACCCATCATGAATTTTTCTGGGGCTGAGAGTGTGTGACATGTGATGTAGACTCGAGTCGATAGACTCAGACTCAAGTCAGACTTAAGTTGCTTCAGTGACTCAACTCAGACTTGACTTGGCCATAAACAATGCACTGACTTGACTCGACTCAAGACTTGTATATTTTTAATGACTGACTTGATGCTTTTGGTTCAGTAACATAACGCATTCATCCAGAAACCTAACAACTTTGAACAATGCCTCCATCTCTTTTTGCCTACTGGTCACATGACAATCTCTCCCAAGCCCAAAGTGTGGGTGCATTTCTCAGAGGGGAACAGCAAATGGGTTAGGCAATGGGCTTGAGGCAGGCTTGCTTAGTAGCCTGTCCCTGCTGCATATCGGAGGAGTCTTCTAAAACGTTTCCTAAGAGCAAAAGACAAGACTCGTCCCCAGAGTGCAGGGTGTATTTCTCAGAAGGTAACAGCAAACGTGTTAGGCAATGGACTTGAGGAGGAAGGATCTTTCTTTCTAAATCTTTTGAATCTTCAGTAATAGGGAGTAAGATAGGATCCTATTCTCCACTTCCCAAGCTGCTGATGGCAAAATTGCAAATGTGGAGAGCCAACTCTGCTTAAATTGTTAAAACTGAGTTTATTTCTCTCTATCCAATAATTCTGGAATTTTGGTTGAGGTATAAAGTTGACTTCCAGACTTGAGACTTGAGACTTGACCTGAAAGTATCTTCAAGGACTTGAGACTTGACTTGAGACTTGAAGGTAGAGACTTGAGACTTGATTTGAGACTTGGAGTAAAAGATTTAAATACATTGCTGGCCCAAGGTCCCTCAGTGGGTTTCTATGGCTGAGAAGGGAATCAAACTTTGGTCCCCAGGGTTGCAGTCCAGTGCTCAAAACCACTACACCACTCTAGCTTTTGTACATAAATATCCATCATAATTCTGGTCAGCTGTCTTTCAAAATTGGAAGGGATATCATGCAGAAGATGGAGCAAGCTTGTTTTTGCTGCTTCAGAGACTAGAAAACAAATTGATGGATTCAAATTACAAGAAAAGAGATTGAACCTAAACATTAGGAAGAATTTGTTACATGTAAGAGTTGAAAGGGGAATAGACTGCCTCAGAAAGTGTTGGACTGTTTTCCATTGGAGATCTTTAAACAAAAGTTGGATGGGCATCTTTCAGAAATGCTTAGTTGGGTATTCCTGTACTGAATGGAGTTGCATTAGACACCCCTTGTGGTCCCTCCCAACTCCATGATTTTATCAAAATGTCTAAAAATACTACCTTTGTTTCTTTTAGATTCTGCATTGAATTATAAAGCTTGATAGTGAATTGTAGCCCTTGGTCAAGAAGTGGTATACTAATTTAACAAGTCTGATAGCCCACATATATGCCCTGTGTGGTGTTGCGCTCATGCTGATAACCTACTTCTTCAGTTGACTATGACAAAGGACCATTCATTCTACACAGCTTTGCTCACTCTGACACAGTTACTGTCATATCTGTCTTTTTAACTGCATTAGAACAATATTGCATGATGAGAAATTAATGCCTGGGGCTAAGTCCCATTAAAATAAGTAAGCCTTGCTTCCAAATAAATAGAGGTGAATTGGGCTAACAAATTGCAGACCTCATGCATTTTGGCTGTTGTGACTTGGGTGCAGCTAGCATATAGGAATGTGTAGCTAACATCATGTTATATAAAAAAGAACCTCAATAAAAATGTTGCCAAAAGCATCATAACTCCCACCAACATACATATATCATGTTCAGTGTAGATAGGATGGATGCACAGGGTAATATTGTCAGTCCTCTCTCTCTCTCTCTCTCTCACTCACACACACACACACCATTAATGCAGAGGATATGAAGCTTCTAAAAGCTTTGTATTTTCGACTGTTGTTGGATGTTCACACAAGAACTCTGACAATCTGTTGGATCTTGGTGGGAGTGCCTCTGGGAGGATCTTTGAAGCTAACCTTAAAGCCAGGCAGTCCTCCAGATAAGCTGGTACCATTATGACTTTAAAGGACAAAATTAGGTTTCAAACTGATCCCAGAAACCAAAAGGCAGCCTTGGATCAAAGGCAGACAGTAGCCTCATTTTATTTTTTCTAGCCTTCTTTGGCTTCCCCACTACAGTCATCTATAAACTTCTATGCATTTTTCATTTCTCAGCAGAATAGCATGACCTTTAAGAGCCACTGTAGCTCCATCTGAATGAAACTTGCTAAATTTCAGATGGGATTCTCAGTTAAGAGATAGCTTTTAAAGTTTTCCTTTTTGTTAAGGGGAAACTATTGAAAGCGTAAGCATTGCCGGATGGGAGTAAAGGCCTGACTAGTCCAAAATTCTGTTCACATAGTAGCCAATCAGCTGGCAATGGGAAGCTAGAAAAGAAGGCATTAGTGTAACAGTACCCTTCCGCTTGTGCTTTCCTGCAACTCACATACATAGAAATACTGTCTCTGCTATGAGAACCTGTGTGGTGTAGTGCTGATTATTGGACCAAGACTCTGGGAGACCAGGGTTCATCCACTAGGGGATTGTGGAGAGTCACACTCTCTCAGCCTAAGAGGAAGGCAATGGCAAACTTCCCTTGAATAAATCTTGCCAAGAAGACTCAATGACAGGGTCACCATATTGACCCTATCAAGAGTTAACTGAAGTTACATAATATCAGCAAAATCACCTCTGATACGGCAGATGTTATGTAGCTATCCTGAATGGCAGTCATTGGTGGCTGCAACTTCCTTGGATCTGTCCAGTCTCCTCTTAAAGCCATCCATGTTGGCTGCTATCACAACATCTCTGTGACTATAGGTTCCACAGTTTTATCTATGTGCCACATAAAATGCATACCTTAACTGTCTTGAATCTTCCACCATTTAGCTCCAGTAGATGACCTAAGTGTTATGAAAGAAAAAAAGACCTACTCTCATTTACCTACTTTTCCACACAATGCATAATTTCATACACATCTGTCATGTCTATCCATTACTTGCCTTTTCCCTTAAGTTAAATGGCTCCAAATATTGTCATCTTTCTTCACAAGGAAGTTGCTCCAACCCTTGAGCATTTAATTGCATTTTTCTGTATCCTTTCCAGCTCAGCATTACCATTTGTCAAGGACAGTGACCAGAACTGTACCCACTATTCCTGATGGACTTTCTTAGGCTGTATGAGGCCAGTTATAAATGAATATTGTAAACACAATAACAAGTTAACTCCAGTTTTTTAAAAATAATAACAACTACACTGAATATAATTGTTATAGAATTATATTGTACTAAACTGATCACATATACAATGCCTCAAAATTTCATGCATCCAGTAAGGTCCCAGTGCAGGACTTGATTGGAGGACCTTTTTACGTATGTTGATCAATAGAACTGTAACCTTCAATGAAAACCTGAAAGGCTTAAAAATACAAAACAGGTTTTAAATACATAATAGAAATTCCACTATAAGGAATTTAACCTTTTGTTCTCCTCTAATTACCCAAATGAAAATACCATTTCCCTCATTCAAAGTGCAAAGGGCCTACTCCTTAGCCCTGGCAACCACAGCTCCTCTCCTGTCAGTGCTTCTTTAAATGAACTAATAATTAGGGATGCAATTCTTCACTAATTTTCTTCTCAGAAAAAATGAGTAATCTTAGAAGTTTTCTTCCAGTTGTGACAAAGTTTTTGAAAACAGTGCCCTTTCAAAGCTTATTTGTCATTCAGGAATTATTCTGTGCAAAATTCACATTTCCTGTGCAGAAAATGCTCTCTCTATGGCCATTTCCGCAGTAGGCTGTTATGGTGCTATTATTCCACTAGCAACATTCTGTGGAATCCTAGGGTTTGCAGTTTGCAGTTTAAATTGCAAACCCCAGAATTCCATAGAATGTTGAAAGTGGAATAATAGCACCATAACAGCCTAGTGCGGAAATGGCCTATATAAAACACATGCAAATTTTGCACAGAATTAAGTGCCCAATTCCATTGTTTTCTGCACATGAAATAGCATTTTCTGCACAGAAAACACTGTTGCTTAGAAGAGTTATTTTCTGTGCAAAAAATGCTGTTTTCTACACAAAATGATCGTGTGCAAATTTTGCACAGAATAAGTTATGAAATGCAAAAATTCTTACAGTCCAGAATTCTTATCTGGGTTTCTCAACACTCAAAATCCCATTTTGAATATTTTGTAATACTTTTTCCATCCCAACTAAGTTCTGTCCCATCTGTAAGGTTTCCTTACAATAATCTATAAGGCTTGCTGTTACAACAATATCTGTACAGAGGCAGTACAATATCAGCAGTTTTGAAAAACTCCTTTTGTAATTATGCACAACATGGAATTTACTTCATTTTTTAAAACAGTAGCTGCACAATGGCTTAACATTTTCATCAAACTATCTATGACAACTCCAAGATCCCCTTTTTTGTTCAGTTGCCCCAAACTTTCTGACAACTTTGGTTGTAGGAGTGTATATGTGTAGCAATGGATATGGGAAATGAGATTTTTTTGGTGCCACTATGAATCAATTTACACTTACTTACATTGAATCCCATTTGACATATTAACTTTTCCCCTCATGTTATGGACAAGTTGGGGTGTTATATCACCTACCATTAAAAATGCCCAGCCCAGCCCTAGTTGGTAGGTAAGGCCCAGCATTCTCTGTTATGCGTGCACTGGGACTGTGTTGTGTACTTTCCTTCACAGCCATATAGTGACTTCCAAGCAATACTGTAAAACCTGTCATTTTTCTAAAGCTCCAGAATCTATGTTCCAGCTCTTTCAGGAGTTGAGCTCCTTCTTACTCTTCATTTCGGAACTGAGAAGCTTGAGTTGACATATTGTTTGATCGCTTTTTGAAATTCTGTAAGCTGCTTTAGAAATTTGATTGATGTGCAGGGTGTTGATTTCTATAATAAAGAAATGAGTGTGTTAAGGTACACATTTGGTTTGGTGTTGCTGCTAAACACAGCTCTCAAACATATGCTTTTGTCAAAACCCACTTTTGTTCTTCAATTTTCAACATCATTTGCATTCTAATCCTTGCAAGCGTTTGTAATTCAACCTTTTTACCATAAGCAAGCTTAAGCTCATTACTGCATTTCAAGATTGAAGTTAAAATAAGAAAACACACAGATCTTACAAAGAACTAAAGAGTTGTCTATTTGCACTCATTTCTCAATAACTAGTAGTAACTACTAGCATTTATAGGTAAGGATTCAAAGTCTGGTTATGCCAGCTGCAATATTTTCTCTTGGTTTCCTTGAAAATATGTGACTATGTATGTAACAAGTCCCATTCATTTCACTGTCTAGTCAAGGCTGGACTTAATAGGAATGTTAATATTCGATTATTTTGTCCTCACAGGTGAGCATGACTAATTTGCATGTATTTTTCCCTGCTGCATTAAAAAAAAAATTCTGTGCAGTTCTAAGCCAGTGCGACACAACCTGAAGTGTTTTGGAACATTATTCTGTTATCTAAATGCATATAGGTGTTTGTTTATTGTTTTGCATGAGAATTGAGGATCCTTGCACAAAAAAATCAATTTCCAGAAATGCTTTCTTTTGGTCCAAGATTGTTGCTTTCTATATAAAAAACCAGCAATCTTGTATAGCAAAAATTCTGCACCACAAAAATCCTTCAGAGAAACATCAATCTTACACAGCAAAACCATGTGACTATTTTCCCCACTGAAAGATCCCCCCCCTGCAAGATTTTTAAAAGATTTTTGTTGTGCAAGGTTACTGTTTTTGCACAGAAAACAGCAATCTTGCACAAAGACCATCCGTAGCTGTATCAAAACAATATTATACAAAACCACACAATTCTCATGTAAATTTTTTTTGGTATTTCTGCCCAGAATAATTTTCTAAAACTCTTCTGGATATGCAGATACTGAGCAAACACTGCACAAAACTCTCACTACTGTCCCATTCTTCCTGACTGGGTTTCTATAATATCAGGAAACCATTTTCCAGTCAGTGAATATTCTTTCCATCCTTGCTGGACTAACATCTGGATTTAGCCCATCAGGGCCAACCCAAGGCATTTAGTACCTCTCCCCACCAAGTTGCATAGCACTCAGAGCCAACCAAGTTCTTTCAGCAAACAAAAATCCAACAAATATCTCTTCCCATCATTGGCAGCAAAAACAATTTGCTGCTCTTTCATGACACTCAAGAGTCTGCTGCCTGAAGAAAATGCCTCACTCTGCCCAGTGGCAGGGTTGATCCAGGGAAATATCAATGTGTGCAACCAAAAAAAGCCAGTTTGTATAAAATAGGAAGCATTTAGTTTGCATAAAATAGGAAACATTTAGCTTGCTACTGTATACACGTACTGAACTGCTACATTAATTTTCAAGCTATTAACAAGGACAGTACAGAACAGACGTTTTCCATTTGAAGGCTCAATTAAGCAAAACATGTTCTTCTTTTTCTCACCCAATTTGTATCGAAAATAGATTTGCACAACAATTAAAACACATGTTAAATGGAAACAAGCACTAAGCGCTTTGGATCTGTATTTGTAATGATGAGTACAGTGCTGTGGACTACTTGTGTATACCTCTAAGAGTGGCCTAGGACCCCAGGACATTAAAAGTGCAAATGGTCTCTTCTAAAGATGATATATTAAGATGATTGAACGGCTGGCACAGGTATTTTACACCTGGGGCGGCTATCAAAGGCAGATTTACCAGACAAGGCATTCGAATAATTTTCACACACACAAACGCAAAGATTCAGAACAACCGTAGGACACACAACTTCCTGTGTATTCCCACCAGCATGGGCAACAAGTTTATCCTGCTCTGGGCTGGGAACAAATGGCTGGGGATAACTCCCATTCAACTCAGCGGGGCTTCCTTCTGAGAAGACAAGCCCACCTTTGACAGCAGGCACGCAAGCGTGGCATAGTGGTTTGAGCGTCGACTGCGACCCGAGAGACCCGGGTTCGATTCCAGGCTCCGCTAAGAGAACTCCTTGGGGTTTGTTAGCCCTGGAAAACCCTTGTGACAGGGTTGCCCAGAAAAGTCGGAAACGACTTGAAGGCACACAACCGTCCTGGTCCTGCTCTGCTTTCCTCGCAAACGGAACGACTCCAAGGCACCGCCAGAGACGGCTTCAGGCCCAGCCCTTTTGCCTTGTGCCCACACCCCGCTGCAACCCCTCTCCCCAGCCAATCCAGTGCTGTTTGTTCTGTAGGGGAGATAAAAAGACAAACAAACAGAACCCACCCAGGAATCCTTCCGTCTCCGTGTTTGCCGAGGCACTGCTTGGGAGCGCACGGGGGGAGGGAGGGAGCGAGCGTTTGCCTCTTTCCGCTCCTGTCACGCATGGAGGGGAGAAGGCAACTGCTTGCCAAGGCCGCTGTCAGGAGCTGCCTGTGTGTGTGCGTGTGTGGGCGGGGGGGAGAGGGTTGTGTGGGAGAGGATATATTATTTGCCCCTCCTCGCCCTAAGAGCGCCTTATGGACGCCGCTGGCGGCCCTCACCTCGCGACAAAGGCTACTTCCCAGGGCGAGGGCGCCCGCGCGCGCCCCAACTCGCTCCCCTCCCTCCTCCGCCTCCCACCCCCTCTCGCGTGTGGGGGAGAAGAAGACGAACTCGGCCGGGCCCACGACGCCGTCGACGGCCCGGCGGGTTTCCCAAGCGAGCGCGCATCCCTTTCACCCAGGGAGCCGCCCCTTGCGCGGCCGCGGAGCCGGGTGCTTTATTCCTCCCTCGCCCCCTCCCTCTCTCTCTGTCTCTCTCACGGCTGGCATTGGCACCTCACGGCCGAGGAGCGGCTCAAGCGGGGGCAGCCGCCAATGAGGAAGGACCGCGCTTGGCGCTAAAGGCGGCCTGGGAGGGAGGGAAGGAGGGAGGGGAGAGAGGGGACGGCTGGGAAAGCCGCCCTCTTTCTCCTCCTCCTCCTGCGCGCTCTCTGAGCATCTTGTGCAAACAGAAGGGCTGGTTGGCTGCCGCCGCTCCCGCTCTCCTTTCGTCTCCGGAATCCTCCGGCGGCAGCTGATGTAAGACCCTGGCGGGAGAAATGGGGAGAGCAGGCGGGGACGGAGCGCGCGCGCGGGCAGGCGGGGGGGGAGGTGGGAGGGAGGGAGAGCGGGAGGGATGCGGTGCTGGGCTCCCGCCGCCGCCGCCGCCGCTGGTGCGAGCCAAGGGCTGCCTCGTCGGACGAGCGTCGCCAGCCGAGGCGCGCGCGCGCACACACACGCACCAGCTCTCCGGCGCCGGCGAGCGAAGGGGGCCGGCAGGTAGGCGGGAGGGAAGGAAGGGGGCCCGAGGGGGTCTGCCCTGGCGGGTCGCGGACGGCTCTGCCGGTGGCGCTGGAGCGGAACCCTGGCGGGCTCGGGAGACCCTCCGCCCCCCTCTCCTCCTTCAGCCGGGGGTGCCTCCTCGGGACGGAGTTCGGCCTGGGCTCCCCGGGAAGGAAGCGCGCGCCCCTCCGGCAGCGGGGGTCGCTTTGTGGTGGGGGGCCGGCTGGGCGACTTATTTGTTCTCCGTCGCCCGAGCGCGCTGCGTCTGGAGCCGCCGCTCCGGCTCGGCGCGGTCCTCTTGGCGAACCCTCGTCCGTGGCGCGGCGGCGGCGGAGGGGAGGGCGGGCTGCTTCACCTTGGCTTTGTTCGCGGCTGAATTGCCCCCTCCGTTAGAAGGGGATGGAAACCGGAGGACCGGTGGCAGGGCTCGCCATAGTAAAGCGCCTCCTTTTTTCTGTTCCTCCTGTAACATCTTCCTAATAATAATAATAATAATAATAATAATAATAATAATAATAATAATAATATGCTTGTTGCCTGCTGAGCAGGTCACCCTTTCTGTGCGTATGTGCATCCCAGGTTGGTGCCCGCTCAGCCTGCAGGGCTAATAGATGTTTCTCTGTCTTTTGAGGTTAACTTTACTTCAGGAGTGTTGGGCTCCTGCGTAGAAAAGGGCTTGTTTCGATTGTTTTGGGAGATCCCTCGGTCCTTTCCTTCCTCCTGTGCCTTTAAAGGGTTTGGGGTTAAGTGTGGAGAGACCTGCGTTCAGGGGCCCCCTTGGCTAGCCGGTGTTTGTGTCCCTCTGTTGCCCACCAGGTGATCTTGTGCAGGGCTCACCCTGAACGGTTCCTGTGGCGAGAGGTGGGCTTTGCCCTTTGTTGGATGCTCCCATCTTGCCGGGACTCAGGAAAGTGAAGCACTCAGCCTCATCTTCTGCTGCTGTTGCTTCTCTCCTCCTTTCCCCCTCCTCCCCCTCCTCTCACTGTGTTTGATGTGGCAGTACTTTCAGGCACAGAGAGTAATTCCTGCCCAGAGGAGTCCGCAGCCTCACATAGCGCAAGGTTAGGTCTGTAGTTATAACACAGATGCTATTATTCATTTATTAATTTAATTTCCTGCCTTTCCCCCAACATGAGACGCAAGGAGGCTTGCAACATAACCCATCAGTCTTAATTCCTGCCAGTGTGAAGAATACAGAAGAAAATGTGAAATTACCCATTCCCGCCATTCGCAGCTAAGAGAAGATTGCACAGAGCAACATACTGTTTCCCAAGCTATCAGATGTGGGGGACCAGCCTTAATTTTTTTCCAGAGTGCCAGGGACCGGTTCCATATTTGTGTCCATTGGCTGTAGTTGTTTCTTTCTTTCCTGGAAACTTACCAGGGCCCACAGCCGGTAGCTTGTGGACTGGCAGTGGTCCCTGGACCATCACTTTGAGCAGCATTGACATAATTATTGAATTAACTGTTTATATTGTGTTTATATTCTGCATCTCTCCCTACCCCCAAATTGTGTGTCTTTGTGTCTGTGAGAGAGCCAGAAATAATAATGGTGAACCCATCAAAACAATTGTTTGCCTCTATGTACTTTCTGGGATTATATTATTATTCTTAAGTGAGAGCCTGCAGAGGAATGGCAAAATACTGGTAGTACTGTACTGTCCCCCCTTCCCCCAGGTGTGTGTGTGTGTGTGTGTGTTTGGCTTCTTGTTTGGGAGTATACTGGCTGCCGCTGCTTCTGGAAGTCGGGCTGTCTTGCAGAAGCAACAAATAAAGGAAAGAGACAGTCTTACCATGGATCATGTTTCAGTTGGGAGCCTGATGGTGCTGTGATCCCAAACTTATGCATGAAGATCATGGTGTTGTTGTTGTTGTTGTCTATGGCATGAATATCAATGCTGGAAAAACATCATTTGTGTAGCGTGATGCAAGGCTTCACTGTATGGCTAGCCTATGAGTCAGGAATCTGGTGCATGATTTTATGACAATTGCAGGAAATATCTATGGAGGGGAAAAAAGAGCAGTATGTGAAGTAGCACTCATTTGGAAGCAAGTACTGTTTGATGTCTGTAGGGTGTAAACATGTTTAGAGTTGGGATATATAATTATGCCACATATATAGGTGGTATGAGATTGTGCATTTAAAAAATAGGCACATCTTGAGAGTTTCAAATTAGATGGCAAAAATATTGTACTTTTAACAAAGTCAAACACAGCTAATTAGAACATGCAGTGTTTCATGAATGTTGTGTGACAGTGCGGTTGTGTAACTTTGCCAACTATGGGTTATTTATGCCGAAGAAGTGAAGCTTTACAAGCAACAGATAGCATCATCATATTAATTATGTAAGTCATTTGAAGGAAGTTATTTTAAAGTAGTCTACTGAAAATGATCTTGCCCAATGTGTTGTTTTATTTGTATGTTGCCTTTAAATCTAACTGGTGAGTAATGATTGGGGGTTTTGGGCATCTCAGAATAACCAGCTGAGATGTTTGCACTTAATAGTGCAAATGTTGAGGTAGCATTCAGGTTACATCTAAAAAAAACATAGCTGCCCTGTAAACAGTAGAAAGGACTAAAATAAGGTTTTATTATACTATTTTAATTTTTTTTAACTGTGACTTTATTTAAAAATTATGTAGTGTTCTGCTGAAAAAAAAAATTAGGAAAGCCCTAGGTCAGAACAGAGTTGAAGTGAGCTTAATTCCTGGGCTTTCATGCACCTCACTCAGTGTGGATTGTGGTCTTCATCTTTGCCTACAAATCAGAGAGCTCTGGTAAAAACTGGAGCTCTGCTAGCAACTGTCAAAACAATTTTGAAACCTTCCTTGATCATGGGGTATAGATTCATATCTGCTCGCATAACAATGTACTTTGCTTTACAGCTGCACTCCCATACACAGGGGTTTTCTGCTTAAACACTTTTCTTCTTTTTTTAAAAATTTATAAACGATATGAACCCCAAAATATCTGAGCCACAACCGATAATCCAGTAAGTTGGCTCAGTGTGCTTTGTGGAAGGAATATCTCTTCAGGTGGGAGAAGAGGGAACTAAGTGCTGCATGTCCAGTTTTTTGTTTTTTTCGTTTTTTTCAAATGCAGCATGTTTTGATGATGACAGTATCTCTGGCTCATCTTGAATTTAGTGAGACCCTCAAGTTTCGTGAATGGTAATATTTTATGTTATTCTTCTTCAGATGAACCCCGTGGTTCTCTTGTTCTGATGTTTAGTGCTGTTTTTATAATTTTTTTTTAAAAAAACTGTAGCTGTATTGTTCCAATAATTTTTTGGCAGTCATTTGGACTTGGAGCTCTGCTGGGAGCCTGTCAAATCCATTTGCCTCCTACCGTGAGGGAAAAAAAAGAGTCTCTTGTTTAAAGTAACTTAAGTACTTGATGCTTTGTAAGGTGGGGGCATGTATTGGTGCTGTTTATATAGGCCTGCTTGTTTGGGCTTGAGTAACTTTGGTGCCTTTACGTTTTTGTGGCTTGGTCACAATACTAATCTGTCTGCGCAGAATAGAATATATTGACATTTCATAATTTTGAGGAAGTAAGGAAGGAGTCCACAGAAAGGCAATACGTTTATTAGACCCAATTAAAATCATTGCAATATAGTAGGATTTTGTCTTCCTTGGAACCCTTCATCGTAGAAGGTACCGTATTAAATACAACTGGTGTGAGTGTACAGAGCAGAAAAAGCTGGGAATGATGTAGGTCAGCACCAGGGTTGAGGAAGGCTGATATTATTGCTCCCCAGTGTTGTAATCTAATACTCACTTACATGGGGGTAAGCCCCGTTGAAGTCGGTAGCACTTATTTTTGAGCAGACTTTTATTAGTTTGAAGAGAATCTGCAATTCATGACCGGAACTACAAGGTAGGGGGACTTTTGTCATCATAATTGAAGTAGCCTCTCAAGGTGTGAGATGTTGTAAGTTGCACCTTTGGCTATTTGAGGGCTCAAAGGAGGAGAAGCAAATATGAACATTTCCCCTATTTTGGGAGAATATAAAATCCAGTTGTTACTCACTTTGAACCCAAGCTGTGTTTGCAGTGCTCTGCTTCTTTGGGAAGCAGGGAACAAAAATAAAGAGCAAAGTGGTTGTCTTTGTAGTAACACAGATGGTGTTGGTGTTCTGTATTCTATTTGAATTTTTATGTTTGTTCTCTGTCTCCCAAGAGATCAGCAATTTCTTAGTGGGACTTGGGTCACAACTGAGTAACTACTAGAACTAATATTTCTTCAGATGGAGAAACATCAGTTTTTGCCCTCCCTACCATATTCCTGGAAATATATATATTTACAGTATGTCTTGCACCTTCTGAGTTAGGTATGCAGATCTTGCTGATGATAAACCAGGCCTCCTCATTTTGATTTATGTACTGCCTACATTTTGCTACATATTTTGTGATACTTTAGCTATCGTTTTACTTTGGATTTTGGATTTCCCCCCTTCTCTTCCCATAGAGCAACACAGTTCTGCTTCTAAAGGAGTCTTCATATTGCTTGCAGAGAACTTCCCAAGAGATTGGCAACCTTGGCAGTGAAGGATGGTTAATTCTTGGTCATCATCCAGGGGAAGGGTTTGTACCTTTCTAAGCAGCCTTCCATAACTTGATGCCGTCTAGATATGCTTCTGTACTCCCATAATCCCAACACAGCATGCACTGTGGGGATGATGGGACTTCTGATCAGTATATGCAAATAAACAAACAAACTAAATAAATAAAGCAAGCAAGCAAGCAAGCATCTGGAGGATATCAGACTGGGAAATCAATATGATTAGCAGTTGACTCCTAATCACTGATTTTGGTGTCCACAGGTTTTGATAAATCCCTTAACCAACCAGAGTGACAGCTGCAATCAGGACCTGCTCTGTGTGTACTCTTTGCAGCAGATTAGTGTGGCAATGGCTAGAAGATGGGCCAGATTTGGAATGCTTTGTCTATTCAAATGAGGAAGTATTCTTCTCTGTCCCTGCTTTACAAGGGCTGCAGCACTTCTTGGTGAACTTATTTCTTTCTTTCTTACTTTTGGCACGGTGTTGCTGTTAGCAATTTAGCTATTGTTTTGTTGAATTAGTAAACACATTCCCTGTTTCACTTTAATGAGATTTTTATTTTGTTTGGCTCCTTTTGGAAAAGCAGCCCAGAAAGAATTTTTAAAAGAACATAAAAATGATAAGACCTGCAACAAAAATCTGCAATGAACAGCTTTTCTGTGCAGATTCTACACACTTCTTTCCATTGCCTCATCTCTTTGGCTTTCAGTGTCCCTACCAGCTTAAATTGACTTTTGATGCCCACTGACCTTGCTCAGTCCTCACTGCTCCTAGCCTAAGGTTTGCATTTTTCTTAAAAATCTTTGGTACTCTTGCAAACTCAAGAATTTCCCCAAGCCTGCTTTTACCTGGCTGTGTATGAACTGGCCCTTGGAGAACTGAGATCATTAGTATCTCCTCCAAATGGGACCAATAAATGCTATAATATGGGTTGCCCTTGTTCAGTATAGTCCATTCCATTTCACCTACAACCTGGTTTCTTATTTCTCTTTCCAAGGTCAATCAGCGTTCTCTGGCTGCTGAACATACTTTTAACTGTCTTTCGTTGGCCAGATTTTGGTAGAGCTATCACCTTGGGACATTTTCCTAGAATGTCATTGTTTGGTGTTTCCCTGAGTCTGTTTATATGTGTTGTTGGGGCTTTTTAATTACATAAAGAACTTGGAGAACTGAAACAGTTATTAGCATGTATTGATCCTGATTTTGGAGACAGTAATGTGGAAATTCATGTAGTCATTCTTTACACAAGTAGATACTATGTATCCTCACATGTAAAGCTTGGATGCAAGTACTGGAAGGTGCAAAATTATTTTCCTTGGCTGCAAGGAGAGGAAAAATGAAGGCATACCTCAGTTAACACAACATCTGACAAAAAACACCTCCTTTTTACAAAGCTGCTTTCTGCCTACCAAGCCTCTCTTCCCCTCCTCATCCTCTGTCTAGGTGAAGGGTTTTCAGTAGCATTGGCACTGGAAGGATGGGAAAGGAAGGCTGGAGAAACACAGACTTTCAGTGTTGGCTTACAGCAGTGTGTCTGCAGTAAAGAATAAATAGCCAGTGCTACTGTAGCCATATGTGCTTGCCTACAAGAGGCAAGGTAAACAGCAGCTTTTACCTGAACTCCTTACTAAGCATGTTTGAACATGAAAACAGAAAGAAAAGGGGAGAGCGGGTAAGCCTGCCTTACCAGCTCTTCCCAACATGTTAACAAAAGGAGAGAATTACGAGTTTGGCCACCAAAATGGAGATCATAAAAAAGTGGAGGGTGCTGAAAGAAGAAGAAAAATCATCCCTGGATATATTTTGGAAGAGGCTTTCAGGTGGCCTCTAGAAGGTTCAAAATGTTAGCTTTCCTCTGCAGGTTGTTTCATTTCATGCGTGTGTATTGTTAGTTCTGAAAGGTGCTGAACTGCTCCCCCCTTTTTTGGGGGGAAGATATCCCTGTTTTTCCGTGTTATTCTTCCTCTCATCCCAAATTTTGTCCTAAAGAAGGAATGTTCAAGAATGCATCTGCTTTGTTAACTGAGATATACCTGTATTTTCTGTTGAAATGTGTTTCATTTGCAAAATTTGTGAGAGCTGGATAGCTAAACTATGGTGGCTTCCATGAGCTTTTAAAAATTGAAAATCAATTAACTCAATTAAAATCAATTAAAAATCGAAAGCATTGAATGAGTTTTTCATATCTTTTTAATCAATCAAAAATCCTTTAAGGATTTTTTAAAATGAAAGTCAAGAACTTGCACAAGCTCATGCAGCATGTGCAGAACTGTGGAACAGCTAGTTACAAATGACTAGTTTCTTTTTAACCAATTATTTCTCCAATAACATATTAAGATTGTAATCTAATACAGAATAACTTCACTTCTTTTCTGGTGTAACTATAACTTCCAAGCTACTTTTGTAGTAACAAGATTGTGGTTTATTAAATGGTGGAGTGGAAATATCACACAGTTCAGATATTGGCACATAATTGCTGGCTTAGATTCTCTTGTTGGATGTTGGGATGGCTGAGAGGAGAATGTGTCTGTAGTATTTATAGTTTTTGTGTTGTTTTAAATAACTGAACAGGTAAATGTTTTAGTGACATTTTAGGAATCGGAAAATAAAGGGTCACTTTTAAAAAATTGGATATCATGGATGGGTGGAGCATATTTTTTGTTTGATCTCGGTTTCATTTTGGAGATCTATGTCAAAAGCTTTTTCTGTAACTGTAGGGGTGCTGCAGGGATGAATTTTGGGTCCCCTTCTTTTTTCATTATATGCCTTCCCTCTTGGACTTTTTTTTAAATTACAGATTTGGGTTTTTAATATCACATTGATGCAGATGACATACAGATTTTCCAGAGTTTGAAATCAATTGATGTCTTTGTGTGGAAGTCCATGATGGACTGCTTGGCAAACATTTCTTTGTGGATGACCACTCAACATCTTAAGCTGAATATATTAAAAATTGAGATCTTGGTGTGTCATCCTAATTGTCCAGTAGCCTCTCTTTCATGCTGTCCCTTGTGTTTACAGGATTGCACTGTTGTTCCTGTTTATGTTTTTAGGAACCTCAGAGTTCTGTTTGGCCCTGTACCCTTTTATTAGGGCAACAGTAAAGGCATGTAATTTCCATCTCTTGAACAACCATAGGATATGTAGGTTCTTGATCATTGAAACTGCCCATCTCCTTGTCCAGGCTTTGGTTGTGTCATGCCTGGCTTATTGTAATAGCCTACTGGCAGTTTTGTCTTCTTGCTCTGTTTACCCTCTGGCCCAATGCCCTCCAAGTTGTTTTCAATCTCCCTAAACATTTGCATGTTTCTTCCTCCTGTAGATCCCTTCACTGGCTACTGATTCAGTTTCATAGCCCATTTCAGAGTTCTGCTTCGTGTATTTGGGGCTCAGTGCTATAATCTTCTCTAGTTCCTGGCAGCTCAGATAGCATGCTATGCACCATCAAGGAATTTAAGATCCACAGGCAAAGATTATTGTCTGTTCCACAGACTGCTCATAACTCTGTCAAGGCTTCAAGCCTTTCTGGCTCCACATCTGTGGAATGGTCTTCCTTTAAACCTCCTGCTGGAGGAGGGTCTCACCCATTTTTTTAGAGGGTTGAAGACCTCCCTCCTTGATTCTCCAGGTGAAGCTGCTGAGTTGTACCTGTAGTTGCTGGGGTGGCTGGCGTGATGTTGAGGGGTTTTATGTATATTTATAGTCTTATGTTTTGTTGTCTTTGTCTCTGACATATGATTGATTTTCTGCCCTCTGGTGGGAAGGGCATTATAAATAAATGTTATTATCATGGAACTGTAACTATTAGCAATTACTTTTTAAACATGACTTTCTGAGTGTGTGAGGAGTTCCAACCATCCCTTGGAACATATTTATGAGGGCAATGTAATGTGTGAATTATAGTGGATACAGCTGGCCAGGCATTCCTGCTATGGGTGATGAAAATGCTGCTGTTTCAGGATTTTTTTCAGGCTGTGTGTTCATAATGATCTACCTTGTATGTATTGCCTTTGACTATGTACTTCCATGAAAAGGGACTTGGGTGAAGAATTTCTCCTTCCCATTATTATACTTTTGTCAAGATCCATTAAAAAAACAGACATAAAAGGCTAAGAAAGTACTTCAGTACAAGCTAGAAATTGTAAGGTCATCCAGAACAATAAATTAACAACAATTACAGTAATATAGACAGAGAAGGAAATATTTTTTTTCACAACTATAAATGACAGGATTATCATTTAGGAACTCAACAGCCAATAACAATTATAAAAGTTATTATCAGGTCGCTGAAATGCAGTTAACCTGATAATGGCAATGTTATGGCAACATTGGCAGTGATTAATAAACACAAAAGATGGTAAACAAAATATTTCTAGAATCCAATCTGCCTCCCCCACCCACCCGGCACATATTCATAACTGGATCAGTGATGCATGGAAGCATTTCAGGATCATTCTCATCCTTGACATCTCTGATATGATGAGGATTAAGAACTTGAGCTAACTTTCTTTGCATATGTGGATTTATATGCATAAAAGAGGTCTTCACTTGGTTCTGAGGTGGCATGTGGGCAGGGGACACATTGGTCAGTGTTTTCCTTGCGGTTAAGAAAAGCCCCATTGGATTAGATGGAGGGGGCTCTAACCCAAAATTTGTTTGCTGTCTGAGGCAAATGAGAACATAGGGTAACTACTCCACTCTGAACTGGACTAGCAGTTGACTTTTATTTCAACAGTTGTGGCAGGATGGCATCCTCTGCTGGATCGGATGACTGGCTTGGTTGCTGCAAAACATGTTGGTTAAAATCCTGTTGGTGACACAGGCCAGTGGAAGTTGATGCTATGCATGCAAAGTAACTTTTATTGCACAGTGCCTGAAACATATCCAGCTATTGCAGATAAGCAGTAATGTATCTGATGTAATATTTAAGTTTCCGTTATGTACTGTGTCTGCACCGTCCAGTGAGGTGACAGCTTTGTGCATTCACTATTTGTCATAAATCACACTATAGTGGTATTCAGTAAAAGGACTGCTAGGGCAGTGTTACTTTGTCAGTGGATATTTGTGGAAATTTATGCTATGCTGAGATGACATAGGAACTTGTCTGTTTTATTGGCACACACAACTTTGTCTTCTAATAAAGGGAATTGATGGTGGTAGTGGTGATAGGGCTGAGGTACCACAGCCCTTCCTCCAGCATGCACCTGTCTGTTTTGAGAGTTTGACACCACTACCGCACTGTACCTTATGGCTGACCTTGCCAAGATAGACCCATGCTGTTGCAATATTCCCATATCTTCTTTCTAACATTGATTAACAGGACTTGTTCCATACATGTAGTTGACATTTTTGCAGGCATGCTGGTGTATCTCTTGCAAGGTACCCATCAGCCTACTAAGATCTTTGTTTTTCTTGTACTCTACCAATGCAGATGGAATGCCCCTGATTCCCAAACTGTGCTTAAGGAATCAGAAACAGGACATGGAATTGCATGCTGTTTCCTCTTGCAGTGCTGGATTTATGCAAAAACTATGGGAGTTAGTTACATTCTGTAGCCTGAGGGCCTCTAAATTGTTTTCAGACAAACAAATTTGTGCTAAAATAATACACATTTTTGGTAATGCAGTGTGACCTATTGAATTAAATGTAGCTTAGGGCAAGACTAGGCAACTTCTGAGGATGCAGGGCCACTTTTCAGCTTGGATAAAAATAGGGGGGTTTCATACTCCAAGGTGACCTAAGGGAAGAGGTAAAGCTTAGCAGACTTCTAAAAATACCAATAACAAAATATATAATATAGCATAGATGACTTCTCTGTTTGTATTTCCATATTTAAATCCTATTATTAAGAAATAAAATGCTCCTCTACTCATAACAAGTGAGGAGCATTTTATTTGTTAGTAATAGCCCCACACTCAAAGTAGATTAATTAATATTTGGAAGGATTAATTTCATTATTAGCAAAGAAAACCACTCCACTTATTATTAATAAATAAAACCCCCACACTCATGTGATCAGTTAATATTTAGAAAGCCTGATTCAATTTTTAAGAAATAATACCCTTCCATTCATTATTAACAAATAAAATATTCATTCATACTTGGTTAATCATTATAACTTTTATAGTTATATGTAAATGAGCTTAAATTGACTTTAAAAACATAATATTGAGTACTGAACATTCAATAATATAGTGAGTACTGAGACCATAGATAGCTAAATGGGATACTTGCTATCATACACTTCCTTTTCCCACTGATTGTAATGCTTTTAGTGGTTTTCCACTGAGTTTCATTACTATGCTGCAGTGTTAGCTACACACATACACACACACAAACATTTTAGAGGGTGCACTTGAAAAGGGTGCGGGGCCACTTGTGGGTGGTACTGTGCCCACCCTGGTTTAGGGCCTCAGCATGTCTTAATTCAGTACCGTTTCCCTGTTCTTTTCTTACTAATGCTGAGCATGTTCTCAGTCTTAGCAGAGTAGCATCTGGTGCTTCCATTTTAGTGGGGTAGTAAATATGCTCTGCGTATTAGTCTGAACTTTAAAGGAGATATTGAAGCTGCTGCGACCTGTTCCCAAAATTGGCTCAGCACTTTGGATAGCTCTTTTACAGTTTGGTCTAAAACATGGATTTCGCTTTCCCACTGACCTGGAAACCACTAGCTGCCATGGAGGAAACACTTTCCTGTGGTGACAGAGAACATGGAACTATGGCTAAGGATATTTGGTTACCCAAAAGGGAGTAACTGAAGAGTACACCTCTGTGATTTGCTTTTTTGGGTGGGTGGGAGAATGCTAGAAGAAGACATGGCTGTGTAGGGACATGGAAACATTATGTTGCAGGTTCTTTTAGTATAGCATTCTTCTTCTAGTTTTCTTCTAGTCTTTTTCTACTCCATAAGGATAGAGTAAAAGCTACCCTGGTTCAGTGCTTGAAACACTGGACATTCATATGTCTTCCCCAGCTATTGAAATGTTTTTGCACATGTGTGGTATGAACACACAGTATAAGAATAGAGGTACCCAATATAAATGGCCTGGAAAGTGAATAACACAAAAGGACAGGATCACAATCAGAAGTCCAAAAAACACATGAGACCATCATATAAACAAAACAAATGTATAACAAATAACAACAACCAATAAATATAATGTTGATAGCAAGTATGAAAATATACAAATGAACAATATATTTATATTTATAGAAAATAGGAACGGTAGAGAATTGTGTATATATTAAGAGGTAAATAGAATATCATATTGAACAAACAGTATGAAAAATAACATACAACATAGCCAAAAATCATATTATATGTATGGCAAGATGATAAATGAAATATGTAACAATTTACACATTTGTAACCTGAAAACCAAGACTTATGCAAGTAAACGCACTCTGACTGTAGGATAAAGTAGTTGTAGTAAGAGTGAAGAGTAATCCAACAATGGCCAAAGTGGGGAGAAAATATCCTCACTCAAAAGTCTAGCAAAAAACATTGATGACTGGCAAACTGTAACTCATGCACAACTAAGGTCCAGCAAATAACTACTAATAACTGGCAGGCTATAAATCATATGCAACCAGACAGTTGTTTCTGAGACTTGCACAGTGTTTTGGGTCTTCTTCAAACGCAGTGGCATTTCAAAATTTCATGTGCCAAGCCACTGATTATAAACAAAAGCAAAATGTACAAGATACTAGCATTCAAAACCTATAATATGTGACAACCTACATCCAAATCAACCATTCCCAGCTGTAACCATGTTCCTTGATATGCTGCCTTTGCCTGCTGTAATGCTGGGCAGATTAAGTAACTCTTTTGTTCATATTTGCTGTGTCATATTTATTGTTCATTTCTCTATTTTCATGTTTGCTATAAATATAATATTTATTTGTTGTTGCTGTTTTTTGTATCTTTGTTTTGTTTATGTCATGGTCTTGTGTGTTTTCTGGAACATGAGTAGACTGCTGTCTCTCCCAGTTAACATCATTGTAAACAGATCTGTAGCATTTGCATTGACAGATTAATGTCAAAGTGTCAGTAAGCTGCATGGCTACTAAAATCTGTTAAAATGTCTTGAAAGCAGAGTGGTGACACTTGAATTTTCTTTCTTCTTGTTATCATGGTCACTGAATATGAAATAATTTCCCCACAAGAGTGGAGATTTAGATGAGTCAGATGGCTTATGGGTAGGTGAAAGAATGTTAAAATATACTGCAGTGAAAATGGAAAGGCTAAAAAGGAAGAAAATCCCTGTGATTATCATAGTATGCAATAAAAATATTCCCCAATATAAATATAAAAACGAAGTTCTTGTATGGACATTTTGGTTGATTGGTATGATCACTGCTGCAGTTAAACATTTTGGGAAAAAAGAGCAAAGCAAAATATATTACATGCTGTGTGCTCAAAAAATGTGTTATAATGATTCCGAAAGCTGGTTACCAATATCTGGTATTCAGATCATCATTTCTTCTGTTTCCGTTGCTCAGGCTGTGAGAACTGTTTGCTTATAGAGGCAAACCAGGCCCTCCTACATACAACAAGAAAGGTATCATCTGACTTTGGAAGCCCTGAGGTTTGCAGATGAGTCAGATGGCCTATGGATGGGTGAAAAAAATGTTTTTATAGAAATATATTTTAATGGGAAAGCTTAAAAGAGGAAGAGGTCCCTGTGATTATCACAGTATGGTGAATGTATCAAAGCTGCCCAGTATGAAAAATGATGATCCCAATAAGGACCTTTTGGTTTATTTCAAAAGTACAGTGCAGTATTGCGTTGTCAGCTTGTGTATGTGTTCAGACAGCTTTGTACTGGCAACTGTTTCCTTTGGTTTTGTTGCCATTTTTGGAAATTTTATGGCCTGGTTTAGAGCAGATAAGTGGTATCTGCAGCAGAAAGTTGTTACTTGCAGAGCTTCTGGTCCTAGGACTGTGAATGCTATCGGAATACTCCATTCTGCCCCTTTATTGGCTTTTGATCACCCCAGGAGGCAGTCTGCATTGCAGGCCTGCTGAGTTGCTCAGTCCTCAATCAACCATTTTGCATCCCCTTCTATGTAGGTTCCCCCACCATGTTTTGTATTCAGAGGCTTCTCAGGTTTGCTAATAAATCTTCTTGTGCATAGACGTGGCTGCTTTGGTCACATAACGATCAACAGCCACGGAGGGTAGTCCTCTGTCTCAGGGTCTGTCTAGTTCAAGGGAGAGATAGCACCACAAGGAAGGGAGAGTTAGCACCTTGATATTTCCCATTGGTGTGTAGTATGTGTGTGACAGACTAGGCAGACACACAGCTCACCCAGTCACTTTCTCATGGTAGGATGTGTTGTGTTTTTATTTAAATCAGAGGTAGGCAACTGTGGAATTCTAGAGGGACCTGTTAGCCCTCCAGGAAACCTTACAGGCCAGCAGTTTTTTCTATACTTGTTCCCACAATTTTTTTACCCCCAATGCCCTTAAAGCCCTGTAGGAGACATGGGGGGGGCATTTAGAGGGCCTTCCTAAAGGGCATTTTGGGATAAACTTTTTTTTTTAAAAAAAAAGTTTGCAGAATTTCATGGGAGGGGGAATTCAGTGAGTTCCCAGGCATTGTTGGGGCCCAGGAGCTCTGCAAAAGTGAAAAATTGCAAATATCAAAATGTGTGTGTGTGCCTGTCTGTGGGAAGGGGGCCAAGGCATGGTTGGGAAAACAGGCACTCAGAGTCCAAACCAGGTCAGGAAAGGAAGAGGAAAAGGGGATGGTTTAGCCTGGTGGCCCTACAGTTCCTCTCTTACCCATCCTTGGGTGTGAGGTAGCATTGGGAGAGGGTTCATGGTGCTGAAAAATTGGGGTGCGAGCCATCATTAGCTGACCAGGCAGTGGCTGGTGGAGGAAGAAGAGGACCAGAGGTAGGTTTTTAAAGGGCTGTACAGCCTGATCAGAACTGCCAAGAGGGGCTGGGGTTCTCCTTGGAAAGAAGTGCTGGAGGTGGGAGGTAATGGAGAAACTCACAAATAATCATATCCATGAAAGTCAAACCCACAAATGTGGAGGACTGACTGTATTATGTTGTATTATCCCCCGGCACGCTATTTTTCTAAATATCATATGGCAATAATTATTTTAGTTTTTTTTCTTTACACTTAAGCTGCCCCCCCCCCAAATTTAGGTATACTTCATTAGATACTATGGATGAAAATCATGTGCTTTAAAAAAGTTCCCAAGTAAGTTCTCCTTTCTTCCCCTTTCTTTTGGGGTGGGTAGGGAATAATTCAACCCATTACTGGTCCTATCTGTTCTAAATTAATTTTGCAAGGTGCTTTAGGGTTCTGTCAGTGTCTTTCAGGCTGATTAATTTACAGAAATGAATGTGAATAGAAGTACTTGTTTCCCATAGGGAGTGAAATGGCAGTTTCCCTTGCAACGCGCGCTTTGCATCCTCCTGAGAATATAGTACCCTAAAGAATTCATTGCAGTAGTCTTGAATCCTAAGGGATTAACATACTTTGTTGACTAGAATCTCTGTCATATAAAACACACGGCTACAGTTAGTTGTGGTGTTTTTGTTTACTTTATTGGTGGTCATAAACAGAAAGCATGTAAATGTTTCCAGGATTGCGTCCCTAGAATAAATTCAAAACTGATGGGAGTATAAAGATAGTAAGCAGAGAGGTTGGAATATAAATGTAACCTATATGTTTGCCTGGTAGGTGGCTTTTGCTCCACATCTTGATTATAGTTTGGTTGCAATACATCTGTAGCATGAAACAACCACAGATCAGAATCCAAATCATACTTTCAAAGCTTGCAGACACACAGGCAAGAAAGCAGTAGCTTAAGACTAGAGCTTGTAAAAACTACTTTTGGGGACTATAGCTGACAGAAGACTATAGCCCATGTGCCCAATGGCTGTGCTAGATGAGAGTTCTGGGAATTGTAATTCAGAAAGTCACTCTCCCAAGCTTTGGCTTACACTTGCTTGTCTTTCATTTTCCATCTGTTTAGTCTGTCCGTCCCTAACTACGTATAGCATTGTTGAAGTTCTATATCTGAAAAGGATATATAAACATAAGCTAGGATGGGGTTCAGATCTTATGTGATAGATATCACTGAGGGGCCTCTGTTTATATTTGCTTGAACACAAGTAAAACATGGAGAGTGTTGGGGACCTTGATAAAATAGAGTTCCTGTTGTGCAAAGAATTCTTCTCATGTTCAAGTGAACATGACTAAATCCTCTCACCCGCCCTATTTGGGGCCATGCTATTCACCCTGGAGCCCTTTCACACTACACAATTATAGCACTATGATTTTACTTTAATTGCCCTGGCAGCATCCTTAGGAATTCTGAGGTTTGGTTTACTCAGAGATACTAAAGGAACTCTGTGGCTGAGAATTCTAAATACCCCTATTTATACTGCAACACCCAGTACTCCACAGGATGGAACCATGGCACTTAAAGTGAAATCAAGGTTCAGTAATAATGTAGTGTGAAAGAGCCCTATAACTAATTATTAATTTAGACATCACCACAAACCATGGCACACAAACTCACTTCAAACCATGTTTTTTTAAATTTCAGCTTGTTAGTTAATTCCAGACCATGGTTTATCATTTCAGACCTCATGCTCTACTGTTATTAACTGGTTTAGTTGGGTCTGGATAGAGCCACAGTAGTATCTGTGAGAGAACCATGTAGCTTTAAATATTCCTGATCTGTGGCTGAAACATGGTAGCTTTGTTTGAGAAAAGACTCTAACTTCTAGTTCAAGCCAGTTGGGTTTGGAGAGGGGACTGCAACTGTGTTCTAAGTCAGTGTGTGATCATTTGTTTGCTAGACAAATAGGCAGGCCATCTGATGGTTGTCCCCAATCGATTTGCTTATAGGATCATGCAACAAACAGCTGGGAAATCGTGCCCTTCTCCTGCCCTTGCTCTTTCTCTATATGTATATGTGTGCGTATATGTGTCTATGTATGGTGTTAGACCATAGCAACCCTGTCATGGCATTGTAAATGAATAATTGTTTTGACTGTTTGAACAAAGTTTAAATTTTAATCTAGTTCTGTATTTTTAAAACATACCAACAAAGAAAAATGAGGGCGCTTTAATATTTTTCTCTATGAGCTTATTGTCAACTTGTCTGTCTTTAGGTATTCAAAGAGCTTAGTTGTTCTTGGGTCTCACTTGAAATAATAAGTAACATAAGTGCTTATTTTCTGTTCCAAATATGAGGATGCCCTTTTCTTTATTTTTTGATTTCTATTTCTTTAACAGTTTGAGGGCCAAACCTTTCTTTTGTCCCAAAATAAAATGTGACA